>CM039134.1:46260826-46690522 GCA_022036555.1 Microstegium vimineum | reverse complement strand
AGTCCATCAAAGGGAGTAATGACTCGCTCTAGACTTGCATCTTATGTTGAACATCACTCGTTTGTTTCCTTTGTTGAGCCTACTAGTGTAGAAGAAGCACTTGCGGATCCGGATTGGGTGAATGCCATGCATGAAGAACTCAACAACTTCACCCGGAACCAAGTGTGGACACTTGAAGAGAAGCCAAAGGATGCAAGAATCATTGGCACCAAATGGGTGTTTAGGAACAAGCAAGATGATCAAGGCGTGGTTGTGAGGAACAAAGCAAGATTGGTGGCAAAGGGGTTCTCTCAAGTAGAAGGACTCGATTTTGGAGAGACCTTTGCTCCGGTTGCAAGACTTGAAGCCATCCGTATCCTTTTGGCGTATGCTTCACATCACAAAATGAAACTCTTTCAAATGGATGTGAAGAGCGCCTTCTTAAATGGTTTCATTAATGAACTTGTCTATGTCTCACAACCTCCCGGGTTTGAAGACCCAAACTTGCCTAATCATGTGTATAGGTTGTCCAAGGCACTCTACGGATTGAAGCAAGCTCCAAGAGCTTGTATGAGAGGCTAAGGGACTTCCTAATCAAGAAGGGCTTCAAGATCAGGATCGTCGACACTACACTATTCACCAAGAAGCTTAATGGAGAGATCTTTGTTTGCCAAGTATATGTCGATGACATTATATTTGGGTCAACAAACCAAGACCATTGCAAGGAGTTTGGTGACTTGATGTCCAAGGAGTTCGAGATGTCAATGATTGGCGAGCTAACCTTCTTCCTTGGCTTTCAAGTGAAGCAAATGAGAGAAGGGACCTTCATCTCTCAAGAAAAGTACACTTATGATCTACTTAAGAAGTTCAAGATGGAGGGTTGCAAGCCAATCAAGACCCCAATGCCTACTAATGGGCATCTCGATCTCGATGAGGGAGGTAAACCGATTGACCAACCTCTTTATCGCTCTATGATCGGTAGTTTACTTTACCTCACCGCTTCTAGGCCGGATATCATGTTTAGTGTGTGTATGTGTGCTAGGTTTCAAGCAAACCCTAAGGAGTCGCATCTTTGTGCGGTTAAAAGAATCCTTAGGTACTTAAGGCACACCCCTAGCATGGGTCTTTGGTATCCCAAAGGAGCTCCCTTCCAACTAGTTGGCTATTCCGATTCGGACTATGCCGGGTGTAAGGTTGATAGGAAGAGCACCTCCGGCGGGTGCCACATGCTAGGAAGATCACTTGTTTCTTGGTCCTCAAAGAAGCAAAACAGTGTGGCATTGTCAACCGCCGAGGCGGAATACATTGCCATGGGAGCAAGTTGTGCACAAATCTTATACATGACCCAAACACTCTTTGATTACGGCGTGTTTTTAAAGGAAGTTCCACTTTTGTGTGATAATGAAAGCGTCGTAAAGCTTGCTAACAACCCGGTTCAACACTCTCGCACCAAGCACATTGACATTCGCCATCACTTTCTTAGAGATCATGTGGCTAGGAAAGACATCACACTAGTTGGAGTTAAGAGCGAAGATGAATTGGCGGATATCTTCACTAAACCACTCGATGAAACAACCTTTTATAGGTTGAGAAGCGAGTTGAATGTGCTTGATCACTCTAACTTCACTAAAAGATGAGCTTGTGTGAATCATGCATTCATTTGTAATATAACATGTTTAATTTGGTAATGCACATAGGCTTGGCTAACGCGATTAAGATAACCGCCCTCAAAGCGTGTGACAAAGCTTAACCGCGATTTAAACTTGCAAGCAACCTAGATTCAATTTCCGTTTTGCATTGCATATGCATGAGTGTTGCTCATTCGTTTCTTTTCGGTTAAGTTTTTTGGTCATCATTAGGTTCAACACTTAGGGGGAGCAATTCAACGCTCTAGCTTCAGCTAATACCCCTCTTGTGCCCCTAAGGTCACCCTTGGAGCTTTATTGAACTATTTTCTTATGAAAACTAACTCTAGCCTATGGCAAACTACTTCTAAAATCGAGGGTTTGAGAGATGGTTCTTATGTTAAGTCCAACAAGTGTTCCTCTTTGCTCTTTTGTGTTGGTACTTGGCTAAGAGAAAAGATTGAGAGAAAAATAGGAAAATTCAGAGCAAAATTAAGCACCGGACCACCCTCCGGACCACTCTGCATTGGTCCGACGCAGTGGTCCGACGCCTCGACCCTCACTGCATAAATTTTCTCCAGCCACAAAATCCGTCGGACCAGAGTCCGACGCTCCACCGGACCAATGACAAGTTGTCCGGTGCCTCTGTCAAATCTTTCTATGCACCGTCGGACCAGTCCGATGCTACATCGGACCAGTCCGGTGCGTCGTCCGACGCCCTGGTCCGGTGGTCGGGTGCTCCCTGTTTCTCTTACTCTGGTACCGTCGAACTACCCGTCGGACCAGGCTCCGAACCAAGCGGAGTGGTCCGACGCTTCGAAATTTTGCGAATAACCCCCCGCGTGCGCGTCTGTTTCAGCACTGTGTTTCCTTCCAGACGTTCATAACGCCGCCGCGCCGCCCGTTGCCATAGCTCTACACTAGCACCGCCGCAAGCTCGCCAGTGTCCTCTCGCCGCCGGTGAGACCCCCCACCTGCTCAGCCGCCATTCCACTCGCCACTCCTCGCCGTGCATCAGCACCGCCCCTCAGTCCTCGCCGCTGAGGACCCCTCGCCGCCGGTGAACTGCTCTGCTCCTCCAAGCTCCCTGCCAAGCTCGTGCAAAGCTAGGGTTTACCCCCTCCTTCCCTCCATTCACTGCTTGCAAAGACCAAGGGAGATTCTCCCCACTTAGGGTTAGCCCTAACCCTAGGGGTGTTGTTTCGACGTGCTCGCCCCTGAACGATTCTGTTTCGTCGTCATCGTCTTCGATGTCTTCGTCCGCGACCGATTTCGTTTCGTCGTCGTCGACCTCGCTACTTCTCACTAGGCTGGTAATTCTCGTTCGGAGTGTGCTTTGGTACATGACATTGCTCTGAATACCCGCGCTCTCTTACCTCAGCAGTCAGTGGCAGTTTGAACTCGGGGCAAAGCTCGCGAGTAAGGATTGAGGCAAAGCCTCAGAGGTTCAGTCCAGTGGCTGGCAGGCCCCTCTGACAGTTGTGCTTGTGATTCGATCAATGATTCTTGTGGCAGTGACCTATCAGTGGTTCTTGTGACAATGGTTCTTGTGGCAGTTAGCAGTGGTTCTTTGCTTGATTCAGTATGACTCGCAGTACTCATGCTCGCGTAGCTGGGTCAGGTGATGATGCTCCTCCTCCTCCACGTCCTTCCGGAGACAAGGGCAAGAAGCCAGTTGTTGATAAAGCAAAGAAGAAGAAGCGTAAGCTCACAGAGGCTGAGAAAGCCGAAGCAGTGGCCGATGTAGCAGACCGCGCAAAGCGAGGCGGTCGCCGAGGGTCGGTCAGACTTGGCACCCCTCCGCGGGATCTACCCTCTACTCCTCCAGCTGGGTCACATACTAAGGATACTCCAGAGGAGCCAGAACTTGTCACTGAAGCTCTTGGGACTCCGTTGGCACCTAGTTCCTGGGGGCGTTCTACTCGTTCCCGTCTGCTCAGTCACCTCAGTCAGCAGCACCGACAGCAGCTTCAGCTTCAGTTCACCTCGATCTGAGGAATCTTACAGCGAAGCAGGTAAAGAAGCTTCAATTCGTTGCTCTTGAGAAGTGGTGTCCGGATCAGAGAGACCCCAGAGCCTCACCAGGATGGCATACACCTCTCATGGAGGATTTCTATAGAGCAGCTCAGCTGACCAGCATTCAGATTCGACCGCACAGGGTTTGCTCCTTAGAGAGCATCGTTGAGCTAGCTGGTGAGGAGATCAGACCGTTCCTAACTTACCTTCCGGGACTAGCTGATTTGCTTGGCCATTCCAGAAACTACATAGAGAGATGGGTCAGAGAGTTCTATGCTTCAGTATGGGTGGATCCAGAGCACAAGTTTGTGCAGTACACTTTCAGAGGCGAGCGATACAGGCTCTACTTGACCAGACTCAGAGAGATCTTTCGCCTCCGTCAGCAGGGTGGTGAGCTTGATTTACACTATGAGTGCTACAGAGGAGCCTCAGTGCCTCGCAGAGCTTGAGGTGGTCGTACACTGTCAGTGCAGGAGGTGGCTCCCCTCTTCAAGCCACCTTTCTCAGAGGGCTCCAGACGTAGCCCAGCAGAGCTTAGACCCACCGTTCACAGGTTCAATGAGGTCCTCCGTCGTACTCTGCTTCCTCGCACGGGTTACAAGGAAGGACTGACAAACATGCAGCAGCTACTCCTTCAGGCCCTGGTATCTCAGACACCGTTCGACGTCGCAGACTTTCTTGTGTCAGAGATAGAGGATGTGATAGCAGATGGTATGAGGGCCCGTCGACAGTTTCCCTATGCTCATTGGATTTCATCGATCATTGCTATTGAGCTTGAGGGAGCGAACCCTGGACTCCGTGCTCTACTGGATCAGTCGCCGACTTCTTTTCCAGCTTATAGAGTCCTTGGGTCGTTTGACAGCCGGTTTGGAAACTGGGTCCTCCGTCTTGTCAGAGAGAGGACAGCACCAGCTGACAGAGCAGAGGTTGATGCTCAGGATGAGGCTATACGCAGTGTTGAGCAGCAGGAGCTCCATGGACTAGATACTGGAGCTTATGTGACTCCTGAGGACACTTCAGATAGCTTAGATGCAGATTTCCAGCCAGTTCCATAGATGCCCCCACGGGCTCACGACACTGAGGCTGGCGGCTCTGCCTCTGCCACTGAGACCATGATGCTCAAGCTTCTTGACAGAATGAATGAGCAGCAGAGTTCTCTCGTCACTACAGTTACACAGGTCCAGCAGCGATAGGACGAGATGCAGCGACAGTCAGAGGAGCGTCACTTCGAGATGCAGCGACAGATGCTCGCTATGCAGCTAGAGTCCCAGCGCCTTCAGTTACAGTCACAGCAGCTACAGCAGCAGAACATGGCCTTTATGGCCCATATGATGAAGTGGACAGGCGCTCCTCCTCTTGAGTTTCCTGCAGCTCCTCAGATACAGATGATGAGCAAATCTCAGCCCTCACAGTTAGTTGGGCAGCTAGGAGGGCTATAGTTCTCAGTTAGACCCTCAGTGGCCCCTACGAGCTCCGCCGGTCAGTCAGTCACTCCCACCCCAGCCATACAGTCCAGTGGACTTCAGGGTGCTGGATTGACCACCCCGGTCCAGTCACCGGCGACTCAGATGACACAGTGGTTGGACACCTTTGGCCCCACTCAGCAGTTCACTCCTCTCACTACTGGTTTCACTCCACTTACTGCTACGATGGGTGCTACTGCCAGAGACCTTTCAGCGTCATTCAGTGACATTACCGAGCAGCCGTCCCCCACTGGTCCTCAGATAGCAGCAGAGGTTGAGGCCGAGCTAGTTGCACCGACAACCGATCAGCACCGCTCCTCAGTAGCTTCCTCAGAGGCTACACACGACAGTCGGGCTCCAGCCGTGTCTACCCCTCCCACAGCTGCAGTTGCTACCGATGCCACAGTGGTCACCTCCACTCCAGTCCAGCCACAGCAGTCTCCGGTTCTTCAGACTCCAGACGAGTCAGTGCATGAGGCACCACCGGACACCGCCGCTCCTAAGGCTCCCACAGAGACACTGGCACCGGTGCTTGATCCTACTACTACTCCTTCAGCTACTGCTCCAGAGTCTTCAACAGCAGCAGGTCTGTCAGCTACCGACCCCCAGACCGCTTCACTACCAGCGACTGACACTCAGGGGAGGATTCAGATGATGAGACGTATCTGGTAGCTTTCAGGGTGCTCGACCGCTCCACGGCTGCTTCCACTCCGCCTCCAGACGCCTAGTTTTGGTGCTTCGACGCCAAAGGGGGAGAGGGAGAGTCGAGTAGATGGGCTAGCTTCAGGGGAGCTAGTAGGACTCGTTCTTTTGATGTGTATAAACTCTATTGCATCATGCATCACGTTTACCGTCTTTATGTATTGTATGATATGTGTGATGGTTGAGACTTGATGGTTGTCTGACATGTGTGGACTTTCATCTCTATATATCATGTCTCTTGGTTATGCTATATTGCTTCCGCGCTAATCTCTGATCTTTTGGCTATAGCATATCCTTTATGAAATCAAGTATTATGCTCAATTCATATCTATTGTGCTTGTCATGACTTGAATGGTTAGGCATGTACTTGTCTTTCTTATCACTAACCCATGCCTATCTCATGTCAAGTCATGTGTTCTCTTATCAAAATTCACTCATTATTCTCTACTCGAGCTTGTATTGTCGTCAATCACCTAAAAAGGGGAGATTGTAGAATCATGGACCCTTGTGTTTAGGCGATTAACGACAATACTAGGTCACTATGACTAACGTGTGTTTTGCAGAGGCAAAGTCATTTATGTTAGGTCATGAGTGATGCAATTTGAATGGGCTTAACGGATATTCATGCCCCCAAGATGGAAATTGTTTCGGTTGCAAAGGATGGTGATACAAGTTGAAGACTAGGCTAGTTCTTAGTGTCGTAAGGTTGAGAAGGGCACTAAGTATAGCTAGGGCTTTTGTTTTTCCTTTGACCGTACTATAAAGGGGGTATGAGATTAGTAGCTTGACCTAGGAGAGTTTAGGAAAGTGGGTATATGCACACTTGTCACAACTAGTCCTAGAGACCTTGCTTTTAGCCTTTGGTAAACCCTAGAAATGGTAGGAGCAAAATCCCTTGAGAAACCTCAGCGAAAACAGTTGTTTTAGAGGGAGAAAGAGGCTCCGGACCACTCTGCTTAGTGGGCGTCGGACCATAGGAGAGTGGTCCGACGGTCCCTGACTTAGGCAGAATTCCAGCTCGAGGAGCTCCGGACCACCTGTCTGAAAAGCGTCGGACCATTGGAGAGTGGTCCGGTGGCTTCGTTCAGAGTCAGAGAAGGCTCCGGACTAGTCCGACGGCTAGTCCGACGCCTCAAGACAGGAGGTTGAGTTCATGCAGAGAGCTCCCTGGCTCCGGACCATAGCGTCAGACCAGGGCACCGGACCAAGGAGAGTGGTCCAGTGGTTCGTAAAAGAGAGAAAGTTTTTCACTCAGAGAGCACCGAGGCTCCGGACTAGAGCGTCGGACCAAGCAGAGTTGTCCGACGGTGCCTGAGTTTGAATCAAGAATGAGCTCCGGACCAGTGTGCATGGTCCGGTGGTATGAGCTCCGGACTAGTCCGGTGGCTTCGGAGAGAGAAGAAAAAGTAAAAAACGGCTAGTTTTGGAGGTGGGGACTATTTATAGTTGCCCCCTTGGTCCTTAGAGGTCTTTTTGGCCATTGTTTCAGCTGGTGACACCTTGAGAAATCCTTTGGAGAGCCAAGAGGCTAGTGAGGGAGAGATTAGAGAGAGATCATCTTGTTCTTCCCTCCTAGAGTGATTAGGAGTGACTTGTGTGCATCCATCCACCTTTCTAGCCTTGAGTGGGTCAAGTGAAGGTCTTGTGCTTGTTACTCTTGGTGTTCGACAGCACCTAGACGGTTTGGTGGTGTTCGGAGGAAGTGACCACCGGGAGATTGTTGGCGGCTCTTCTCCAAGCTCTTGTGATCGGTTGTGGGCGATTCACCGAGCCGGAGTGGCGAAGAATCAGCCCGTAGAGAGCACTCTACCCTTGCGCGGGTAGAGGGGGAGCGATACCTTGCGAGGTGCTCCAACAAGGACTAGGGGGGTGTGTCGACACCTCGATACCTCGGGAAAAAATCGCTGCGTCAATGAGATTTTCTTTTCTCTAGCTCTTTACATTTCCGCATTACTTTCCGTCTTGTTTTTACATTTCCTACTAGAATTGCTTAGGTTGTTTTTAATTCCTATGAACTGCTACCGCTTTCTAGCTAGGACACACGGATGGTAGGCACTAGGGGGTGATTGGCATTTGATAGGTTTTTATATTTGCTTTAGAAATTTAAAACAAGTCCAATTCACCCCCCCCCCTCTTGGGCATCTTGATCCTTTCAGAGGCCATCTAAGAAAAGGATGACAATATTACAGTTACTTATAAGTAGGTTGAGATTTGACAGGTTCCTGCTCCAGGCTTTGAGTGTATATCTGAGTTTTTTGAATTTACCCGCCAAGCTACTAGCTGAACTCCCATGGTTGATATGTTGAGTCCAAGCATTCTCCACAACACTGATGAAATCATTTTTCTCTGTCCAGAAATTTTCGAATCTAAATAGTTTTGACTTCGGAATCCTGGTGTTGATCATGATCTTGCACGGGACATGATCAGAAGTAACTTTGGCTAGAGGGATCACTTCTGTTAGGGGAAAATCATTTGTCCAATTCACCGATGTGAAAAACCAATCGAGCTGTTCTAGTAAAGGGTTTTGCTGCATATTGCTCCACGTGAACGCACGTCCTTTGAGTGGTAACTCAACTAGTCCCATATGACCTATGGCATCATTGAACACAAAGGTGTCATGGATGTTTCCTCCCGATCGGTTTCTGTTCTCCAGCGAACGGTAGAAGTTGAAGTCACCTATAAAAATCCAATTGTCTTCTTCCTCAATTTGATGCCCTTTGAACCATGATATAAACTCAGATTGGGAGGGCTCAACACAAGGACCGTAGACTGCAGTCAACTTCCAGACCTGAGAGTTTTGGTTTGAAATAAAGCTAGCAGTAATGCCATAACGCCGCTTGTCAATGATCAGGCCAGAGAAAATAGCACTATTCCACACAAGGAGGATGCCTCCTGATGCCCCTACTGATGGAACGAAGTCGAACTTGTCAAACCGCCTAGGCGCGATGTTGCGAATGAATGTACTGTCAAAGTCATCTTTCTTTGTCTCTTGAAGACAAAAAATTGCACAAGCACTCTCATCAACTTTGTTTCTTACTGCCTCCCATTTGTTGGAATCATTAAGGCCCCGTATGTTCCAACCTAAACCCTAATATAGGATTATGCAATGAACTTTGAAGTTTTCAGGGCAATTTAGTGAGGTTCACGGGGCCTCACAGGTAATTTTCTCTTAACATATCTCTAGACGAAGACATCTTTCTATACCCACCACTTTATTGCATATTATATACTCAAGTTTCAAGCAGCCACTCCCATCTTTATCAAGAACTGTAGTCAAATGTCAACGTGTTATCGTATCCCTATGTTCACGATTGTTAAAATGGCCGTTGCATGCATGTTACCAGGTGAGTAGATTACTTTGTACAAACCCAAGAAAAGGCTTTGACAAATTCCATAGTTCACAAATCAATAAACTTCCACAGTGGTGATTGGCATGCATGCCGTATGCACATGGTGCTCCCCGGCTGCAAATTCTGGCGCACATGTAATACACACCAAAATCCTGATACGCCCCCAAAAGACCGGGCCCAGGACTGGTAATTGAAACCACGACCAAATGAAGAGACGACCCTGCCCAACGATCGCGCGGCGTGTGGATAAATTCAGAGAGAATCCCCAACCCTGCAGGTGCACGCTCCACGTGACTCGATCGGCTCTTGTTTGTTGGTTAAGTGATCAGTGCTCTCCTAACCGTCTGCCCTGTTGATCTCGATCACCGTATAGCAGTATTTATAAGGCGCAGCTAGATATGACATGTATAGCCTGCTAAATTGTACTTGATTATGCATTTATTTATTTTATATTATACTCCCTTTATACTCGTAATTCAAGTCATTTTCAACAAGACTTTGATCAAACATTGAGGATATAAATCATGAATAACATTTAAGTTGTTAAGTTTGAAAATATGAAAATCATATGAATAGATTTGTCTTAAAAATTACTTTTATATAAATATACACATGATCTCAATAAATATTTTTATAATAATGAGAAGTTAAAATTATGTTTTAGAGACCCTGCACTGTTCAAAACAACTTGAATATGAGGGATTATTATTTGTACTTAAAGTTTAAAATAAGTGAATAATATATTTAGTTACAAATCTAATTATATCAAGTTTATATATTATATAATAATTAGAAATTGTTAGCCAAATTATTAGTCCAAGACTATAAATCTTAAGTCTTAAAATACTCATATACGTGTGTGCCTTACAAGAGAGAATGAAAAGGTATCACCTAAAAAATGGTACTCCCTCCATTTCAAATTGTAAAATATTCTAAGAATTTTGGAAAGTCGAAGCATTTCAAGTTTAACCAAAATTATAGAGAAAATTATAAATATTTACGGTATCAAATATGTATGCTATGAAAATATAATAGATGAAGAATTTAATGATACTTAGTTAATATCATAAATGTTATTACATTATCGTATAAGTTTAGTCAAATTTTAGATGCTTTGACTTTTCAAGATTTTTGGAATTTCGTATAATTTGGGGTGGAGAGTAACACTGTATTAGCGCTAATTTAGAGCATGCATCTTTTTTGTTCTGTTTTTGTGCAGAACACTAAGATGGTATAATAGTACCTCCTCTATTCTAAATTATAAAGTATTTTAGTATTTTTTAAAAAATATATTTCTTTTACTATATCTTTAGACATGGTATATATCTAAATGCATAACAAGAATTATATATCTAAAAAATTCAAAATGTTTTATAATTAAGAATTGAGGGAGCGTTTTGCAGTAATGTGACAAGATTGTGAAATGCCTCGATGCGAGGCTCCCAACAAGGGCATATTAAGGTAGGTTTTGACCCTTAGTTTATTGCAATCAAAAGGAAATTTGCTAAAGATTTAATTGGAGGATGAAGGCTTGGTTGGGTTGTGTCATGTGTAAAAGAGTTTACAACTAATTAATATAAAATAGCTTATAGCTAATTGTTAGGTGGATGGTATATATTATTTGTGTTATTTAGGAGAAATCAGCCAATAGCTAATTGTTAGCTGGATGGTATAGAAAACATTAGATAATTTATTAGCCTTTTTGAGGAAAAAACTAATTTATTAGCTGATGATCTAATTATGAGCATGACCAATTTTTAGCAGCAGCTAACTATTAGCTATATGGGATCCAAATAGGACCCTAACAATACTTGTTTCATTATCTAGTCAAATAAAATGATAAACGTATCTTAGATTTTCAATCAAAATTACTTTGAACATGTTTTTAAAGAAGTTGTTTAACCAACTTGTTGGAGTGAACTTTTTTCACCGTTTTTGTCAAATAATTGTAGCATGAAATTCATTTACAAGCTCTTCGAGTTACCCTTATAAAGCTGCCCTCCGTTGCCGTTGCAGTTTAATAAAAAAAAAAGATGCCTGAATTCATAAAAAAGACGTCATCCGCCAAGCAAACTCCAACTCATCTCCTTGGCTCGTAAAAGGTGGTGGGTAGCGACTACTCTACCTGCTGCTGGCTGAGAAAGTTCGGTGCACGTTGTCGTTGGTGCCAACGTGAACGCATACTCCGGCGCAAGACGTGGGTTAGTCAAGGGAGACGGTTATATATTCATCGTAGCAAACAATATTTTTTTGAATAATTATTTTAATGCTATACTTAGTATTATTTAATTAGCACATTGGATACGTTATAACATTGTTTTTGAAATTAATGATACTATAAATATTGATATATTTTTTTTAGAAATTCGGTCAAAGTTTTTAAAAAATTGAGTTAAGACAACTCTAAAAATCTATTTATTCAAAGAGCTTTTAGGACAGTTTTAATATACTGTTTTCAGGTGTCATGTCATCTTAGAAATGAAATAAAACTTAGATAAAATATTCATTCTCAATGTAAAGTACCATTTCATAGTATGATAGACATTTAATTCTATGATTTATAAAGAGTCCTTAATCATGTCAAGAGAGCATTATCCCTTATTTTCTCTTTTTATTAAAATATTATCATGCTATACAAATATATATGCGACATGAAACCTGAAGAAACTTCTATTGACACCAGCAGTTACATTTTATGGACAGAACGGGTGAAATGAAATGAAAATAAATAAAAAAGGTGGGCTGGCCGCGGAAAGTTCCATCCATCGGTCCATCAAGCTAGCGAGATGCCCGGGCGGTGCGCATTTCCAGGCAATCTGCTCCCTCCCAGACAGCGTGTGCCGTTGTGCGTGTGAATCCTGTCTTCATCTCCATCCAATGTCAACCTCCTCGCGCGTCCCAAGGCAGGTCTGCTCACCTGCACTTGTGCACTGCCGCTGCAGATGAATGTTGCCAACTTGCCATTGCGGCAATGCCAATTGCCAACCACAACTGGAGACGACTTGCCTGCTGCTGTCTCCAGCTGACTTCATTCATTTCTTTTCTCCAGCTACGACTGCTAGGACTGCCAGTAGAGCACTATTGGCAGATTGCCTGGCCCAAGATTCTGCCGTGTTCTAACCAATCTTTAGCTGCCCTTTATTAGTAATTCATTCTACCTGTTTTGTTGCCACCTTACGCGCATGTACATACCACATTTCTGGAGACTCCTTTGCACAAACGAATTTCAAATGTACTGAAGCAAAGAACTGAAAGATCGAATGACAATTTGTAGTAAATCCAAATGTGTACCGATTACAGCTCTCTCGTCACTCTCTCTGATCTGCGTCTTCTTCTCTATAGCCATTGTATTCATTGACAGTGGAAACTGGAGACGAATATATTTGCAGCAGATTGGAACCGAATCAATCATCATCATCAGTAGGAAAAAGGACGAAGAAGAAGAAAAATAAAAATAAAAGGAGGAAAGGAAACAAAGGATTAATTAATTCAGTAACGTTTTCTTCTTTACCACAACGAATTAAAACAATGTATGATGTATGATCACAAGCAACGGAAAATTAATCTCCCCGAAAGAATGGCTTTTTTACGGTGTCCAACCGGCCGCCGGCGGTGGCGGCGACGAGTAGTCGTACGTAGGCAGCTTGGGCAATGCCCGTGGCGGCGGAGGTGACGAGTAGTCGTACGTCGGCATGTACGGTGGGGAAGAAGGCGGCGGAGGCGACGAGTAGTCGTACGTCGGCAATCTAGCCGGGGACGGCGGCGGCGGCGAGAGGTACCGGTCTTCCGGAGACACCTCGTAGTAGGGTGGAGGTGGCGGATCGTGGTGGACGGGTGGCGGTGGCGATTCGTGGTGTGGTGGTGGGGGCGGCGAGAGGTACCGGTCCTCCGGTGACACCTCGTAGTAGGGCGGCGGTGGGACCTCAGTGTAGGCCGGAGGCGGCGGGGACAGGTACCTTTCCTCTGGTGACACCTCGTAGTAGGGAGGTGGCGGTGATGGAGACGGCGTGGGTGAAGAGGAGGAGGTGATGGGGAGGCGGTGGGGGAAGGAGGAGGAGGGTGATGGGGATGGCGATGGGGGAGGAGGAAGGTGGGGAGGGAGGGAAGGTGGCGGAGAGAGGGAGGAACGGGTGGCGAGGAGATGGGGAGGAGGTGATGGCGGCGGAGGGGATGGTGATGGTGGCGGTGGAGACGGGGACGGTGGAGGTGGTGATGGCGGAGGAGGAGACGGTGGCGGCAGGGGTGGCGACGGCAGGACGAACTTGTTGCACTTGAAGGCATCGCAGTTGACGTGGTGTTTGCTGAAGAAGCTGCACTGCTCCGGCGACCTCTGGTCGGGGCGGTAGGGAATGCAGTTCCTGCGGTCGTCGAGGTTCTTGACGCCGTGAAGGCAGGCGGGCGGCTCGCCGGTGATGAAGTTGTAGGAGTATGTGAAGTTCTGGAGGTGTGGCAGGCGGCAGATCCCCTCGGGCACGTCCCCGACGAGGCGGTTGTGTCCGAGGTCGAGCTGCTCGATGCTACGGAGGCTAGCGAGCTCATCGGGTACGGCGCCCATGAGCTTGTTGAAGCTGAGGTCGAGCACGGTGAGGCCCGTGAGCTTGCCGAGCTCCGGCGGGACGCAGGAGTTGAGTCCCGTGTTGATGAGGATGATCTCGTTGAGCGTGGACGACATGTTGGCGACCGAGGCCGGGAGGCAGCCGCCGAAGTCGTTGTTGGCGAGGACGAGCACCGACGCCGGCGAGTTGCCGAAGTTGTCGGGGATCCGGAAGCGGAAGCGGTTGGAGTTGATGAGGATGGCGTCGAGCGGGAGGTCGAAGAGGTCGGCGGGCACGGGGCCCTCGAACTCGTTGAAGCGGAGGTCGAGGTAGCGGAGGCTGGGCAAGCGGAGCACGACGTCGGGGAAGCCCCCGACGAGGCGGTTGTTGCTGAGGTCGAGCTCGTGGAGCGCGTGCAGCCTGTGCAGCGACCGCGGCACCAGGCCGCAGAAGCGGTTGGAGTTGAGGTGGAGCACGGCGAGGTCGGCCAGCAGGCCCAGCTCCTCCGGGAGGTGTCCCGCGAGGTCGGCGTGGTTGAGGTCGACGGAGGCCACGGCGGTGAGGCCTGCAGGGTCATGCGGCGACGGCGCGCAGTAGACGCCGCTGTAGGCGCACACGTCGGGCCCCGTCCATGACCCCGTCACGTTGTAGGGGTCGGACAGGATGGCGCGCCTCCACGCCTGTAGCGCCACGTACGCGTCGCGGAGCCGCGGGTTCGGGAACGCGTACGACGGGTCCACCACCACGTTGCCGGAGCCATCGTCGCCATCGCCGCCGTGGTACTGCAGCAGCTGGCGCCGCCTGATGTGGGCCGCGTCGGACGCGCTGAGGCCGCGGCTGACGAAGGCTGTAGTAGCGAGAAGGTGCGGCGCGAGCAGGAGGAGGAAAAGCAGGAGGACGGGGAGCGGTGGCGTCGTCGTCGTCGTCATCGCGGCGCGGGCATTGGGAAGGCGGAGGGGAGAGGGGGTATATGATGATACGGTATCGCGCGCGGCGCCAGGGGAGAGAGGGTGGGGTTGGTTGCGTGTCCGCGTGATCGGCGGCCAGCGTTCGTTCACCCATTGACGCACTACTGGAGTTGGCTGCCACGACTGTCCTGGATTGAGCTGGGAGCTGGGTGTTCTGAGAGAACCAGCGAGTCATGATTGCCGCCCACCTTTTTTGATAGGGCGAATACATGCTGGAAGCCTGCAACTGCAACTCTTCTTTTTCTTCTTCTTTTGTTTTTCTTTTTTTCCCTTTCGTTCATTTCATTCAAAAAAAAGGGCTGCAACTGATGCGTGTAATTTATCCAGCGGTGTCGTGATAATACATACAGTAAGTACAACCGTGGTCAACGATTTGCAGGGATTGACAGTCTGTGGAGTGCCCATCAGCTGTTCAGTTGGATGCTTTGCTTGCATTGCGGCCTCTGGGGGTGCACGATCTTGGAAACGAAAGAATCACTCAATTAGCAGCAGCAGAAGCATTCCGGAATCCGGAAAAGATTTTGCCTTTCAGTACACCGAAAACAAACAAACAAACAAAGCTGGAGTGCGAGAAAGCGATGGCGATCGACGACGTGCAGGCAACCATGGATCTCATCGTCTGCGTTTCACGCATTCCAGTCTTAGCTGCACGCGCTTAGTGGGAATCCACCCCCTCTTTGCTTTGTTTCCTCAATCAACTTTAATTTCTCTCCAAATTTCAAATACTACAATCATTTCACAAAATCAATCAGCCTAGCTACCAATAAAATATACTCAGGTTAATCTCCGCTGGCCAGCTCAACATGATCATTCGCTCTCTCTCTCTCTCTCTCTCTCTCTGTGTGGAATGGTAGCTGCTGCTTGCTTTGAACACTGCAGTTTTTAGTTTCCTTCTTTTTCTTGTTGTTGGCGTCGACGGATGGATTTTAGCAGCATTGGAAGGAGTATTTGATTTTTTATTATTATTATTATTATTATATATATGTAGTCCACCCAATCTGACGCGCTAAAATAAGCCGTTTCCCCCCCCCCCCCCCCCCCCCCCCCCCCCCATTAATTCAGCCTGTCCCGCCTTGAAACACGGGAGGGAGGCGCTTTGCGTTCCACAGCCAGCCTGTCCAGAGCTTGATTACCCAGGTAGAGTATGAGTTCATGTTTGGCTGTATGTAATCGGCGCCGTCACGCATGGATTCGCGGATGCTGCTGGTGCTGGCTACGTTACCACTACTGACACCAGTCCACGCGGTGTTCATCGGCAGCAATTATACTACCAACCAAGATACTAAACCTGTCTGTCTGTTTATTGGCAATGAATGGAATGGAATGATACTACCAAACGGTGCCTATTTGATGCTGCCGATGGTGTGGTGGTGATGATTAGGAGTAGTAATAATACACGAGTAGTACTAAGCCGAATAACAACAAGGATTGCATGCGATGATTTGGTTCGCGTCGCGGCTTCAATCCGTTCCTCGGCCGCCCTGCATGTGAGTGGGCCCCGGTGTTTGCCACCGCAGCCTTGGCATACGACGACCAAACCCAGCAGCCATGTGGCCTTTGGTGTGCGTGTGCGTCTTCGTCTTCGTCTTGTCTCAGCTCTCAAGCCGTCGTCAAGGGAGCGAGAAGCGGCCAAATTCTAATGTGTAGCTAACGCAAGCAAACATTCCCTGCGTCTTCGCTGGCCATTCAGTTCAGTTCAGTTCAGATGTGCCATTTCAGTTCTGATGGCATGGACAGAGCCACCAACATTTCTCTGCCAACTCAACTCAACTGTACGGGCCGATGGTCATGCCATACTGTTTACTTTGCCGGCCAGCCTCGTCACGATTCGGAGGATTCATCTGCCATGCGCCAAATGCATCGATTCCATCTGCAATACACCCATTTGGAACGGGAGTCCTGTATGATACGGGTAAAGACCAGGGGCGGGACCCACAGGGTATGCCGGGTGGGCCACGGCATACCCTGGGCTCCAACAGTCATTCATACATAATATAAATTTTCTATGTAAAAAAATGAAAGAAAGCAACCTCGTTTGATTTGGCTTTCGCACGCGCGTGTACTGCAGATGCAGACTTGCGAAGTAACTGCGCCGGCCTCCTCCAATCACAATCAGAGGGAGTTACTGCAGTCGAGTCGTCTATCATCTAGGGGACTGCCGTTGGTCATCTACTCTCGTCAGTGCCTCCGTGGACTCACCGCGGGAAAGCGACTAGGCGAGACGCCCCTGCGTAGGCACGGATCATTTCGGTCGCACGTCGTCGGCGCGGCGCCGGCTAGGAGACGACGACGAGCCGCCGAGACCGACGGCGACGGGCGCCTACGGCCTTACTAACAGGTATTGATCGATCTCCTTATTTGCAGAATACTACTTGTTACTTGTGTACTGATATTTTATCTATTTATTTTTTATGACTTATATGAGTGATTTGTTTCATTGTTTTGTATTTCAGACCGTGACTTCGTGTTCATGAGTTCATTGAACAGACAACAGATCACTAATTATCATCAATCCATCAAAGAAGGCACCCAGGCGGCCAGGCAGCATGTGAGTTTTTTAACAGTAACGATTTCACCATCACATGTGAGTTTTGCCATGTGCCTAGCTAATTGTCGTACTTACATATACATTACATAATTTGTTTTCCAGAATTATTCCATTATAATTGCCTAGTCGCATTCATTGAGCGGGATATTTTCTTCCAAGTTGATGATGAAGATATAATCGAGACATTCATGTCGTTGAGAAAGCGCCGGATAAACAAGTAATATTTTGAAGTTTTTATATTTTATTGAACAATTTATATCGAGATTTATCGTTGTTTCTAAATTAATCTTTGAATTTAAGGCTTATCATGTTATTTAACGGATGTGGTTGTACCGAATTAGAATATGGTTTTACCCAATTACAGATGGTTTACCGAATTATATAAGAAATTTTGTTGAAGGCATACCGGTCCTATGGTAAAATCCTAGGTCCGCCACCGATAAAGACAGGCGAGTCCCACTCTTTTTGCACCTAATCGTGGCTCTGTCTGGATCAAAGCAGCAAAGATACATAAAAGTAGAACAATCAAAACAATAGAGACACGGCTAGTACAGGAGAACAAAAAAAAGGTTCATAGAAAGCCACCTGCTTGCCTGCATGAAAGAAAAGTAGAACTAACAAACCATAAGAAGTTAAGGGTCTCTTTGGAATGTGGATTTTTTTTTCTTCCTATGTTTTTCATATAAAATTAAACTGATTTCTATGAAATTCCTGTATAATTTTTTATTAAATTTATGTGTTCTAAACACTCCTGAGGGCTGAGGCCTTACTGAGACCATAAAGTCTAAATGCGCTACCATAAGATCCTTGTGAGTTGTGAGGCTAGACTCGCGATCACCTTTAGAGTTTGAGTTAATACAAGCAAACAGACTGTGACACGACAAGCAAACACTAAGATAGAACTAACATAGCAGCAGACCTAGCGACTAGAGGCGAACAACCTAAGCAAGGGCCTCCAAACAAACCACAATCCGCAATTGATTAAGAGAGAGATACTCAAAGTGCTCTAACTTTTCTTTAATGTTCGAGCACAAGCCAACAAAAGGTAAATCAACAAAATCTTTTTTTTCAAAAATTGTCAAATAACCTTAGATGTTGACATCTACATAAGTTATTAGTTTTTAATACAAATTGCAACTTTGTAGTTGAATTTTTTTTATTTCAAGTTGTTTAGAGTCCCAAAATTGCATTTTAACTTCAAGATTTTGACATTTAAAATTAAAATGATCTTGAATGTTCACATGGTTAATACAAAATTTGTAGTGGTGTACCAAATCTACAAATTTGTAATTGATAAATTTTTTATTTCTAGTTGTTTAAAGTCTCATATATTTGTTTGAAATTCATATAATTGATATTCAAAAAAAAAAATTAACAAGAGACACATCTTATACCAAAGTTGTAGTGCTTGATAAGATGTTAAACTTTGTAGTTGAAACCTTTTCATTTAAAATCATTTAAGGGGCTGATATATTCAATACAAGATTACAAAATATGGTAAAAAGGTAGATGTCTTATATATATACTCACAAATGAGTGTGGAGTGTAGTATAGTCATAGAAAAGTGTTATATGTGCTAAAGGTCTTGGGTTTGAACCCTCACAGACACATTTTTTGTTTTCTATAAACCATAAGATACCCACCTTGTTAACTAATTTAAGAGGCCGCCCTGCAAACACCTCTAGAAATGGTTGATTAATAACGACCATTCACCAGAGGTGTGTTGATCACCTCGGAAAAGGGATTTTGACCATCTCTTAAAATCCTTTCTCTAATAATACGATTCTCATTCTCGTTGTCTTTATGTTGCTTCAGTAGGTCAGATGAATGGTACTGATGGTATAGCATGTTGTATGCCTCTAGTAAAGAGGGAACCCACTTTTCTATTATGGAAACTTTGTGCATATTTTTTTTGCTTATAGTTGCTAGGTTCTAATAGCAACTCTAAGACCAAAAACACAACTTCTGTAGGGCTCTTACTAGGCCCCTCAAATTTGATTGGGCGCCCACATTCTCACAATGGGCTTCACGTCCTAGGGCCTTTAGGTCAAGCCCATAAATAGCAATTTCCGTCCATTTTCCTGTGCGCCAAGCTCGCTCCCTCCCTGCTTGCACCTCATGTTTTTCCCATTGAACGATATGGTTTGTCGCCAGCCCACACTCCCTCCCCTGCCCACCTGCATGCAATACTATAGTACCCATCTCCAACAATTGCAAGCCCTCGGCACGACTCCCCTGACAAGCGACCACCACCTTATTGTGAATCCCATGGCGACCCGAACTCCTCCTGAGGCCCCCACGACTCCCCACCGTTACCGCAACTCCCTCTCTCGGCAATGGCCCCCAGCGGCTGTGACTCCGGTAACTTGCCTTGCCGCCGCTCCGGTGTTTTGGCCAAGAAAGTCAATGACAAGCGGGTCCAAGTGTTATTCTACATTGGGATGAGTTTGAGGGCTTTATTGCATTGATGGAGTGCAGCTCAGAAATAGCACCCTTAAAAATGAAGGAGCCTTTAAATGAAAAAGTAAGGACTCTATTTTGTGGGTTATTGTCAGAGTTGCTCTAATGTATGCTAATCCTGATTTCTTCCCTTTTTTCTTGTTTGGGAATTCTTCCATTAACCTGTTAGCCAAACCATCACTACTCTTGTTTGCTTTTTTTTTTTGCTAAGAGAACATGATTAAGGATGTTAAATAGATTGTACGGGACTGGGGTATATGTATAAATAGGCGGAATATCTAAACCTAGAAGGAACCCAATTAGAGAGATATCTAAACTTAAAAGGATCCTAATAAAGGGATATCTAAACTTAAAAGGGTCTCAATCGGTGCAGCCTGAGTCTTCAGGCCTGATGCATTACGGGCCTGTTTGGATGGCGGTATGGTATCATTGCCTGTCCGAGTGTGATTGGTTGTTCGGCTTACCGACGTCTGGCTAGAAGAACTAAGTCTGGTTCATTCAAGTCTGGTGTATACAATGCAAGAGGTTGGTGTTTGGTTGCACGGTACTAGCTAAGTCTTTATTGTCTAGATCTTGTTTGGTTGCTTGGCTAAATCGAATGCAATTACCTTGTACATGTGTGGGTGAGTTTAAAGTTTCAGCTGTATCACCTCTTCAGCACCTACAAAGTTCTCAATTCTCAGGGACATTTCGTCGAACAACTAGCCCACGCCACCACCGGCGAGCAGGAAGAAAAAAGCAGTGCCAGGCTGCCAGCACCGTGCCATCAGCAGGCCCACGATGCCGTCAAATAGCCCCATACACAAGGCATGGGCAAAACCACGGTGGGCACTTGCGCACCATGACTAGCACTCTAGCAAGGTGGCCAGCGCCACCCGTGCACTCAGTGGATACGAGGAAGACAGCGGACACCTATCGCTCCATTAAAGGCAGGCACTCGGCACGTCACGGGGCCTGGGGAAGGTCGCGCAAGGGTCGGCGATGCTCGCGTGGTGACTGGCAGCGGCGCACACGGCGGAGTCCGGCGGCACTTGCATGGTTGCTGGGGGTGGCGCGGGCGGAGTCCAGAGCTGGGACGCGGAGGCCGGTCAAGTAGCGGAGCTTGGGCGGAGACAGGGAAGATGACGCTCGCGTGCTGGCCGGCGACGAGGAAGGCAGAGCTCGGCGGAGACAAGGAACGCAACGCTCGTGCGAAGGAATTTGGTCAGATGGAGTGAGCCAAACCGGCCAGCGTCGCTAGCACAAGCCAGGTTTGCTGGAAACTGTGGGATGTCGCGTTTCCAGCAAGCCAGGCCACCCCCTCTCTTTTGTATTAGCTAGGCCAGGCTTAGAACCTTATTCAGACATCCAAACACGAGAAAATCGCGTTAGCTAAGCTGACTAGGTCCTTAGCTAGGGAACCGAACACTCTAATAGCAACGCCAGGCATCCGACTGTGTGCCCCAAGATCATTTGTCTGACAGGCAACTGCCTTTAGGCCACCGTCCAAACAAGCCCGTACTTACTTCAACCTAAGCCCAACTTCACTAGTCTTAGCCACCATTCTGACATTAAGGCTCTGCTGCTTTTTTCTGTCTCCCGAGTTTATTCAGTGGTGACTCAGGGAACAACCCAACCCCAGACAGCTTAGATTCACTTCCAGGAAGGAAGAATTAGCAACAACAAACAAACTCTTTCTTGAATGACAAGGATTTATTCCCTACAACTGGTAGCTAATTCACCTTGCATCCCACTGGTTTTGAATAGTCCCTAGTTTGACCTTTGTTTATACAAGAATATGAGAAATAAATTTATATGGATGAAGACTAATTGACTGGTAAAGACTGGTTTCATTAGTGATCCAGTAATCTAACCTTCGATTTTAATCGACCTTCTTTTTCTTTGGGCTAAACTATGTCCTTTCTTACCATTTTGTTTTATTTTCACGAGCACAGCTGAGCACATCGTCCCTCAAAAGGAGGGGGGTAGATCACAACTCTCCTAGCATGAATTTGCATATAACACTAGATATATTATTTGCAAGATACATCTAGACAAGAGTCCATGGGTGACTGCATGTATTAAGAACAATATATTACTAAAGAATGTGCATGTTGATATCTAGTCATACATTGTCAAGCAGCAAACTGTAGCTAGACCATAGGCAAGGGAGGAACTTTTTTTTTCATAAGAGGCAGACCAGGAACTCTTTTTCATAAGGGATAAGAGAGGACTCGAATGTATGATTTAGAAACTGAGCTGCCATTTCCGTTGGTGGAAACTCTGAGATCAATCAGTTTATCATGGTCTACTGGCAGATTGGGCATCAGATGAACACTCTATGCGAAGTTTGAGAAGTATCCATTGGAAATAACAGAACAAAGCATTCATTGCAAGTCATTGTATTCCTTAAGCAACATATTAACAAGCACCTCCTGGGATAACACCATTTGAAATCACCTATACTCTTTTAGCATGTGAGATTAAACACCTGAACAGAAGAAACAAACCAATCAGCACATGAAAAGGTCAAAAGTTAGTATGAAAAATTGATTTAATTCCAAAAAAAACATGGAAGAAGGAAAGCAACAACATGTTGTAGGTCAAATTTCCAGAATCCAGCAATATTCAATGCTTGTTCCGATTCAAAATAGTTGACCAATCTAAAGATACATTTACCCTAACAAATGACACTTTTCAACAATTAACCATGTTGATATAATGATATTATTATGGCAGGGGTAGATAACTCTGATATTATTGATTTCCCTGATGGACAACTGGGTTGAAACAGAGATAACATGGCATTTCAGTGATGCTTTTACTATGATAATTGGCAAGGAAACACTTGGGCACTCAACCAGATCAAATATCAAATTCATTTTATATGCATACACTGTTTCAGATCCAGAAAATGATGAGCCAGTAATGATGCGTGGCAGCATTTGTTCCAATTGACGGACTATAGCTTTTTAAATTTAGATATAGAAGTTGATCACAGGTGGCCTATGCCTCAGTGCTGCAGTGATCAATAAAAAAATCCTAACTCTGACATTGAAAGCTTATCAGAATCCCACGCCAGTGACCCATGGTTCCCACTTTATCCCCAATGGTTTTAGCCATGCTAGCTTTGTAGCCTTAAACCCCAAACATTGGGCAGTATTACCAATTGAATGTTAATTGGCATGAGTTGCCAATGTGTACAGAGTAGACAAGAGTAGGGAAAAGGCTAGAAGCTCGTATTTTCACAAAATAACCTATTTGGATAATATTATCAGAATTTCAGAAGAGCACTGCTATGCGCACTTGGGTGTTACTCAAGATCCAACGGTTCAGATCACTTTGATGGAAACTTCATAAGTCATGAGTGCATTGAATGGTTTGGATGCATGATTGTAATTGAGTTATATTAGCTGCAGCCCATCATCGACCGGATTGCAGATCACCTTCCAGGTTGGAAGGCTGAGTTAGTGAACTGGGCAGGTCGAAAAGCTCTAGTGCAATTTCTTCTCAGCTCCATGGTGGTCTATCTTGCTATGGCAGTCAATCTCCCCCCATGGGCCACAAATAAATTGATAAGATTAGCAGAAGATTCCTTTGGAGGGGACGAAAAAAAAATAATGGTATGTCCGACCTGCAACGAATGGGATGGGCATTGTGTATGTGCTGGCTCTAGTTAAAGAAAACAGAACCTGACCGACCCCGCCTGGTCCTTCCAGTTCAAGTTCATTCCTGTGTCAGCTATTTCTCTATGGCAGTCTACACTGAGATTGGCAATGGCACCCGTACTTTTTTCTGGACAGATAGATGGATTCATGGGCAGAAAATTGAGAACCTTGCTCCACTGATGTTTGCTTTGGTGCCCAAAAGAACAGCCAATAAGCATACAGTATTAGAGACTCTTACTAATAACACTTGGATTGGTGACCTGCAAGGTGCACTTTCTGTTGGGATTCTCGCAAAATTCTTAAATCTTTGGGACATTCTTTCTCAAGTCGTTTTACAGCCTCAGTCAGAAGGCACTGCAAAATCAGCCTATGAGGGCTTCTTTCAAGGCACCATTTAATTTAGTCCATGGGAACATATTTGGAAAACTTTTTTTTTTGCGACAAGGGCGTATTTAGAGAACCTGGGCTCCTAAAAAATACCATTTTTTCATGTGGTTGGTCGTGCGCAATAAATGCTTGACTGCAGATCGTCTTGCTCCGGAGGGGTCTACAGCATCACAAGAAATGTTTGTTGTGTGATCAGGAAGAGGAAACCATCAATCACCTACTGGTTTCTTGTGTTTTATCTAGGCATTTCTGGTTTGAACTCTTCCAGAAATTTGGACTGCAAAACCTTGCTCCCCAGCCAGCTGAGCCGTCCTTTGAAGTTTGCTGGTGCTGATCTAGTGAGTTTTCCACTGGTCAGGATAGGCAGGCTCGTAATTCCTTAATTATTCTTGGAGCCTGGTCGCTTTGGACCCATTGGAATCAGTGGTGTGCCTTTGATTGTGCTTCGCCTAATCTGCAAGGTATCCTAGCTTCGGTCTTCGAAGAAGAAAGGTTAGGGTGTAGTGGGTGCTAGGGGCATCACCGCTGCTTTAGGGTATCCTAGCTTCGGTCTTCGAAGAAGTAAGGTTATGGGTGTAGTGGGTGCTAGGGGCATCGCCTTGTTGAGTGAACAAATACTTGGTGTTGCCTAATTGTTGGATCCTTAGTCATCCATCCCTTATTGGTGAGTGTGTGTGTCGACTTGGTGTGACTGTCTGGGAGTGTCTGTTAGTGAGTGTGTGTGGGCTAGTTGTGGCTATGTGTGTCAGGTTGTGGTTTTGGTGTTGTCTTTGTTATTTTGGTGTTTCTCATACACCTGTTTTCTTCTTAATATAAATGATATGCAGCTCTCCTGCACGTTCGAGAGAAAAAAAATGAGTACAGCAAATGGCTAGGAAGTACTTTTTTCCTCAAAGTACAGCTTGTCAAAACTTTCAGGAGAATCAATCAGGTGAACACCAACAAATGTAATTAAAAAATATAAATGAAAATGTCAGTTAAGCTTAAGCTTCAGCACATCTATGGTTTGATGAAGATTGCTACGTTTGTCATAAAATGAGAAAGAAAGAAAGAAGCAATATCTTAAATGCCATAGCAGGAATATCATTATACTGCAGCCAAATATTACATAAGCAGTTGATCCAAACAAGAAAACCTGGTCCTGTAACATGTCACCGCTTCAAACTAAACTACACCCATACAGATGACAAGGATCAGGAGACAAGTTGTCAGTACTGACTTGATGCCACTGGCAACTTGGCGTACATTTGACATTAGCGCAACAAACTATATAGCACACAAAATGTAAAGGCATTAGCCAAATAAGCAAGCAATCTTAGTTTAGCCTGTCTGAGCAGTGAGCATACACTTGTCATGTCTCTCTACTTGAACTTTTGCACTCCTTTCTCTATAGGTCCATCAGTGAAATAACCAGGCCAGAAACCTTTTCAGAATGTTCACATTACATTATACTGACACAATATGTCCCACCACTACACTAGTACAGTGTAAATGGTAGATCAAGTATTTGGACACGGTTAAGCTGCCAAATTAATGTTGCTAAAAAATGGTGGAATGTAACCTTATTAAAAATGTAACATGTTCATTGCTTTAGAGTTCATTGTAAGCATATGTTAACTTTCTATTCAATGTAAAATTCTTACTGAACCAGACTCTTGCGCACAGAAAAATAAGTGAGGCTAACTAGGTAAGCAAACAAATTGGAATGGAGTCCACATTTACAAACAAAGTATCCAAAGGAAACAAAAATGCATTTAATATGAATGAATCACTTACTTGCACGAAGCCGTGATATTGGAATTTCTTTCAACTCCCGCCGAATACATAGGTATTCACCCAGGAGAGCCATGATTGCCAAACCAGTGATATTAACAACCCACCATGTAATTGAAGCTGGCCATCCACCATAAACAATGCAAATGAAGAGATGGATTATGTAAAGTGTTGCTGCAAAGTCCAGGCACTTCTTGGCTCTCTCAATCACATAAAGCATGAACCCAGCTCTGCTCAAGCAAAGCATAGAAGCAAGATTAGCAATAAATCATTTCTTACCAAAACAAAGAAGAGTTGCAAATCTTGAAAAACAATAAATATAATACCAAACTGTCAAAGCTAAAAATGAGATCAAAATCATTGCTTTATCCTTCATATTGTTGCTTCAGTTTACAAAATTATCCATAAGAAAAGTACTGTCTAAAAAAATGAGTTAATCCGAGTAGCTAGACTCTAAAAATACCTATTACAGGAAAAGAGCAATTGGTATTCTGCTGTTTTGATAGTTGCTCGAGATGCTTTAATTCAAAATGGATACAATGGACACCAGATATTGAGGAAATTAGTGAATTGCAAAGGTTGATACTGTCTAATTGGGGAAGGAGTGATCGTGCTAGGCAGCAAAAAAGATGTTTTCCTCTTTACCTTGTCCCTTGTATCTACTGTCACTATCTTGTCAGAAAAGAACGAATGGAGGGGGAGCATGTTTTCGATATGGTTTGCTTACTCCCATTCATCACAAAAGTATTTAACAAATGTGCAATATGTTGTGGCATTTATTTTTTATATAAGCAAGTAATGGTATGGCTCAAGAATAAGCAATCGACAAGAAGACTAAGGTATCTGTTACCCTCGAGCACACTAGAACGCCTATGAGTATTTCATAATACATATGGTAGCTACTAAACAATGGATGGCAAAATGAAGAGGGCTGATGAAAATAATATCAAAACATTTATATGCACTACTTTCTACATATGTCATTATCAATGGCTCCAACAATACCTCTGAGCTCTTGCACTTAACTAGTGCTTAAAGAAATAGCAATTTATAAAGACGTTGAAATTGAAATTTCCAAGTCAATGTGGCTGCCCTAAACGTACAGATCTGGACACCTGGGAACACACAGCCCGCTTAACTTCCATTGATTGACAAGAGTAGTTCTCGGACCCGGAAGCAATGAACCACAGCACACGCGCGCGCAACAGGCATATTTCGCGTTTTGACTACTTCCAGAAGAATCCAATCCAGTTTCGGACGAACCAAGTGGACGAGAGTGGGGTCAGGGAACTGCGGCGTACCCTGCGACGGCGGCGAAGAGGAATGATGCGATGGCACACCAACCCGTCGGGGTGCGCGGGGTGAGCGTGGCGAAGTCGAAGAGGTAGAGGAGGGTGAGTCGCGGGACGCGGGTGCCAACGAGGATCACCATGGCGACGCCCAGCGACAGGTAGTAGAGGCACTGCAGGCACACGATCTGCGACAAGATCAGCCACGGGTCCCACACCATGGCCCCATAGAACATCTTCGCTCCCCGTCCCCGGCGACCACCGGAGGAAAGGAGGAAGGGAGGCTTCTTCGCTCCCCGTCCCCGGCGACCACCGGAGGGAAGGAGGAAGGGAGGCTTCTTCGCTCCCCGTCCCCGGCGACCAACGGAGGGAAGGAGGAAGGAAGGCTTCTTCGCTCCCCGTCCCCGGCGGCCACCGGAGGGAAGGAGGAAGGGAGAGGCCGAGGGAGGCCGCGGCCGAGAAGCGGTGGTTGAGCGCGGGATCTCTCTTCGCGGCTGCTTGGGGATTTTGGGGAAAGGGAATCCATATAGGATGCCTGTGATTGCCCCAGCTGTCTGCCGGAACAAGAATATTTCTCGGGTGTTTCTGTTAATTTCATTCATTTCACAAAGTTGGAACTGTTTTTTTAAGGAGACATCGGTATTCGTTGGCAAAATAAACAAGAGTACAATTTGGAGTAGGAGCAGGAGCATCTCAAAAACTTCTTAGAATCATTTTGGTAAACCAACGATTATATCTGGTAAACCAACGATTATATCAAATAAATAAATAAAATAAATAGAGAACTCTAAGAGTTTCTTAAATCCCACTTGCAACCTCTTTTTTTTTTTGCAAGATTGAAACAACCGCTCTCCAATAACTCTTTATCTCATCTCAACAACTTCTCTCCAATAATTACTTAGAGCTTATTCCACCACCTAGATTTTGGCACGAGCAAGTAGATTAGGACCAA
Organism: Microstegium vimineum; assembly: GCA_022036555.1. NCBI lineage: Eukaryota > Viridiplantae > Streptophyta > Magnoliopsida > Poales > Poaceae > Microstegium > Microstegium vimineum. The sequence goes on along the minus strand of CM039134.1, from coordinate 46,662,828 downwards.
ATCCTAAGATTAATATGAAACTCAAGATGCACAAATAAATCACAGCCAAATCACAAGCACATGAGACACGATATTTATCTTGTGGTTTATCTCGCCACTAAGGCTTACATACCTCCACGTTGTTGAGGTTTATCACTAAGGCAATGTGTTTTCCAACTCCCCCTTATTCTCATGTCAAGGAACTAAATCATTGAAATAAGGGGTGATTTAATCGCTGCAGGAGAGGTTACAAACCTCCTGAGGCTGTCACACAAATTGGCAAGTTATTGGGCGATGCTCTAGCGGGTTAAGAGCAAGCTCCAAGAATAACAAACGCAATCCACTGGCTTTACGTGAACCAAGTTCTCTATGCATTGAAGAACAGTTAGAGCTGCTCTCTAATACAGTTTGAAGGCTCGATCTCTCAAACAATTGGAGAGCAATCGAAGGGAGAAGGTTAAGGTGCTCCAATAAAGTTAGAGAGAGGGAGAGAGTTATTGTGTGAGCACCAAAGAAAGGAATGATCGAGATGGTCGTTGGGAGCGCAAGAAGTAGATAGGAATACCCCCTATGGTCTAACAGTAACTTTAAGTCACGGCAGCGCCGCTTCATGCGCGGCAATGCCACTTGAGTGGCAGTGCCACTCAGGACATGCAGCCAAAGAGTAGGAGTGGGTAGCTTGCTGTTGTCGCTAGTCTTTGAGGATATTTTGGTGGGTATATTGAGCACTTGGTTGCACATCAAAGCTTGTAAATTGTATCCCCTTTATAGTATGACTTTTCTGAACTCAAATTCAAAGCATCAAATAATTAAAATGCCTTTGAGTCGGTCACCATATCCTTTGGTAATTGGGGACTCCACCATCGAATGTATTATCCCCATTCTTATTGTATCTTGAGCATGTGACTTGAATCATTTGAACACATGTAGTTTAATCCATGGCTTCAAGTCACTTCCACTAATGATTTGATCATCAACATAATATTACTCATCATAGCTCGATTAATACTTCGACTCAATGCAAGTGCTCTCTTCTTCATCTTAGCATGGTACCTCGGTCCTCAAGCCATTGCTTGACCTTCACCTCCACTTAGTCCTTCGAAACCCTTTTCTTGTTATCTTCACTTTATCAAGCTATACTCAAGTCACATCATATTAAGCATCCATTAAAAACCATTTATTCAATATTGTGATCCTTACTTGAATATCTTCTTGGTAAGGATGTTGAGATCAATCAAGCTTTAGTTTGATTCACATAGAAACATATATGAATCAACATTAATAAGATCAAGTCAATTCACAATTTCTTATGCCCTATTCATTTTGGCTTGACACTCCTAACACGTACTTCAATCTCTATCTTCATACTTCTAGCTTTGATCATACTAATGCAAAGTGATTTTTCAAATCTTTATCCATATAAGCAAACCAAAGTTGAGACCATCTTATATTCATCATACATTGTCTCCTTTGTCATTTGACCTTTGCTTGGTGTTTTCTCACTAATGCACTCTTGATTCATTCTTCAACCCTTGATTAATGCTAGTTCACTATCCAACTCTTCTTGTTCATGCAAAACAATTCAATATAGAGACCAATCTACTGTGCACAGTAACAACTCTTCTTTGAGCACCGGACGTGTCCGATGCTACTGTGCACTCTCTGAAAACTCACAGAGTGAGCACCGGACGCTAAGGTACGTCCGGTGACCACCCACCAGACGCGTCCGGTGGCTCTGGAACCTTCTTAGAAATCCACCGGACGCTGCTCACCGAACGCTACCCACGAGGGGACCCTACGTCTAGTGCACTCTCAAGCGTGCACTGAGTACACTGGACACTCTGGTGCCTCTCAAGGAGAGAGTCTGGTGGCTAACCCTAGCCACTTAGCATACATCGGATGTGTCCGGTGCCAGTTGCACCAGCGTATGATGCCCTCTAACTCCCCAAAACAACTCTAAATCGAGTTCCGTAAAAAACGGAAGTTGTTCCAACTGATCTTAGAGCCAACCTAGGGTCACTTAGGGCTATGTTAGACAAGTGTGCACCACACCTACTATATGAGACTTACCTAAGTCAAGCTACGCATTCTAACCTCCTTGATGGTACGGTCAAAGGTAAAAACAAAGACCTTAATCTACTCTAAGTGTTTCCTAACTCCAATGATACTTAACCTAGATCATTCTAAGCCTTGTCGCCTTCTTTTGAAATCCAAAACAATACCCATCGCTAGGGGCATGAAATCCATTGGTTGCTCATTCAATCACCATTATCATGACCTAACTCAAATTGCCTCTGCAAAACACACATTAGTTATAATAAGCTTGCATTGTCGTTAATCACCGAAACCTTTAAGGCTACATGCTTTCAGGAGGCCATCGATGGGCTTCACTAGTAGTGTGTGACCGACTGTCTTCCCCTTCCCCGATGAGTAGGCGTAGGGCAGGGGCGGGGTTGGCGTGGACACGGTGGGGTCGGCGCGGTGCAAGCAGGGGCGCGCAGAGGGTGAGGCGGCATGAGGCGGGGCAGGCGAGCAGGGGCAACATGAGGCAGCACGAGCAGGAGCAACACGGTGCATGCGGGGATAGGTCGCTTGTGGGGGTATGGACGTCCAGTACGCCCCTAATACACTTCAGACAAATCAGGGTCCCTTTGGGAGAAAAAGCTTTAGCCTAGATTTTAGTCATTTGCTCACTTTTACCTCTGTTTAGATCCTTATGATAATAAAACATGCTAAAAGTGCAAAACTAAAATTTTATCATCGAATCCAAACAAGCCTTAAGTAATAGGAGAGGTGATGTGGGTTCATACATAAAATGATTGGCTAGCGTGACAGCAATGTGCTTACTTGCACGTCTATGTTTGGTAGTCCACTATGTGGCTTGACCCTTGTTCCTAAGCAGCATTGTCATTGGCCACGCCAGCTTCGAAAGATTCGACATGGCTTGATGAAATAGGTAATTATTCTTAGCTCATCCACTGCACTTGTGTCCTTCACTAAGCATGTCAATAAAATGGCCATGTGCGGCAGTTAATTGAAATTAAGAGAAAAGCTAAATGATTTTTTTAATTTTGAAAAATAGTACTCTTGTGAAATAATTGGTTAGATATATTATTTCCTATTAAAAAATTTAGTGGATCCACTTAAAAAACTGGCTATAGTTGTCTACACATTCAATTTCAGTTTGGGGTTCAACTCTGTCATTTCTGCTTCCCTCAGCATCCCTTTTATGAGTTTGATATAGTTTTCTTTGAGTGCCAAAATGGACACCTAGTGCAACCCCTTAGCCAAAATAACCAATTCCAACTCAATTACAACATGAACACAACAATTCGAGTGCCAAAGACTTGAGACATCAAACCCTAGCTCATCTAATAGTCCAAGCAACAATAGAATACCTGCCCTGCACTCCATGGATGCGTGAAAACACGCCTCACCACCATTGACCACCACACAGTGCGCATGATGAGTGGAAGGCTTCCAGCGCGCTTATTGGAGCATGGCGTGCTCCCTTGTGGCACATTGGCACTCTGGAGTGCATCAAGAGGGCGGCGACAAGAGAGACTTCGAAACATGACAATTGGGAGGGCTTTGTCAAAGTGCACCATCCCCTAGTGCTCAATCTCATGTCGAGAGAGACTTTGAAGCATGACAGTTTGCACCATGGTGGCGACGCTACATAGGACAAAAGCTAGCTTTCGAATAGTGTCGAATAGTGCCATCATCTCAATTCACAATATCAGTTCAAACAATGTGGTTTACACTCGTGACAAATAGTTGATTTACACTCGGTTTAGTATATATGTGGGGAACCAAAACAAAATATAGACACTAGTGATAGTGTGGTGCAGTGGTTAGAGGAGGGTCACACGAGATGATGGCATGAGTTCAAATCCCACCGGCCGCGAAGCCACAGGTTTTGTTTGAAAAATGCCACGACTTGCAACTTCGACAGAGACAGAGGCTGAGTGGAGAAATCATGACTTTGAACCAATTGTATTAACCTTGCAACTTCGACAGAGACAGAGGCTGAGTGGAGAAATCATGACTTTGAACCAATTGTATTAACCTTGTATTCTTCATTAACCTTGTATTCTTCATGAACATCTGGTTTGAACCAATTGTATTAACCTTGTATTCTTCATGAACATTTGGTGTGATTTGCGTTCCAGCGACCCAGCGACTTTAAACCAATTGTCGGGAGAGGCTGTATTTGGAAGGATAGGTTTTTATCTGGTGTGATTCGCGTTCCAGCGACCCAACGACTTTGAACCAATTGTTTGAACCAGTATTTACTTTGAACCAATTGTATCAACCTTGTATTCTTTGTGAACATCGGGTGTGATTCACATTCCAAGAGTGAACTTAACCAATTGTTTTTATCTGGTGTGATTCGCGTTCCAGCGACCCAACGACTTTGAACCAATTATTTGAACCAGTATTTACTTTGAACCAATTGTATCAACCTTGTATTCTTCGTGAACATCGGGTGTGATTCACATTCCAAGAGTGAACTTAACCAATTGTATCGACCTTTTCCTGAACATCAGGAGAGGCTGCCAAGAGAGAACTTAACCAATTGTATCAAGGATAGGTTTTCGTGAACATCGGGAGAGGCTGTATTTGGAAGGATAGGTTAATCAGAGGTAGTTGAGATGAGCAAGTATTCGATTCTCGAGCAGCAAAAATGACTCGTATCCCAACAACTTTGAACCAATTGTATCAACCTTGTATTATTTGTGAACATCGGGTGTGATTCGCATTCCAAGAGTGAACTTAACCAATTGCATCAACTTTTTGTGAACATCGAGAGAGGCTGCCAAGAATGAATTTAACAAATTGTATCAACCTTTTCGTGAACATCGGGAGAGACTGTATTTGGAAGGATAGATTAATTAGAGGCAATTGAGACGAGCAAGTAGTTGATTCCTGAGTGGCGAAAACAACTCGCATTCTGAGCCATAACCACATATGAACTTAACCAACTGTATCAACCCTGGATTCTTCATGAACATCAGTATTCGATTCCTGAGCGGCGAAAATGATTTGCTTGTGATTGCATTCCAAGAGTGAACTTAACCAATTGTATCAACCTTGAATTCTTTGTGAACATTGGGAGAGACTGTATTTGGAAGCATAGGTTAATCAGAGGCAATTGAGATGAGCAAGTATTCAATTCCTGTGCGGCGAAAATGACCTCCTTATGATTCGTATCCCGAGCGACGAAAACAACCTCCTTATGATTCGCATTTCAAGAGTGCTTATGAACTATTACTGTACTAAGTACCACTGACATTTACCACATTTGTCCCAATACATCTGAAAAAAGTTGTTATGATATCATGGTTAGATTATCGGAGGAGTATTACTGCAGTATAGGGAAGAATCTCTATTTCACAACTACATTGAGTGAAATGGAAATCACTTCAGAGGAAGGAAGTTCTGGTGGACCCTTATTCAATAGCGAATTTAATTCAGTTGGTTTGCTGCACAATAGAAACAAGAAGTATTCATACTTCATCAACCTAGCTGAGATTAGATCCACTCTAACTGATTTAGGTAAGACACATAACTGAGATTAGATACTTCATAAACTTTCTTATAAGTTTATAATACACATAATGTTCAGATATTGATATGTTGTAGGTCTTATTCCCCACAAGAATAGTGAGACATGATTGCAGTTCAATATCATGTTGTAGGCACTCTTCTTGGTGTTTGTTATTGTCTTTATGTATAATCATTTAGTGGGTGATTTATGTGTTTGATGTTGGCCCTTGAAATTATTTTTCTCGTCTAGATTGATTAATACATGTTTACTGTAGTTTGTGGTACTTGTTGAATTTGGTAATAATATGTTATGTTATTTTGTTTGATGGACAATGTAAGCTCTGAGTTTTACTATTGTTTGTAGCACAATTTGTTGGTGTACTACACAAATGTGATATATTCTCTATGTGAGCATAGTATTGATTTTAGTGTGAAAGTCTTGAGACTAAGACCTTGGACCTGTGTTTGGATATTATATACAATAGGAAAAAGTCTAAATTACTCCCCTTAAGTTTAGCATATCTTTAGATAACCCCCTAAACTAACATTTGGTTCATTTTGCTTCCTCCAACTATCTTAGTTGGTTTAATTTACATCTTTTTTTCTTTTTTATATCTCTATGTATAAATTATGTTTTAGTTTTACATTTTGTGAAGTGATAGAAGACATCATATTTTGTGTTATAAAAATACATTATATTTTTTTTCAAAATATGTTTTGTATGTATTGTATCTATATTGTTTATTATTATTAAATTTCCTAAGCTATCAAAATACTAGAAAAACGACAAGATAATTTTTTTAATATAGCTTACGATGTCCTCTATCACATCACAAAATTTGATATTAAAACTCAAACTTATACACGAAGAAACTAAATGACTATCTGTTTAGGTGTAAATTAGACTATGTGAAATAGTTAGAGGGAGTAAATTGAACTAAAGGTTAGTTTAGGGGTTGTCTAGACAGATGAAACTTCAGAGGGAGTAATTTGGATTTTTTCCTTTTTTTAGCAAAACTTTTTCCTTCATATATAATCATGGGCCTCACCGAGCCCAACACCAAAAGCCCACAGCGCATCGCCCCACTCTTTCCCCAAAGGACAGGCCGAGCACCCAGACCCAGTCACTCCCCGCATGCCAGCAGCACCTCGCCCAAAACCCTACGCCGCTCAACCATGCTCCTCCGGCGACCCCTCCAAACCCTCACTCTCCCCCTCCTCCGCCGCCACTTCGCCGCCGCCGCCGCCGCTGAAGCTATCGTGTCCCCCCAACAAGCGGTCGACCCGCTCTCCCCGCCGTACGACTATCTCCCGGGCCACCCGCGGCCAGACGCCAAGCACGATGAGGTGATCCTCGCCGTCCCTCGCGCTTCTTCGGGACGCCACGTGGCCGCCAAGGAGCGCAAGGCGGGGCGGGTCCCCGCCATCGTCTTCGAGCAGGAGAACGGACAGGAGGGCGGCAACAAGCGTCTTCTCTCCGTTCAGTCCAAGCAGATCCGCAAGCTCGTCGACCATCTCGGCCGGTCCTTCTTCCTCTCCAGGCTGTTCAGTCTCCAGGTCTGGTCAGAACACGCTGGGCAGGGTGAACTCATCGAGAGCGTCCGCGTCCTACCCCGAAAGGTGTGTGGCTCATCTGTTGGATTTGTACTATTATTGCTTATGTCCATTTGTCTGCGACGATGGCTTAGGGGTTACTGCATTTTTTAAAGCTTGCACAACTCAACTGAGGGACTCACTGGCATTTTTGTGCAAGGGTGTCGTTTTGTTTTGGTTTGGATTGAAAAAAATATTTCTGTTACGGTTCTATAATTGCTCCATTTCCCTGTGAAAGTTTAAGTTTGTCTATGAAGATGGTGTTGACTTGTTGAGGAATGTGGAAAGCAAGATTGAGTGGTGGCTTTACAACGGTACACAAATACAATTTCAATGGTAGCGTGACCTAAGTAGTTTGTTGATTGTCAGTTTGTTACTCTGGTTCAGAAGTATCTGAGCAAAACATCTGTTAGTTTAGTTTATTGAACAAGATGATGACACCCCTTAGTTGAAATGTTGAATGTTGCTCCTGTGGTTATGTTTTTTCGTTGAACTTTGATCTAGTTGTACAAAACGTGAAATTGACCAATAAACTAAGACACTTGCTTTAAGTGAGCTTACTGTTTTGCATTACTATCATTCTGGAACTGTCTGATCTATGGTATCCATATTCAATTGGCATTTCTCCCTTTCAACAATGCCCTATGCAAGCGGATCCATTTTTAGCATATGAGCTGCAATTTCAGTTCTTTGTTCTTTGGGTAATCGTTATTTGCTGAGTATGATTTCGATTTGTTTGATTGCCTACTGTCTTTCTTGGCCTTCTACTAGGTGATGGCTGATCCGATGTATGTTGCACTATATAACCTTTTTCAATGGCTGATGTGGGATATATTGGGACATTCAGGTACACCTGCATGCAGGCACTGATGAACCTCTGAATATCACATTTATGAGAGCACCTTCTTCTGCGCTTCTCAAAATAGACGTTCCTCTGATGTTCATTGGAGAGGATGCCTCACCTGGTCTCAGGAAAGGTATGTAGCATGTTATGATTATCCATCAATTTGCACAAATCAAACATCAAATGGGAGGCCTTTGATTTTAGAATCTCACACTCTCTGTCTATTTTTTTTATCTTAAATGTAACAGAATCATTAAAAGAAGAATACCTGGGTTACTTGTAAACATTTCTCTTGAAACCGTGCCAAAGAAAAGTAAAGAGCCCATTTTTGTTGAAAAATGTTTAGCTTTTCTTTATTGTCTTGTGGTTTGTTTTGTTGCTATATGCTATGTTCATTCACTTCTGTCTGCAACACTAATCCAGCATGCTCTGAACATCCCATTTCAAAAAATTTGGCTACAATGCACAAGCTTTACCTGCATTGTGGCTGAAACCATCATATTTGCCTCCTTTGCTGTGTTAACATCTGGACTAATGTGTATAATGGAAACTCCAGGAGCTTACTTCAATACCATAAAACGAACGGTCAAGTATCTGTGTCCCGCTGACATAGTACCACCGTACATCGAAGTGGATCTAAGTGAATTGGATGTAGGACAGAAATTGTTGATGCGAGATCTGAAAGTTCATCCAGCGCTGAAGCTGCTTCAGTCGCCAGATCAGCCCATCTGTAACATTATTGGATCAAGGGCTCCAGAACAGAAGAAGGGAAAATAACTTGCTTCTTTGTATGAACTGTTTTGAGCACAATAAGGTTCCTTTTTTTCGTTTGTTTTTCATACCTGAGTGATTCAGGTGTTACTTGTCCTACTGGTAGGATGAATTGTAGCCAGAGAGACACCTCTTTTACCTCGGGAAGGAATGTTTTGAGCAGGCAGATGCTACAGCAAATATGGTCTTGTAGTGTTCACAGGAACTTATGGTGCGGTGAGCATTGTTGAAAATTAAGTCACCATTGTTTGCAATTATCTAATTTAGCATTACATATTTACAGTATGATTTAGATAGCATAAGTTTGTAAGGATGATAAAAAAAATGCTTTTATCTTTTGCCATTGAGATGGCTTAAGCTTTGTATCTGTGATCAACCCTGTAAGCTTTGCATCCTCAGCAACACATCTTCGATCCTGGGCTGGTCTTGTCACCATAAAATGTCGACAATGCTATGTTACACTGATCTTAACATGGGCGATTCATTCATTCTGTTATGTAATTTCGAACTAATCTGAACTCTGGAGTGTATTTATTATTATTTGGCGACTCCATCCATTTTAAATATTATACGATGTTTGGGCTTTTTCTAGATACATAGGGCTATGTATTTAGATATACAGCCTAGATAAGTAGTAAAAGCAATATATTTAATTATAATTTAGAACGAGGAGTATTTTGCAATAAGCTTGGGAAGTTAAATGAGCTACCTCACTGGGGTAAACCTCTATAGTTGTAGTGTGATAGTCGTAAACTTCTAAGGATACTTGTCTAGAAACATGTATATTTATTTCAATTGGCATATATGGAAGTGAAATTAAACTAAGTTTCATTCTAATTCACTCTAACACATGGATTGTAACACATGTAGAATAAGATGGATACATGTGTATCAAACAAGATCTAGATAGTGTTGGGTGTTTTGATAGGATGGCCAAAAAAATAGACAATATTTTTTCATAATGATTTCTACATTCAAAGTCCTGATCAAAGCGCTTGTTAAACATAGCCATGGACTAAAAGCCTGCAAGAGCAGTTAACAGTTAAGCTTATCGGCAGTCATGATATAATATTTTTCTTTCACTACAAAACAGTATCAGCTGGCGCACAAGAGCAACAGTCTCCAGCTTACCAATCTATCCCGTACAGAGAAATCCAACCAAGATTCCCAGCTCAGTCTCCGCACGCCGAAAAAGACATCAAAACTGAATGCGAACTTAACAAGCCATCCTATCACCTACATCTACTAACCACTAACCAGTCACTTGAACTGCTACACGCTGTTCTCAATGGGCAATCGTACTTGTGATACTAGCAATTGCATGCTCGCTCCGGTCATAAATATTTATCGTTTGATTCAAAAAAAAATGTTGGTAATTTTATATAAAAATATTAATATTCATGATACATAATTCATTGAATTCATGTTCATAATAAATTTATTTAGATATACAAATACTTTATGTATTTTTTATAAATCTACTTAAACTTACGGTAGAAAAAAAGGACAATTATTTAGGGTATTTAGAAACGGTAAGAGTACTTGCAAAGGAGGGCGAACTCCTGCCAACAAATCATATACTCCTTGTCGTGAGCCCGGTATCATGAAATCAATCGACGAAACAATATAAGATCTTTGTTGTTTAGCATTTCATTTCAGAAAATATCAAAACATAGGTTCACATACATGATATTAAGATCATGAAATCAAGTGATAAGACAAGTAACATACTTTATTGTTTACCATTTCATTTCAGAAGATATCAAAACATAGGTTCACATACATGATATTAATAAGAGGCGTCCACATATGACAGCCACTGAAAATGCGGTCCAAGCAAACAAACTCAAGTTGAGACGCACGCGCACACTCCCATCTCCGATCAAGATAATATTATGACCAGAGGTAAGTCATTTTTTGGACTCCTCCAAAAAATTCGAGGATCCAAGTACGCAAAAACAAAGAAACCAATTGCTGAGGTAAATTCATCAGTGCCGCAACAAACAAAATCTCCAGGGCAACAACTCTGTAAACATGATCACATCCATGGCTGCAACTTATTAACCTCAGACAGCACTTCAGATATGACCAAGCCAAGTTGTTACTGACGCTGACTCAACGGATTAGTTGGAAAATCCGACCACCATCAGAAGGTGGGCTTCTAGGAGATGCAGGATGATATATGATGGGTTCACCTTCTTCCATCTCATCTACCATGAAATTTTCCCTGCACTCCATGCTGCAAAAGGATTTGTCACCCCTACAATCGTTACACAGGATACCAAACATCAAACCATCAATAGAAACACAAGCATATTCAAGAATGATAAAAACACCCATAGCAGTAATTCATCTACTAAATTGGATCACTTACTGGTAAATATAGATGTCATTGCATTCTTTGAGCTTCTCATTGCAGAAGCAACAGAAGCTCATTGCACCCTCTTTGACACGAGACATACTCTGATCACCCTTACTCTCGACAGGCATCAGCTGCTCAGCTTGAAACTCAAAAACACGATCTCCAAAAATGTGGGTAGTCCTAGGATTAGGGCCACGGGAGACAACACAAGTGTAATCCTCTGAATTGACGATGTCATCAAGGGACATGACACTACCCATCAGTCCATCAGACATATTATCATCCTTGTGTTCAACTTCCCCAGCTTGAACAGGAGCAGTGGAGCTGTTCTTGCGAGACAGGTTATCAGTAATCCTCACCTCAGATCCAAGAAGAACCTTTCTACCACCCAGGGGCACGGGGTTCTCATCAGTGAGGGCGTCCACAAGTCCAAGCCCAACCCTGTCACCAAGCAAGATCTTCTGGTTCTGGCTGGTATCAACAGAGGATGATCTGGGTGACTTGTTGCCAAGGCCAGTGAAAAACTTGAGGTCTAGAGGCGATGTTGGGCTGCGAACCACATCCAGTTCACTCAAACATTTGGTGCTCAGTTTGACAAGAAGGTCAGGGACTCTGAAGAACCCCAGCTTTTGCGCAATGGACTCAGAGGAAGCCTGCAGTGCTGAGGAATCAGTTGCCATTTGGTCGCCTCTCGCTTTCTTTGCACTGCATTAATTTGGAGTTGATAACTTAGATATGTGGAATAACCTTTTTAAGACTAACAACTTGATAAAGCTTGACTTATTTACCACTACTAGTTTGAACAACCACAGTTCTGGAGACAAGTTAACTCATACTATCAGTTTCAGAACAAGATCTTCACCGGGTCAAAGTTGAATTAGATGAATCATTTATTCCTTATGGAAAATCATTTCAGAAGCAACAGCAATTAATACTACGCAATCAACAGACGAACTGAAAAGATTTAATGAACTCGAGTGCAGTACAGTACAGCATCTTCTCTTTTTTTTTTTGTTTATAATAGATTCCTTCGCTTGTAAGCAATACATATTAATTCAGTGAACAAAGCATCAGGAGAGGAGTAAGAGTCAATCCACATGGGCATAATCAGTCAGAGAATCTAACAATCCAAGCAAAACAAAAGGGCAAGCCAGGGCTTAGTGATTAATCAATCATCATCCCGTTCTCACCTTTGTCTCACCAGCTGTTCTTGCCTCGCAGAGTTGTTTCCTCTCGGTCACGGCACCCTCCTCATGAAGCACTGAAACAAAAAAAAAGCAGGAACAAAAATAAAAATTAATACGATCAGTATAAATCCCTAGTGGGGAAAAATACCAGCTGAGATTAAAACCCTCACACACAAACAAACAAACAAATCCAAGGAAAAAAACACACGCCTCCCACGTCGAAGAATCGATCGAGAAACTCACGAGCGGATGAACCAAACCGAACCAGAAGCAGATTAATAACCCCAGGACCTCACGAACGCGCCCCGAACCAGTCCTCCCCGGAGGGGAATGCAGGTCGGAGAACCCAAAAGGAGGACAGGCGAAACCGCGAGGAATCGAACGAGAGAGGAAGGGGACTCACCGTTCGCCCGTCGTTGGTCTCCTCCGCCTGCAGAGCGCGGCACCGCGTCCGGGTGGGTGGGGGAGGACGGAGGAGGGGGACTTTGCAGGTCCTGAGAGGTGAGGAAGAAATAGAGCGAGACGAGGGCAGAGGAGAGAGAGAGAAAAAGGTTTATGTGATGTGAGAACTTTAGGCTCTACTAGCAGTTGTTGGACCCTACACCCTACTCCCACCGCACTCTCTGCCAGCTTGGCCCCACATTTCCCACTTCCTTTTTCTAGGGGCGGGGCCTGCTCCCTCTGTACTTCACTCCGGGCTTTTCTAGAGAGAGTGTGAGAGAGATATTCTCTCTCTCCTCTCCTAGAGAGAGAAAAAACGAATAAAATAATTCAGATAGGGAATGATGGAAATGGCAGGTAGTAGCTGCTGGCTGGCCAAGTGGCCGTTGATTGAGATGATGGCTTGTTGGGATTCTCCCATGGCCTCTTTTTCTAGAGTGCTATACTATTATTTTTATTTATTTTATGAAAGAGATTGAGAAAAGATGTACAGATAAATCAAACAGTAAAGGTAGTGGGATTATGACGTCATGTGTGTGTCTTGATGGAGAGATTTGATTTGTCATGTTGTTGGTCATAGAGAGAGGACAGAGGAGAGAAAGAGAGTCATTAGGAAAAAGGTCCCGTAGAGGAGAGAGAGAAAAAGGATGCTGCCTGCGCTGCTAGCGTTGGTGACTTTTTTTTTGTGTGCCCGGGCGCTGAGACTGAGAGTGAAAGGGACCAGAATTTTTTTAATCTGTGAGGTGATTTTTAAATATTTTTACCTAGAATAATAATAATGTTCTTTGTTGAGGGATGCAGGCGGTGGTGGTGGAGTTGCCAAAGTAGTATGCTGTCAAAATCTGTTTTTTTTGACTTGGTTTGGTGTTGGGGGTCTCTGTCACAGATTGTGCTTGACAGTCCACTTGCCATACAAATACTGTCCACTTCCCGTTTGAAAGTTGCAACAGCTTGTCGAGGATAATTTTGTTAAAAATACACACAGATTTTGTCTCAAAAAAAAGGGCAGAAGATTGTGTTAGTGGAGACTGATGACCTAGCGCTATTTTTGGTCAATAGCAATATTATTTAATGAAATACAACTAATACCTCAACCCTGCCTTAACCTATTGCTCTCCAACAATTTTGCAAATGAGCTTGACATTCTTGTTTTTGCCAAAAAATCTAAATTTTTTCTATCCAACAATTTGACAAATGGGTTTGACATTTTTGTTAACTTAACAAACATCAGGTGAAATTTGGCATTTATGTCAAACCACAGTTCACTTGACAATTGCCCCACGCGCTATTCCCGCGGGATATTTTCCCTTTGCGCGTACAATTTTTAGTTTTGTCAGCTGAATAATGGAAAACTGTTGGAGATTGACTCTTTTTACCTTTGCCATATTCACTTGGGACTTGACAAATTCCTAATTTTGCCAAACAAAAAATACAAAACTGTTGGAGTTGCTCTAACTCGCATGTCAGAGAGTCATCGAGATTTATCCAATAATAGTGTCATATGTTACAATTTATTTTGGATCGTATTTTACATCGTGTTTGGACATATGCTCTAACTCGTATGGGCACAAGAGAGACCACAAAAATGCTTACTACTCCAATATTTGTCTAGGGATTTTGATGCTGAAGAGAATAAGGGACCATAGACATGCTCATACTTCAATGTTATGCATGATTCTTAATAGGCTACTATAGTACTATTTTTTTTCAACACCACTATTTGGTTTACTCTAAAATATTTTCAGCACCGCTATTCTTGATGGAGACAAATATTTATTCTTTACTATAGATTACTATAATTTATATTAGATTACTATAATTTATATGAATGTTATAATCTTTATTTAATAAACATACCATTGAATAATTATTAAACTGATGAATGAATATAAATGTTGATGGTAGTTGTGAGTATGTCGATTGATTTATGAATGTCAACTAATAGACATAGAAACATGTTCTCTTAAAAATCTGTACTTGTATTTGAGTGTGTTCATATTTTTTTCTTAGTTAATTTTTTCCATGTATAAGTATTCGCTTTTTCATGTTTTTTTATAAAACCACTGAATAAACTAGTTTCTACTGTATTCCGCTATAGTGTTTATAGTTTTTTTTTGTAAGAAGCCATCTTTAAATATCTATAGAGATATATATGTAGTCTATAGATATGTATATATTTTTTTTGAAAAGCTATAGATATGTATATTAGGTATATAAAGTGTGTGTATATATAATTAGATATTGATATAGCTATAAGGTTTAATTAAATACTGATAAATAACTTTGACTAAATATATATTAAAAATATTAATATTTATGGTACATAATTAGTATCGTTGAATAAATATTTGAATCTAGAAAATGCAAATATTGCTCATATTTTGTATGAATTGAGTCAAACCTATCGGCACACAAATAGTGGCGATAAATGTTAAGGGAGGAGGGAGTAAGACTGCACCACTAGTAGTACTCGGTATAGAGGACGCAACGGGGTGTACTGTGGTCTGTGTGGTATGACCAACATGTGTAAGAGTAAGGCTAATAGTTACAGCCGACTACTGGCTGTAAGGTCCCTTATAGTTTTCTATCAGCCCACTCATATGCTAGTTAGCTCTTTATTATTAATACATGCTCTACTTGTTTCTCTCATAATTTTTTTGGTTTATGTACATAAGCCTCTGCAACCCTCTTCTTCTCTCTCTCCTCTCCTCTCCTCTCCTCTCTCCTCCGTCTTAACATTTAGTCAGCTTATAACTTCTTATTATACTTGTTCTAAATGATAGTGGCACTGGATTGATGCGGCAGTGTGGCACAAAAAATCTGCTCCATGCTCCCTCTTGTCTATCATTTTTGCTTCCCGATAAATAATTTTGGCTAAATATATATTAAAAGTATTGATATTTATGATATATAATTAGTATCATTGATAGATATTTGAATCTAGTTTTTTTAATAAATTTATTTTATTTTTCTATAAATCAAATTAAACTCATCGGCACGTAAATCGTGGTGACAAACATTTAGGGACGGAGGGAGTACTAAGGCCCTCTTTGGCATGTCTCTTAGGGGCTCCGGCCCTCACTGTTCATTACTGTAGGCTTCTCCGAGTCCTCTTCTTAGTTCAGTTGATGCATCGGTTCCGAAATAGCTCCATGCTATAGTGTTGCTTAGTATCGCTACAATGGCCAACAAGAAGGAGTCAAAGCCGGTTGAAGCTACTCCAAAGAGGACCTAATTATAGTTACCATATTCATAACTTATCCTAAAATAAATACTTCTCTAGCTATCGGGGGGGGGGGGGGGGGGGGTGATGGTATGAATATTTTCTTACAGTAGTCGAGTCAAATTCATTTATATCTTATTTGGATGTGATCATATTCGCACTAATATTAGATCTGTTTGTATCGTAGTTTAGGTATTGAATATTTGATACCGTATCTGTGTACAAATACCTAAATCACATATTTATAATATCAATATCTAATAGAATACATAAATAAATATAATATTAATGATATCCTGTCTATGTTATGTTTGCACCCCTACTAGCTATAGAACCACCTAATTTAGTACTAGTTTTTTTTTTCTTTCCATTCCTATAAAATGCAATTATTATATGTTGGAACAGATTTTAATTAATTAATTAATTAGGATATACTCGTAGATGTAACTTTTCTAGTATCGTCGATCTCCTCGACAAACCTTGGAAGTATATTTATCTTAGGATGGATGAAGTATAAATGTATAATGGTGTAGTGAAATTGTCGAAATACTTATTTGAGTTATTTGCACTCCTTTCAAAAACAATAAACAACACACTTTTTTTTACGCTAAATAATATCCAATTTTAAGTAAATACTGAATATACACAAAAGGTACTTGCATTCATGATATCAAATAGTAAATATCATTAGACTAATCATACAGTATGTTTTTGTAATAGATTTATTTAAAGATGCAAAAGTTGGTACTATACTATTTTATGATAAGTCTAATCAAACTTCAAATTGGTTGATCTTTCGAGAAATAATATGCTTCTTTTTCTTTGACAAGGGGGTACTGGTTGGTCGTGGGCATCGGTGCTTCCTTCTTCACTCACGCCTGGTTGTGTTTATCGGAGGCAGCTCGGCATTTACTCTGGAGTCACGAGCTTTGATAAATTCTCCGAACTTGCAGCTCCAGATCTAGTAGGCGTATACTTTGTCGGACGAATATGGCTACTCTCAGAAGTTGGGGACCTCGAAGGGTAATAATTACGCCCTCGTTCTAATTTATAATTCGTTTAATTTTTTTAACTCTAAATTTGACAATTCGTCTTATCCAAAGATTTTATATAAATATAATTAAATTTAAGTCATTTATATAGATTATTTATTAAATAAGTAAGTCACACAAAAAAAAGTAATATTTTATATAAAATTTTAAATAAGATGAGTGGTCAAACTTGAGGTTAAAAAAGTCAAACGACTATAATTTGAAATGGAGAGAGTAGTAAAATACACTGCACTGTACTGTACGGTACCGTACATATAAAGCTAGAACGAATAGACTTTGAAAAAAAATACTGGTGCACGTGGCATGTGTACGTGTGAGGCCACGCGCAGGTTGAATGAAAATCGGGTGTACCATGTACGTGTGTACGTGTACATATGCTCCGAGTGGTATATTGGTATTGCTATAGTATGTGACGAAACAAAGCGGCGTAACGGCGTCGTTACCAGAGATGACGGATGAGAAGCGCCAGCACGTGGCCGGCACGGCAAGCGGCAACCTCCAACCAAACAGACTAGTTCGCTTCCGGTTATTGAACACACTCTCAAGCGAAGCTATTAGATAGGAGTATATAGCATCGCTAACTTTGATTAAGAGGAAAGAAGGAGGGGGCCGCCGCCCGGCGGAGAACAGGGATTCGATCGCCTTTGTGAACGAGGCAGCAGACAAACAGGAGCTTGATATATATGGGATTTCTAATTATTTGCCATTATATTGATATATGGTCGCTAAAACTCTAATTGTCAGTTTTATCGTTCCAAATATAAAATTGCCACTTACCAACAGTTTTGTCACTTTTGCTCATGTGATAAGCCAGATCACCACGCTAGTGTGGCCTTTCATGCCTTCGTCTGCTGAGTTGAACGGCCCCCCTCTCTTCTAGTGAGGCCTAGGTGTCAGTACCTTTTTCTTCCTTTGGCCTCCCCTTCTATCTATGGATAACGTCGACCCCTTCCCGTCAAAGACAGAGGTGGTGGCGCCCCCGACCGCTCTTTCACCACGTCCATGGTGGCGCCCTAAGTGAGCTGGAGCACAAGGCAAGGGAGAGGTTCCTGGACAACGAATTCTCTCTTGCCGCCGAGTTCTATATAGAGGGCCAAAGGAAGATGCCGATGGGGATGGGCGAGGTGGAGCGCCTCAGAGAGCGGGAAGTGAAGGTCCTCCATAGTCCATCAGCTTCACCTCCTCGGGCCTGAACACGAGCTTCTCCTTGACCTCCTCTGCCTCCTTCCATGATCCCCTTGATCTCCTCTAGGATCTTGGCCTCCACACCAGGGTTCTTGCCGAGCAGACAGGGAGAACCACATGAGTGCCATGCACGAGGTGTCTTGGCCGGCCAGGATGAAGTTGATGCGATGTTTATTGTCAAAAAAAAAAAAAAAGATGCGATGTCGCGCATCTTGGTGATGAACACGGTGAGTAGGTCATCGGCGGTGCACGAGCTAGCTGGTTGTGAGCGCGCAGAACTTGGTTGGGTGGAACTCGAGGAGGTCATGCACTGTGTCCATGTGCCGCTGTAGAACTGCCTCGTCTCTTGCCTCTATCGCTGGAAGCCCTAGGGCTCGAGAATGCACGTCGTTGCCCACACTAGCTGAGCTCACCGAGCCGCGTGGGCACGCCTATGAGAGGGAACTGAGGAAGATGAACAGTACGCGTTGAACACAGATGAAGAAGAAGGTGCCATTGGCGCTAGTTAGGTGGGAGCAGACGGGGACGTCGAATTTCACGCTGGCACGCTGAGGTGGCATACCATGCCAGCGAAAGTGAAAAAATATAGTCGAGTTACCATTATCTAGAGCAATTTTGTATAGCATAATAAAACTAGCCATCAAAGAGTTAGCCACCGTATCTGTGTCAAATGATTAGAAATCCCTCTATTTCCACTTTCTAGCCGACGAATGATCGATCGTGTCAGGCAAATCTCATAATCTGATATCATATCATCACAGGGAATGCATAATAATTTGTAGTATATGTACACGGAATGGAACAACGCAACAACAAGGCCGTCAATCAATCAGTTTTTTTTGTTTGTCGATAAGATGGGATGGATTATTATTCGATGGTGCAACGGATACATGCATGCACCCCATCCCCCACAATGCGGTGGATTGGATGGAGTGGCTGTGAATGGGACATGAGGATCTTGTGCGTATAGCTGTGGACAAGCAAATCAAAACAAAACTTGTAGTTACGCTTATATTACGGTACAGTACATAAGAAAAGAGAGATAATTAATACATACATGAAGCTGGATGGCACGCTAGCTAGCTGGTGGTAGGAAATAGGAGTAGTAATTAATTAAAGCAAACAAAACAGTTGTGCTCCTGCTTTTGCGACGGAGAAGGAAAGGAAAGAGATTTTTGGTGCATTCTAGTAGCTAGCTAGCTAGGCGCATAGCAATAGCAATAGGAATAGGAATAGGAATAGGAATAGAGGTGTGGTGATTTGACGCGGCGCGATGGCGACCCGCGGCCGGTTTGCGCGTCCGCTGCCGCTAGGCGCTGTGCTGTGCTTTCCAGTTCCGGCTGTCCGCTCTCCGCCTGCTGCTGCGTTGCGTGCTCCAGACCTCGATCGAGTCCTTTTTCGGTCAGTCCGGCCGCGAAGGCGGAACCCGACCGACCGAGACCAACCAACAGCACCGCACGGCGTCGCAGGCAGCAGCCGGCCACGCGTCCGTCGCCTGCCACCGTCGGCGTCGCTTTCTTTCTTTCCTTCTCTGTCCTCACTCACTCGTGATCGACTTGTTTAAACAAAACACAACTCGCGCGCGCGCAGTGGTTGCTTCGATCGGCCTCTAATCTAGGAGTACGTTACGGGTAGTTGGCGTGTGCGCGTCTGTCGGCGCGCAGTGATTCTGCTGTGACCGTTACGGTGGCTGCATTTGGAGCCAGCGTTGTTTCTTCACGGTAGCGGTAGGTGTACACATACGCATCCTGCCTAGCTACTCCACGCCGATCCGCCGGTGGTTGGAGTAGAAGGGAAATGCTCCCTCCGTCCCTAAATAACTGTCGTTTACGATTTCTAAAAATCTTTTTTAATTAAATATATATTAAAAAATATTAATATTTATATTAAATAATTAGTATCGTTATAAAGATCTTTGAATCTAGTTTTTTTATAAATTTATTTAGATATATAAATGTTGCACGTATTTTTTACAAATCAAATCAAATTTGTGATACGAACATCAACGACGACAGTTATTTAGGGGAGTACATACATATGTACATAAACAAATGGATGACAGCAACCGTGACGTGACGCCGCTGAGACAAGAGTCCGACGGATGGGCAGTTTGGCAGGACAAACACCCACCGGGATAGCATTCGAATACACACGTCACAGTACTGCTGCTGCGTACTAGGCCGTCCCGTCCAGTCCCCCGGCCGGTCCCACCCACCGACCTCACGTGTTTCGGGTGCGACGCAGCTGCTCGGTGCCGGTGCGGATCGTCAAAACTTGTATCCATATATACAGCGCCGAATATGATCCACCACGCACTCTGGAAGCTTCTTCGTCTTTTACTTTTATTTACACGCACAAGAAGACGCCTTTCACCGACGGCAAAAAAAAAAAAAAAGGAAGGAAACCCGTTTCTGTCGCTCGCCCTTTCTTTCGAGAGGCACCGGACGGTAAGCGCTAGGAGAGGTAAAGTCACTTTGGGTTTGGGGACTGTTCACCACGGCCGGCCGAGCGCCATCATTCATTTCAGACCACCACCCACCACTTCCTCCGCGATTCGCTAGTGCCGCACTACTACTCGTCTATACTCACTACCACGGCAAAATCCAAATCCCGCACCACCCGCCTTTCGTCCCGCACGCAACTGTGCTCGCTTGCTATTATCACAACAACAAAAAAAAAAGTGCTCGCTCGCGGAACTATCGTGCAGAGCGCACCTGTGGCTTCCTACTCCTCTTCAGCGTGTTCGGACTTTGGAGCTTGGTTCGCCGCCCATGGGCCATGGCCTGCCCACGGGATCCGAATTGCCGGCCCAGTCAAGCTGTATGGTTCACGCCGCGCGATCCATCCGTGCTTCGCCAAGCCACATTAGCCATCCACTGGGCAACGGCACTGACAGATCCGTTGACGCAGTTTACTCGGATTGGTCAGCCGAGTGCATAAATTTACCTGGGGACCTATTTGGATCCAAGAGTTAATCCCTAGCTACCTAAAAATCAGTCTAAATTAATACAAACATAAGGGCTAATAGATAAGCGGATTGTTTAGACAAGTTTTTAACTAGTTGTTACCTAACTAGCTAGCCAATCTACAGCCAGCCATAAGTAATTTAGACTTATTTTTAGCCAGTTTTGTGTATCCAAACATGTCTTTGGTTGATTGAGTATCTACATTTTATTCTATTTCGTTAGCAAAAACTGTATTTTTACTCGGAATCGTCTTAGTAAGCTCTGTTTCACTTAGGGTCGATCATCAATATTTGGTGATTCAGGCGTATACATACTGCATAAGGGTTCCTGGGACACGACTCCAGTTTCTTGCAACTCTTGCCATGGAGTCGTGTCAAACATGAATCAAAAAGTGACTCCTTGCAAATTGTTTCAAAACCTGGCTCTTCACTAATTTAACACAAATTATTTCAAAACTGTCATTTCAACTGTAGCAGAAAAACGGTTCCATAAGAGAAGTCAGAGCTCTACCAAACTAGCACTAAGGTTATGTTCCAAAAACTGTTTCTGCTGTCAAAATGGGTGAAACGTAGTTGAAGGCCGTCGACTTTGTGTTGTACAATTTTTGTAGCACCTTCAACTCTGTTTTTAGCTTTCAGCTTTCTACTTTTCTGAATAGGTGAAATACATAGATATTTCACCAAACATTTTTTTGCAGCACACACCTCATAAAAAGAACTAAATAAAAGAACTTCCGCATAGGTGAAACATTTTTTTTTCTAGAGATATGCATATGTATTTGAATATTTATGTTCATAAAGTTTCTTTACATATTTTCTTGCATAATTAATTAAAATTTTCATGTTGCCAGAAAATCACTAAATAAAAAGAACTTTCGCTATACCCCTATAGCTTTTTATGGCTCCTGAAGGCAGCCGCTAAATATTTTAGCCGCTATTGAAAACCTTACTCCCAAAACCAGACATTAGACTACCTATCAGCTGTAAGTAATTAATTATTAATTATATTCATAATTGTAAGCACGATACAGAAATTGGTTCTCTGCTAAGATGAGGACAATGAGGCAGCTCCAGTTTCATGGACATTAGATAAGCTAACATGACATAGTATACAAGAGAGGATGAAAGTTTCATAGAAAGAAATGAGTTAAACTTATTTGCCTTGTTTCCAACACATGGGAGTCTCGAAAAGTAGGAAAAGCTCCACTGGGACTTGCCTAAAGCACGCTATACCATCAGTACCAAGACTCATCTAAGGTACCGAAGCATCACGAAGATTGAGAATAAGATAATCGACCAAACTTTCACAAGGATCGGTTAGAGCAAGGAAAAGTTGGCACTGGCTGCTTTGTGAGCTGCCAATCACTCACAATCAAACACATCTCACTGGATGGGGGAGTAATGGAATTACAAAGCTTTACAACATAGCAGAGACCAAAAATGCAAGAGGCAGCCATTCAAAAAAAAAAAAATGCATGAGGCGTAACCTCTCCACAAGGGATAGTATAATGAAAAGGCACTTGAGAGGCATATATACATGGAGGCATTATGTTGCACAAAATGGAAAGATGTTGAAATGGGGAATGAGGACTGAACACCTTCAGCTTTCAGATGGTCGACCCACAGACAAGAATTATGTTCCTTGCTTTGTTTTTCTCTGTCTTCTGAGAACTCTCAGCAAGTCAGCATCTATGGTATCACATGTACTGAGTGAGCCATTGCTTACACAGATCAAGTACCGACAATGAATTTGCATGCAATGCCTACAAAAAAGAAGGAAAATATGGACTCAGAAAACAGAACCAAATAAAAGTACGTACGTGAAGAGAGGAGGAGAGAGGGGGGTGGGGGGTGTAATCGCGTACACTCATCAATATGTATCACATCGTGCTTATATCTCTTGTACCCCTATGAGAGGAATCATGTTTTTTGTCACTCAGCTTTGAGGGCAGATATATTTCAGGCCCTAAACTTATAAGTGTATTATTTTTACACTTAAATCAAAAGTTCTAGATAATTGTGCAACAGAAATAGGTGGCCTTCCTTGTGTGATTGTGTCAATTACTGAAGAAAACTTCACAGACTTCACCATTTTCTAATTGGAGACCAATGACATTTCTCATGGATGTGATTAATAGCACGATTCTTAAAGTTCACAAAGCAAACAAATAACTAGAAAAGGTTCAGACTTGACCCTGCCCATTAAGGGCCAAACCAGATACTATAGCAACTAATGAGTGGAAGATATTTAACTTATTCTCCAAGTTCTCAAATTATAGTTCGCTTTACTTTTGTCCTTAAGTCAAACTTCTCTAACCTTGACCAAGTTTATTGAAAATTGGATTAACATCTATAATATGAAAATAGTTTCATTAAATTATCCATGAAATATGCCTTCGTGTGTTCATTTGAACTCGTAGATGCTAATATATTTTTCTAAATAAAAACAAAGTCAAAGTTTTGACTTACTCCCTCCATCCCAAATTTACTGTCGTTTTAGGATTTGTGCGTATACCATGAAACAAGCAAAATGACCTGCACACTCTTACAACGTTGTAATCACTACATCTGGTGTAGAGTTAATGGACATGCTTTATACGTTCTGTCATTGATACAGCCACAAAGGCCAACATGCACGGCAATTGATATCCATCACTGCAGCAACTTTTTCACCCCAAAACATGCACTTCCATAGAGTATTTTTCCTTAAACAAATGAACCAGGACACTTTCCGGGACATGCTTCATTGATTGCTCAAATGTCCTGTCATCGTTATAACTGATTCCTATAGGCACAGGACTTTCATAGCGAGCCGAACGACACTCTTTGTGGGACTTGCTTTCAAAGCTAAATGACAGTAATTTTTGGACAGAGGGAGTAGTACAAATCTGAACTATAGTTTGGAAAGGGGGCAGGGAGAGAATAAGTCATTGATGGTTGTAGAGAGATGCAACATGACACAAATTCATTCGGTAACTAATAAGTAGGAAACATCTGTAAATTTATGAAGATAACTGACCTGATGAGCAACATATTGAACATCAGCGACACTTCCACTTCGTGAGGCTATTTGGAACGCACTTTTTAGACGTCCACAGACAACACAAGCAAGTACTTTCCTGCAAGTTTATAAATTAGTTAGAAAAGTGCAAGATCAGAAAAGGAATTCATTATAAGGACCAATGCTTATTGACAGTAAGCACTATCCACGCACGAAACATTGCAGTACTTCGTTGTCCACAGACAACAAAATGCTGCAATTTAGGTAATAAAATCATCTGTAGCAATAATTTAAATTTTGTTTCTGTTAGCAGTGGCTACCTGTGATTGCTGATTAGCATGTCGATGAGGCGATCTGGTCTTTCTTTATGCTTGTTGGCATAAACATTTATAGCAGCACCAAGAACCTAGCAAGTTAACAAATATATCAGTACATCAATCAGTTAGAACATCAAGGGGAACTGCAAAATAAGATTATAGTGTTAAATACAAATATTTGACATATTGAGCTAATGAGCTAGTAACACATTTTTACACATTTTGATAAAGCTCGTATGTTAACAAGCAGAACTTAAAGTTCCAAAAGAACTTGCTGTGAATAATATAATCTAATGCAAAGAATGTTCATATTATTTCTCGGATTAAATCCTACAAGGTAAATGTCACAGGCCAATATAGCCATGACAGGCTACGGAGGTATGGGGCCTTGTAGCGCGGGCTGTGGCGCGTTGTGAGTCCCATCTAGATTTAGATTTAGGAAGAGGTCAAAAGCTACGATTGCTTGTAAGTCAAGTCAAGTCGAGTCCCTATGAATATAAAGGGAGATGTATCATTTCAATTAATCAAGAATAGTTTGGGGTAAAACCCTTCTCTCTCCCTTCTACTCCTGTGCCGCTGCCCCTCCTCTCCCTCTGCCTCACGTGCGCCTCCCTGCCCTAGTGCCACCGCCAACAGCAGCAGCAGCCTGCTGCTGCCCTGTGCCGCCATGCCCTCGCTGCCCGCTGGACCTCGCAGCCAGGGGCGGATCTACAAGGGGGGCTGGGTGGGCTCCAGCCCCCCCTACAGTCGGAGTATTAAAGAAAATATAAAGGGGTTAAAGGAAAAAAAAGGGAGAAAATAGAGAGATTAGAGGAACAAGTAGAGATCAGCCCCTCCTTCAATCTTGTTATGAGAGGTTGAAAGAGAAGAAAAGGAGAGAAAATAATAAAAATTGAGAGATTGGAGGAAGAAGAAGATCGATCAGCCCCTTCTTTAATCTTGTCCTGGATCCGCCACTGCTAGCAGCGGCCATGCAGCCAACCATGCCGCCGCCGATCATCCCTGCAGCGGCCATGCTGCCCCTCGCCGCTGTTCCCCTGCCCTAGCCGGCCCTAACTCAGGGCCCGCGTAATCAGGCGTATGACAGTAAAATTGAGACTGTCAAAAAGGAAAGCACTTATAACCTGATCCCATTCATCATCGTCTATAGTCCCCCTTATATTCTTCAAGAACTCTGTCAACTGGCCCCCTTTTTTCCTTTCTGCGATGGATGCAGCTACACCAGCATAAATATCAACAGCTGAACCAAAGCAGACAATAAGTTAATTGAAGTAAAGAGAGGTAACTTCAGAACATGTTAAAAAACATCAATTCTGAGTATCAAATGAACAGAATGAGCACATACTGAATTCAATATTCATACCTGGGAGATCAAACTCATGAAGCATTCTGAAAGCTAAATCAAAATGCTTTTCAGCCAACGTTTCAACAACCATGCACCTTCGCCTGCAAAATAATAAGCGTACAGTTTTGAAAAGATAGTTTCATCAAATGATAAAGAAAAGGACAGGTTGACTAAGTGCGTTGAACTTAAAAGCAAATAAAACTGGGAGGCCGAATGACGTCCCCATTGCTGCAGGCCATATTATCAATATACAGGTGAATGTACATAAAAGGAGTAAATCTCCTCTGATCTAGTCTAATTAAAAGCAGCCAGCTGTCAGGCTACTGATGTATGTTAACATGAAGCAAAGGATATGGTCTGCAATTAATACTAGTAATGGCTGAGATATGTGCCATTCCAATAGAAACGATATTAATCATATACACAGGATTACAATAAACAAGAGCAGTGAGTCCCCATGTAACAAAACTCTAATCTAATAAACAATGCTCATAAGCAGACAGGCAAAATCTTAAGAATCTAACTTATAAGGCCTTGTCTCAACGGGAACAATGAGGAGGTCGAACTAGGCTGTCAAATGAGTGTCTTGTGGTGCTTGGCTGGAGCTAAGAGTCTCCCAAGAGCTCCTGGTCAGGTCGCTTTCTGTGGATGTGATTTTTGCCAGGTCACTGGTCATTTCTAGTCCTTTCTCGGCTGTTTAGCAGTTATCCTTAGAGATCCTTTGTGTTGGGTTGGGTGTGTTCCTGTGTGAGTATTGGGTAGTAGAGATCCTCATCCACACTTGTGTGTACTTTTTCTTTCTTCTTATATGAAATGATACACAGATCTCATGTGTGTTCGACGAAAAAAGAATCTGTCCATGGGCAGGGTCCCAGCACATCCAAACATTCCACTTTGGTTAAGACTAACCATTCAGTATATATATGAACAATAAGGGACAGACTTCGTGTACTACTCATTGCCATGAACTAACACTGAAAACTGCTCGACAATGGTACATTTAAACTAAACCATGATCTCAAAAATGTAAATCCAACTTTGCCACAGTTGATGTTGGGAACGTAGTTGTCCCCTAGAACATTTCAAAAGGATTCAACCTTACAAGACAAATACCTTGTCAAAAAAAAAACCTTACAAGACAAATAGATAATACAAACCTGAGAGTTTCAGGGTCAGTTGGATTGCCAAAAAGGGAAGTTTTCCACTGAGGACCATCTATTGTATTGAGGGCCTTCACCACATCCATCTACAATGCCAACATGTGCAGTTAAGAGTTACATTAAATATAGAGCTAACAGAATCTACTTGGATTTATGCAAGACATTTAGCTGGGTCCCCCGAGAGAATCAGCCTCATAAGTTCATAATCAACGTATTTTTTCCTGAACACGCAGGAGAGCTGCACCTCTTTTATATTACAGAGAAAAGGGGATAAACAGCCGCATACAAAGCAACCACTTCAATTTCCTCTACGAGGCCGAATAAGGTTGCAAAATAGAAATACAACCAGTACTAATTGCTGACAAAAAAAACAACAATCGCCAATAAAAAAAAGAACGATGACCTCAGCAGGAGGCTCACAACAGTCTGCTACTCAAACCAACCCCTCTACCCAACCCATGACCAGCTTCTGGAGCTTTGAAGCTCCAGCCAAGCAAGCATCAGAGCAAAAAGACAGAAACTGACACTTCCCTCACCTGATAGGAAACACGAGTGGAATATTTCATTATCATTTCCCTGGTCATTTTTCCAGGTGCACTCTTATTCCGAGCAGACCGCAGTACCAACTTTGTAGCCTCGATTGTTCTATCTCGCACAGATAAGGCTTCTTCGAAATGTGTCTGCAATCACAAGAATCTAAGCATAAGACAACACAACCAAAAAGCTACTCCCTCCATCCCAAATTGTAAGTCATTCCAAGAATCTTGGAGAGTCAAAGTTTATAAAATTTGACCAAATTTATATAATATGATAATAACATATTTGATATCAACTAAGTATCATTAGATTCTTTATTAGTTATATTTTCATACTATACCTCTAGCCTACCCCAACTTGCTTGGGACTACAGGCTTTGTTGATGTTGATGATGTTTCATACTATACCTATTTGATGTCATAAATCTTTATGTTTCTCTCTATAATCTTTGGTCAAACTTAAAATGGTTTGACTCTCCAAGATTCTTGGAATGTCTTACAATTTGGAATGGAGGGAGTAGTATTTTTGTACTGAACCATGGTCCATATTTTTTTTTCTTGATTCATTATGACAAAAATTTCGTTATTGTGATAGTCTAAACAAATATCACATTTTTGGAACCTGAAATTATATGTAGGTAAATCAAAATTCAGAAAATATTATGGGAACTTTTCAGGACTTAACTCACATTGATTTTATACCCTAACTGTTTTGATAACATTATCCACAAGAATCATTCTCCAAAATACATGACAACCTCATGTTGCGGTAAGGCAATTTCGAGACAAGGAAGACACGTGGGATGTGTTAGTCGAGCCCCCGCATCCCGTGGCGCCGGATTGGGTTCCGCCGGGGTTCCCGCGGTGAGCCTCGCCGCCCGCGCCTCCCGCCCCGCGCCGCCATCCTGTGGCCCAGGCGGCCTCGTGCCGGTGGCTTGCGCTGCATACGCCGGCAGTCCGCGCTGCTCCGTGCGACCGCGCTGGGCCCTTGAGCTCGCTCCGCGAAGCTCTGTGCGCCCATGGCCGGGCCGTAGTGCCCCCCGTTGGTACTCGCTGCACGCCCCCATGGCTAGGCCCTGGAGCTCGTCCCGCACCGCCATGGCCGGCCTGAACTCGCGATAGAAAGGCCGCGGAGTTGCCCCGCTCCTGCGCAAGCGAGAAGAAGACGTCGCAGCTTCCGCCGTTCGTCAGTCTGGCGAATCAACTCTGCTGCTTCCATCTTCCGTCGCCGCTGGACCCGCCATTGGCTTCTACGTCCTCCTTGCGGACTGGTCCGGTGGCCACCTCCTGGTGCCACTTCTCTACGGCGAAGTTGATGTTTCTTTGCTGCTACTCGGTGGTGTCGACGTGCTCAGTTCTCCTCTGATCTGCTCTGCTCGGTGCTGATCTGCTCTGCTGCTCCAAGCTCCTCGGTGCTGATCTGCTGCTACTGATCTGCTCTCTTCCTTGGTGCTGCTGCCGTTGTCTGCTGTTAAGACCTTCCCTGGATTTTGGGCTCACCTCCATGGCTCGGCTGGTTTGCTCCCCTGCCGCACTCCTCGAACTTGAGCAAGATCCTGCTCTTGCGGAGCTAGTCGAGGACTGGGATTTCTCTCCGGGTAAGAGATTCCAAGCTGAAGTCCTTCACAAGTTCTCTTCTTCAGTTCATCACCCATCATCGTCCCCGGATGGCTCCTTCTTCATGCTTGTGGTTGTCCGAAGATACCTTTTTCGTTTGACTGAAGAGTCGGTTGCTATGGCTCTTCACTGTTGTCTGGGTGGCTCTCCTGCTGGATTTCATGTTTCCTACCTGCAAGATCGACATTTCCGCTTTTCTGTTGCCTCAAAGCATGTGGGTTTGTTGGTTCGTGCCCTTAAGAGGATTATTACTGATCACTTTGACATCTACTTCCACATGTGGCGTGATGGAGGTGCAAACTGGGAACTCGAGCAGAAAAAATGGGAAAAAGAAGAGAAGGATACTTGGTCGGCAGTGATCAACCGCAAAAACAAACACAAGACGTCGGACAAGAGAGTTTCCTTTCACAAAAAGCTTATTCAAGACTCCCCGGTTCATAAATCTCGTCCGAGGGAGTTTACTTCAGTAATTAAGATTGGTACTATCCTCTGCCCTATTACAAGGGATGCCTGCAACTGTTTTAGGAAATCTACAGAAAGAGGTTTTAGTTCCCTTGCAAATCAAGTGTGGGACGCTGGAAGTGTTACTCATGGGGTTCATGGTGATGCTACTGTTGAGTATGCCAGCTCTTCGACAGCTAGGCCAACTGATATCCCAATCCAGTACATTTTCCAAAATCTCAAAAGAGATCTCCATGTTAGCATTGATCTTGATCATGCTGTCAGCACCCAGCTGTCAACAAGGTTTAATGCTGGGCCTCCTCCCCAGGGTGAACACTTCAGTTTTTTCCCAAACCCTGCAACCCGCCTTTGTTTTAGATGCTTAAGTCCGGCTCATCTTGTTAAAGATTGCTGTGGGGAGACTCATTGTATTTACTGCTTCAATTATGGTCATCGGGCTCGCTACTGTACCAAGAGAAGATTCGACCTGAAGCGCAAATGGGACATTAAACCTACCAAACAACCCTCGGATGAAGAGCATGTTGGAGAAGGGAGAACAAATTATATTCAATGGTCCTTTGGGCCCAATGCACCTAATGATGTTGTGCCTTCTATGCTTGGCTCCCATGATTCGACTGTATGTATTCTCTCTAGTAGTCAAGAGGTTATGGAAGAGGATCAAGGTTTCCCTGCGATGGTTGATGCTGCTTCATCGCCTGCTGCCCCTGCCCCTCTCCAGTTTGGGCAGGGCAGTGAAAAGCAACTCACTACTGACAAGCAACCTGGACAGCAAGAAAACTTAGTGGTTCAACAGACTGGAATCCAGCAAACTGAGCAGCAGGTCACTGATCCTCCAGCCCTGACTGTCACAATAGGTAACAACATCAACTATCCGCCAACAAATGAGAAGGACATTGATCACAGGGAAACCATTTCAAAGTTCCTTGCTGATGGACTAAGGCAATTAATTGTCAACCAAAGCATTGATAGCTTCTCCAAGAAAATGGGCAGCCCCAACATTCCAAACTCCCTGATCCACATTGACCTTTCTGCACTTGGGATCACATCCCTTAGCATTGCTGTCAACATCCCTGATCAGAGTGATACTTCACTGGTTGCCCCTAATATGAGCACTCAATCGATGCTACAAAACTTTGATGATGCTCAGATTCACACAAATATGCCAACTCTGCTAGCTCCTATAACAGATTCTCTGGACAAAGGTGCTCAAATCACCAAGGTTTACTACAGAAGAAGGTTCAAGAACAAGAGTGATACCCACGATAAGCAAACTGTTGAGAAGACAAACCCGGAGATTACTGCCTATCAACCTCAGTTTTCTTCTCAAGCAACACCTTTAGTTGCCGTAGATACACAGAATCAGCCTCAAGATACTCAGTCTACAGTCCAGCATGAGGTGCAAGTCCATGAAGCACCAAAGAGAAAGTCTAGAAAGAAACCAACGCCAATAGTTGATGACGAACTTCGACGGAGTGTCAGGCTTAGCAAGTCAAAATACAAAGACTACAAGTTTCATACATTATCAGATAAGAAATCCAAGAAGCAGGCCATGTCTCAGGTGCCTGAGCCAGCGCACTCAAGGAACACCTTGAACTACAGCAAGCTCAGGCGTTCAACAGTAATCAGATGATTCCGGTGCCTGTCCTCCAAGATTTGGGTACCCAATATTGTGAAGTGCCTCCTTCGGAGCTGACTTTTGACCGTCTCCTTGCCACAGTTCCCAAATGAAGACTGGCCTCACTTTGCATTGCTTGTTGGAAGACTACAGTTTTTGGTTTCTGCCATTTTGCACTGTGTCTCTGCCCTTTTGCTTTGTGTGTTGTTTCGTGTGTGCTTCGCACCCACTGTCTTATGCTGCAATCTTTTTGTTTAATGGCTAGTCAAACCAGAGATTGGAATATTTTATGCTGGAATATTCGTGGTATTAATGATGATGCAAAATGGTTAGCTCTGAGAAATAAGATTGATGAGAGCTCGTGTTCTATTGTTTGTCTGCAAGAGACTAAACGAGATTCTTTTGACACTGCATTTGTTAGAAAGTTTGCGCCAAGACGTCTTGATAGTTTTGAATTCTCACCTTCAATGGGTGCTTCAGGAGGCATACTAGTACTATGGAACTCTTCTCTCTTTACTGCTGAAATTTTGGAGATTTTGTCATTTGCAGTAGTAATTCAATTCACCTCCACTCAGAATTTGCAAAAATGGACTCTGACTACTGTGTACGGGCCTACACGACAGCCAGCCAAGTCAACTTTCATAGACTGGTTTCAACGCAGGACTGTTGATTCAGAATGCCTTGGGCTATACATGGGGGATTTTAATTTCTATTGCTCTCTAGAGAATAGAAATCGTGTGGGTGGAAATTATCAAGATATTATTCTTTTTAACAGTGCCATCAGTCAGCTTGGTCTTATTGAACTCCCACTTAAAGGAAGATCTTATACATGGAACAATATGCAAGACGACCCCCTCCTTCAGCAGCTTGACTGATTTTTCACAACTCCAGCGTGGTCACTGTCTTTCCCAAACACTACGGTGCTGCCTCTGTCGAAACCGATCTCAGATCATATCCCATGTCAAGTTCAGATTAGCACAATTATTCCAAAGGCTCGTTTATTTCGGTTTGAAAACTACTGGCCCCTTCTTCCTGGTTTCCAAGAAGTTGTTTCCAATGCTTGGACAGAGGCAGGTACTGCCACTAATTCGGCTCAGATAATTTCTGGAAAGTTAAAAAGACTCAGAGCCAAACTCAAGCTGTGGGATAGATCAAAATCCAAGCTAACTGTGCTTATTCAGAATTGCAATATTATCATTGCTTTCATGGACACCTTGGAAGAAGTTAGAACTTTATACGCCCCTGAAAGAAACTTTAGGAATATCATCAAGGACCATCTTTTCAAGTTACTCAGACTGCAGCAAATATACTGGAGGCAAAGGTACACTGAGAAGCTAGTTAAATTTGGAGATGAAAATACTAAGTTCTTCCATGCAAGAGCCACAGAGAGATATAGGAGAAATTATATTGCTCAAATTAGTACAGATGATGGCAGACTAGTCTCTGACCATGCTGCTAAAGCAGCACTTTTCTGGCAGGAATTCAAAGGGAGAATGGGAGTCACCCAGTGTCCACAAATGGTTTTCAATCTTGACAGTTTAATCCAACCTCAAGAGTTGGAGGTGTTGGTCTCACCTTTTGATGAACAAGAGTTGGAAAGCATCATTAGAGAGCTGCCCATGGACAAAGCTCCAGGTCCTGATGGGTTTAGTGGCCTCTTTATCAAGAAATGTTGGCCAACCATTAAAGAGGATTTCATAAATCTGATTCAAAACTTTTTTGACCATAATGCCAATCTCAAATGCATCAACAGCTCCTACATCACATTAATACCCAAGCAGCAAAACCCTGAGAAAGTTAGTGATTTTAGGCCCATATCACTGCTCAATTCAGCCATGAAGTTTTTGACCAAAATTCTTGCCAACAGGTTACAAAAAGTGATCCTTAGTGTCATACACAGAAATCAATATGGCTTTTTGCAGGGTCGAACCATACAAGATTGTCTAGCATGGGCTTTTGAATATATTCATCAATGTCATCATTCAAAGAGGGAAATTATTCTCTTAAAGCTTGATTTTGCCAAAGCTTTTGATACAGTGGAGCATGGAGCTATATTGCAAATCCTAGCAGCCATGGGCTTCCCAGAGAAATGGAATCTATGGATCAAGGACATTCTTACCACAGGAATATCTTCTGTCCTATTAAATGGTGTCCCAGGAAAGGATTTCCAATGTAAAAGGGGGGTGAGACAGGGTGATCCCCTGTCACCACTTCTTTTTGTCGTGGCAGCTGATCTTTTGCAGAGTATAATCAACAAGGCTTATCAAATGGGATTACTTGGCCTGCCTATTCCTGGAAGCGATGTTGATAATTTCCCCATTATCCAATATGCAGATGACACTCTCTTATTCTTGCAAGCAGATGCCACACAATTGTTCTGTCTCAAAGCACTTTTGAATTCTTTTGCAGCAGCCACAGGTCTATCAGTGAATTACAGCAAGTCCTGCCTTGTCCCCCTGAATGTACCAGTTGACAAAGTGCCATTACTAACAGGTGTCTTAGGGTGCTCTCTAGGAGAGCTTCCCTTCACTTACTTAGGATTACCATTGGGTACCACTAAACCACTGGTAAAGGACTTTGCACCACTTATCTGCAGAGTTGAGAGAAGACTTTCAGCAATCTCCACCTTCCTCAACTATGCAGGAAGGCTGCAGCTAGTTAATTCGGTATTCTCCTCATTGCCTACCTATTATATGTGCACTTTGAAGCTGCCAAAAACTGTTGTAAAGGTCATTGATAAATATAGGAAGGATTGTCTTTGGAGAGGCAGTGACATTAACAAAAAGGGATACAATTTGGCAGCCTGGAAGATGGTAACTATACCAAAGGAAAAGGGAGGCCTTGGGGTAAAAAACCTATATCTGCAAAATGATGCTCTTCTAGGCAAACAGTTAGCCAAGTTCTACAACAAAACTGTGCCTTGGGTGCACTTGGTCTGGTCCACTTACTACACTTCAAAAGTGCCTCACATTGTATCACCAAGAGGCTCCTTTTGGTGGAAGGATGTTCTCAGTCTCAGCAATAATTTTAGAGGTATTGCCACATGTGCAGCAGGCATTGGAGACACTGTCAGTTTGTGGGATGACATTTACCTAGATCAGACATTGGCCACAAAATTTCCAGAGCTGCATACATATGATAAGCACAGGACTATCTTTGGAAAAGAGTTGTCAGGCAACAAATCATTTAGACCTCTTTAGGCTACCAATGAGTCGAGCAGCATATGATGAATTTCTTGTTTTTAGTGAGATCTTGAGTGATCAGACTCTTTTATCAGACCAAAAGGACATTTGGACATTTATTTGGGGTCCTCTCTACACCTCAAATAAATTCTATAAGCAGCATTTTAAAGCTCTATCCCCTCCAAAACCCCTGCAGTGGATTTGGAAATCAAAGTGTATCCCGAAAATCAAGTTCTTCACTTGGCTGTTGCTCAATGACAGGTTGAATACCAGGGATATGTTGAAAAGAAGACACAAACATTTGGAGGAAGGTTACAATTGTGTGCTATGCTTAGATAACACTGAGGAGACTCTATTGCACCTTTTCTTTGAATGCTCCTCTAGTATCTCTCGCTGGTTTTCCATTGGCTTTGTTTGGAACGTCCAGGGGAGTATCTTTCAGATGATAGAGCAACAGAGGAATATTCTGCGATTACCTTTCTTCATGGAGGTGTATATGATAGCAGCATGGTGCATTTGGAATGAGAGAAATATGTGGATCTTCAATGGCAAGACTCCATCGTTGGCAGCTTGGAAGCAGTCCTTCTCAATTGAAGTTAAACTTCATTTGCACAAACTTAACCCTGTTTACCACTTGTCTATAATGAATTGGCTCAACAGTTTATAGTCCTTTCTGTTTTTTTTTATCCATTAGGCTCCCTCTTTAGTTTAGCTCTTGGCTAACTCCTTTGTAAGTGCGCTCTTTCTCCTTTTATTTAATACATTTTCAGTGCTGTGCTGGGGAGCTGTTGCTCCACAGTTTTCGGTCAAAAAAAAAAAAATACATGACAACAACGCACATGTTTGGCTGTGCTATCATACATGTATTCAGAATAGTGTATTATGATGGTAAATACAATGAACATAAGATGTAATTATACCTTGGCATGTCCCAAATGCCTCAAAGCCTCCTCTTGAGACATTGAATTCATAAATAATTGAATACAACAAAGGCCAGAAACAACATGATCATCTTTTAGAACCTGAAACAATACATCATTATAACGATAAATTGCCTCAAAATCGGTGAACCTATGGAATCCAAAGAGAGATGCAAACAGATATTGACAGTACCAGGAAGTTGTAGAGATAATTAAAATGCCTATGTGTTTCACAATAGTTGCAAATGCGAGTGAGAACTGTATTCATGTACTGAACCACGTGCGCCTCATGATATGTAGGCAATTGTGTTATTGTCCGTATTGTATTCTCCAAAACAGCCATAGCACCATATCCAAGACAGAGATCACACAAGTCATCAATTGTCCCATAATCAGTTGTTAAAGGATCACTCCATGGAATTGAAGACAAAGATGTTTCCCCTTCTGTGGTTGGTTGACTAAATGGGAAGAACAGAGAGCATGCTTCAGTGTAATGGCCATGCCTGAACATGAAAGCAAGCATTTGTGGCCGAGCATACTGCAAGTATCCAGGAGAAATCATTATTAATAAAAAACCAATATAAACTGGTGAATTATCGAATCAGATCCAACTTCTAAAAATGCAATAAAAAAGAGTAAACAAAACCAAAACTTAAATAGGGTGAGAAGGAATTGATACATGATTCAGGTGTATCTGCATGGTGGAACTGGGGAATCAAGAAAGTGAAAAGAAAACTCTAGGGCAACCCTACAGAACAAAATTTGATTGACTAAACCAAAATTGGCAAACATATTAATGGGTAAAAATCTTACATCTTGCAAGTAATGAATGCACTCAGCATATCGGACACTATCAAGATTGCTCCGAGGGCCATCTTCAAGGTAGGAACTAGCAAACGTGAATTGGTTGTCTATAGGATCTCTGGACTGTTGGGACCTCTCAGATCGTGGAAATGTCGATGGCATGTACAGAACATTAAGATAAGCATCAGCAGAAAGGGAATCATCAAAGATGGTTGCCGCACTCTTTGCCAAATGCTCATACCTGCGATGCAAGTTCAATACAGAATTACTCAAAAAGAGGAACAAAATGCAACAATGGTGTGCCAATTGAGATTGGAAATGCAAAAACCATATGCAGATTTATGTCAAAAAGTACTATAGTATTACAGATCTCCCTGGATTTTGTAGACATCTTACTGTGTAAATTAGCCGTCAAAGTTTGAGGCAGTGTTGACATTTAAAACTGTAAAAGGAGGTATCACAAAGTAAATCCAAATTAAAACTATGAGAGCAGATTTCGTATCCACAGGTTCAGGCATCACTGTGTGAATTCAGCAAGTCAGTGTTCGAAATATTCATAAAATATGTGGCACACATAAAAGTCAGGTAAACCTGCAGAACATAGCTCCTAATTCTTCGTAGATGTCAAGAATCCAAGTACACAAGCAGTCAACCCATATCATTCATCACGTACTAACAAGTAGCGCTTGTGTTCATTTGCTAACAAGTAGTGCTTGTGTTCAGCACGTGCGCCCTTGCGTTTTCAAAGATGATTGTCAAATTGAACTTTTTGTACATTTACTTAATATACATGATCTTTTTATGGAATTTTTAAAATATTTCAACATAATGAACTAAGCATATGTTTTGTTATGGTAACTGTAACACCCTTAAAACCGGGTGTGACAATAACACAGGTTCCCCAGGGCCAACAATAGAAGAACCTAGGAAGAGTAAACATGGAAACATTGATGTTGATGACTTACATGGAACGAACAGAAGAAACATCAACTGGAGGCCCGCCTTCAATAGTGTTGATTATTTCCGTAACAACAGAAGTTGCATCGCCCTTGTATTGTTGAAGTGCTTGCCTGAAAAAAAAAACACAAATGTTACATGAAAAAGTAATGAAAAGCACGACCTTGGTTGAAAAATTAAATGATATGTCAAGTTAATAAAAAAGTGGAAATCAGTGTGCTTGAGATCAGCTTTGCAACCCTCTCCTCTCCGACAGTGGCTACTGAACAAATTCACTCATTCTATCTGCATTGCATCTTTTTCAACAATCTTAGCTCAGTGGCAAATTAAGTTAAAGTAGCATAAATTGAATACTCCCTCTCCGTGACAAATTAAGTTAAAGTCGCGATTAGTCGTCCTTATCGGTCCAGCACGTCCGATTAGGGTCACCGATTCGATCAGGGCGACTAGAAACCTAGTCGTCCGATTAGTCGTCGACTAATCACGACTAATCGGACGATAAGGGCATGGACGACTAGTTGGTGACTTCATTTTTATGTTGGGCTAGCATCTGGCTTGCTGGACCATTAGACTCACTGTTTCTTTGGCCTGCTAGGGTATATCCTATTTTCTTCCCAGTTCCATTTTCTCTTCCCGCACAGCAGCCGCCACCTGCATTCTCTTTCCCGCGCAGTTTCTCCAACCATCGGTGGCTCACCTTCTCCAGCCACGGGCGCCTCCACTCTCCAGCAAAGAGAAACTGCTCTCTTCCATAGCCAGCTGCTCTTTCTCACCGCCGGCCCTTCTCCCCTGTCGGCTGCTCTCCTCCCTGCCGGCCCTTCTCCCCAGCCGGTTGCTCTCCTCCCCGCCGGCCCTTCTCCTTAGCCGGCTGCACACGGGTCTTCGTGATGAGCTACTCTGACGACGGTATGTGACTTTCCCTCTCCATCTTCTCCCCTCCTCCCTATTCCTCATTCTGCAGCCTCTCTGGATCTCTGCTAAGTTACTTGGTGCTTGCTGTGATGTCTCTCTGCTATTCTCTGGTTCTCCATCATCCATCCTAAGAAGTTGTGCTTCTGCAGATGTATATATAGGTATATATATAGTAGGTATATGTCCTGATATATAGGACGACTTGGACGACCAGCACGGTCGACTAGGCTCGACTAATCGGCCTAGTCGACGACTAATCACGATTAGTCGTCTGATCGGTCCCATGGCGACTAGGTTCGACTGGACGACTAGAAAACATTGGTATTCAATATCCTAGATCTAAGAGAACATGCTATGGGACAAGCACTTTCATCTGATGAAACACAGCTCAGCTGGGCCCTTTGGGCAGGCGGACATAGGCCTTGTGCCTCTTGTACATCTTGACAGATGGTTAGTCAAAGCAAGGATACCGTTGATTGTCTATACTTCTTTTTTTTTTGCAAGACCTAGTTACAGACGCAGACACCGACACTCATATAAACAAGTGCACACTCACCCCTATAAACGCACGCACACCTACCCTATGAGCACCTCTGAAGAACCGAGTTGGACCGGCAAATCTCGAGATTGACGAAGTCACCACAGACGCCTCGCAATCGACGGGCACATCTCCTACCACTGAAAGAATTATAGACGAGCACGTCTCCTACCACTGAAAGAATAGAACCGTTAAATCCTAGAATAAAATCCAGGAAAATGCGAGCACCCATGTCAATCGGAGATTTGAGCCCGAGTGGGTAGGTTCCACCACAAGGAACCTAACCAGCTGAGCTACGCTCAGTTCGCTGATTGGTTATACTTCTGTAAACCAAACCCTAGGAATCCTTGCCTATATATGTGTCAATGTGTGTACCGTGTAGCTGTCTAATTTGACTAATATTCAAGAGCCATATCTTTGCTTACATGGGTATCAGAGGGTCCTAACACTTCCACGGTTCCACCCAAACCCTACTCTCACCCAACCTTTCCATGTGCGACACAACCATCTCAGGTGACTCTTTACTCCAGTGTGACTGTCTCGTCCCCCACCACTGCTGCTGCCACCAAAGCGCAGTCAGATGCAGAGGAATGTGCACGGCTCACCACCGCCCGTTGCCGATTGCGGCGCCAAGAAACGCACATGGGGTACACCAAGGCTGCCCGTGACACCGCTATCGCTCATGCCTGGACACCAAGCAGAAAACAGCCACTGCTGCCAAGGAGCAAGTGTAGTTGTACATCTAGATGATTAGTCATAGGCAAGGATGTCTATTGATTTCTCATACGTTTATTAGTTTACAAAACAAACGCTAGGAATCCTTGCCTATATACGCCTGTACCATATACCTCTCTAATCAATCTATTATTCAAGAGCCATATCCTTGCTTACAACAACCAAAGAAAATGATAATTGATTTTGGCAACTTAGGAGAAACATGTGATTACATACAATAATTAAGTTAATAGTTTAGTTTATGTCCCTGTAAATGCAAACATATTTATGTTTTTGCCTCAATATCTTGTCTTTTATTTTTGTAGAGTAAAAGTAAAGCAAGAAATACAGAAAAATTCTCCCTTACTTGAACTTCACACGGGCTTGAGCATAGTGCTCCATTCGAACTAATGCATGGCCCCATGCAACCCATACTGGTAAAGCATCAATCTGAAAATTCGATCACAACATTAAATTGCCTTACTATCCAGTATGAAGTAGTAGAATCACAAACAAATTGTAAGTTTAATACCTTGCACTTTTTACAAGTATATACAGCCATGCTGTATCGTTCATCGCTGACCAATCTGTCACGTAGTCTACTTGAAGATTCTTTGTCAGCTATATCATTTAGCGAGGCAATAATACCTGATCCCAGCAGGCTTTGAAGAAGCTCTGCACGCCCTAACCACATGTCTGCTTGAGCCAAGAGATCAGACAGCTCATCCAGATACTGGCTCCCAGTGCTTGAACTGCCAGTGTCCACAGAAACATCATCAGCTTCCTTACTTCTTTCAGAGCCACTTGACAAATCACTACTACCAATGAGTTTTTTAAGTAGATTCTTTGCATAAGAGAGTGCCTGGAAATATACATTAGTAAGTCTCAGTTGATCTACAAGTTATGAACTACAGAGTGCCATACAGTTTGTCATTCTTCAAACCTGTACATAAGTTTCAGTTGCATGATAAACCCGGGCTATGTTGTCCATAGAGGCATCAAGGGGCAACTGTTGGGAGCTTAGCACAACCTTCATCTGAGTCATACACAATTCAAGTGCACCTTTTGCAGCTACTGACTCGTTGGTGCACAAGGATATCAATGCCTACAAAGAGATTTACAAAACCTTGCTGAAGAGATGAATTTTGCAATGCATACAATCTCACCAACAGTTTAACAACACAAGATAAGGCTGAACCACATGTGAGTTAGCTAACCTACTCTATACAGGCATATTGACCAACTTAGCTTTGTAAAGATAGTTAACAGGCACTACCACATGTGCCCACTCATAAAACTTTAGTAGAAAAAAAGTACTGCTATAGACTACCCTTTCTCTAACTTCTTTAACCACGTGTTAGAAAAGTCATTTATGGGAGTTTCCCAGTTATCTGAAAGAACACCAGGTTTTAAAGCCAGATATAGACTGGAGATCCCATAACAACATCAATGAAATAATTAAACAAGTCAAAGTAAAGCCCACCTACAGTCCTTATCTTTCCCTTTTTAATGCTTAGTGACTTTCAGGAAGAGCAACTGCAAACTGTACATCCACTTTAAACCATTAATCATACCCAATAATGTTATAACAATTAGACTCAAGATATACTTCAGATTATCCTCTCTTACGCATATTCGTATATCAGAATCTACAAATAATTCCTAAAGGGGATGACTATGCTATGAAGCTTCAAAAACTTCTCCGCAAAAGTCATCTTCAATCACACCTATCGGGTGAGTAGTGGATGGGGAAAGCGTATGAAAGGAGCATAAACTACACATGTACCCACATCACCCTTCAGAAAATCCTTTTAAAGCACAAGCTGAAACAATATCTACCACACTATTTGCCAAATTGCAAATATAAAAGGAGAC
Source organism: Microstegium vimineum (assembly GCA_022036555.1). NCBI lineage: Eukaryota > Viridiplantae > Streptophyta > Magnoliopsida > Poales > Poaceae > Microstegium > Microstegium vimineum. The sequence goes on along the minus strand of CM039134.1, from coordinate 46,621,721 downwards.
CTATAGATGTAAAACTTAATAAATTTAAGTTAGGTAACAAGAATTTTGCTTCTAGGTCATTGATATTCCCTTCATCCTAAATTATAAACCATTCCAAGAATCTTGGAAAGTCAAAACATCTCGAGTGTGACCAAAACTATAGAGAAAAATATAAAGATTTATGATATCAAATATGTTCACTATGAAAATATAATTGATGAAGAATCTAATGATACTTAGTTGACATCATAAATGTTATTATATTATCATATAAGTGTAGTCAAACTTGAGATGCTTTGACTCTCCAAAATTCTTGGAATGCCTTATAATTTGGGATGGAGGGAGTACCAAACAACATCCTAAACTAACAAATTCAACCATGGCCACAGCATAATTGTATATTGAGTTCAAAATAGTCTTTTTTATCTTAGTGCATATCATTGGGTCTTTCTCAGTACTACTTGCATTCAAATCTCCATTTCTCAGCACCGTCGAACTCACAAGCGCGAAGACAACTCAAACAAACATCATGGATCAAACTTAATAGCATAATAACAAAACAAACTTACACAAAACCATACAAGAACAATTGAAACAAATATAACTAGAAAAGTGTTTTTTGACAAGAATAAATAAAACCAAGTTCAATTTAGCAAAACACTAATATAGATCAAAACAATACAACCTATCAACAAATTAGAATAGTTAGATTACATTGCTAGAAAGCTAACTAGCTAGGTGCTTAACGCACAACAAGAAAAAGAACTGCAGGCAGAGCATAAAAGCTTGACACTATGGAATAAAAGATCTACCTTGAACAGTGTGATATCAGGAGAGGTTTCATATCTATGGGATGAACGAGTTGCGCCATCCTTGTCGGGGTCTCCCGTCAGCACCCACTCATCAGGAGCAGAGACAAAAGGAAGTCTTTCTTGCCCCTCAGAAGGATATACAGGTGTCCGCTCCTCCTGTAAACCAGGCATTGCTTCCCAAGAGGATCTATCACCTGCAGAGCCTGAACTCTTTCTTTTCCGAAGAATATCTTTTGGGGGTGTTTTAGTGCCACTATCACGGGGGACCCATGAAAATGCTTTGCGTGCTTCTCTCTGAAAGTTACCGAAACTTTGCACAAAATTTGTTTTAGCTGGAGTTGTGGCCTTTTTTTGTTTTGCCCTTGATGCAGAGATATTCAGTCGACGTTCCCTGGGGGCTGAGCTAACATTAATGGAGATTGCTTTTTTAGCATATGCAATAATTAACCTATCATCCCTCAAGGAAGGAAATTCTTTCAAAATCTGCAGCCACAAAATAAGAAACCTTCCATTAGCTCAGCAGCATAAACAAGTGAGCACAGACAAGTACAAGTAAAAGAGCTGTTCATGGTTCACTGCAGAAATAAGATAAACGCTTTTTTTCATGATTTAATAGAGATGAGGGCAAACAAGAACAAAAATAGTCAAGTTGGTATACCAAAGAAGCAGACTGGAGTTGTTTCATCATCAACAGTACTTCTACAATCAATTGAGGGTGTTCGTGCAGAGAAGAACAACGCTGTTGTGATGGCAATGGCAATAAGGAAAGAACACGGAGACCTAATGCCCACAAATTAAGTTGTGCAATCTCAGCATCTGATAGATTCCCAATTGTACGCTTGAGGAAGAAATGCACCTGAAACAAAATTAACCAGTGTCATCTCAGGACATGCTTTAGTGCATTTACAAATGTGACCAGGTCTGGCAACATACAAGAAGCTGCTTGGAACGCAGGTCAGGTAATAACTTCATAGCACCAATGGCTACAGGAAGAGCATCATTGGAATCTCTTAAGGTTGACAGAAATCTTGAAGCTGCAGCTGGGCCTCCGCCACTAAGTGGATCAGTGGTGAGCAGTTTGACAAGCTGGCGGCCTTGCAACTCCCTCCGCAAATCAATTGATAAAGAGGCACTTTCAGCAACCTCCAAAGCAGCGGAAACAGCTCCTTTGGCAGCAAGACGGAGTGCCAAGCCCTCTGGGTCATCTTCACAATCAGCTTCGACCTAACAATATTCAACATTTTCAAGTTACAAGAATAGTTAATGATAAGAAAGGTGTGTTCGAGAAAAAAAGTTTGTCTTTATGATAAGAAAACGAATTTATATTTCCAATGATGCAGCAAAAGAACATATCGGGTTACCTCTTGCCACCTGGTGTAGTGGTCATCAGCACTCATGATATGACCATACCGTTGTAAAGATTGCTTCATGTGCAACACCTGTTACAAAATGATGCAGCCAAGATTATAAAGAAATAAAATAGTTGCCCTATGACGTGACAGATCTCTACAGCACTCAACCACAGATTGCCATGTGAAATACTATAATAATTAGCTAGACAAGCCATTTAAGCTATATGTATTGAAACATCTTTAGCTGTTCAGTTTCGTTTTCCTCTCTTTGTACAGTTGTTTCTTATTTTTATAATAAATAAATAAAATCCTTACAGTGGGGGCCTCCCCTGTTGTATTTATGGTAAAAAAACATCTTTAGCTGGCATGTATAATCATGGTTCAATCAGACAGAATACAGTAAGATTTCCAAATATTTTTTTTAACTTCAAATATGAATAAATGCACGTGTACCTCACTGCGCATAGGATCATTCTCAGGTAAGTGGCACATGCACATAGTTAGGACATTGGTCGCAGCATCAAGGTTCCAGCTGCGCATGTACTTTAGAGCGAGCTGGGCTGCAACTTTTTTGTCTCTCAGCCTCAAGCAATACTGCCAAGTATCATTCCCAAGATTGTGAGATCCATATGCATGAATTTGTCCTGTGCCTGGACCTTTTTGTTCCTTCTGTTTGATGAGCAACTGAAGCAAATTATCAGATGCTCCATTGCGTAAACAACGATCAGACACAGCAAGAGCATCAGATAGTTTTCCTTCATTAATTAGCCTGCAGAGACACATTACAGCCAATCATCACATACAGATTATCATGGACAGCCTTTTCAGTGTGTTGAAAGTTTTGGAAAAATGTTTAGTTGTCTGTCTTCAAATGTCATATTCACGAAGGCATGACCACTATAAAGAAAACGCATGCTAGCAAGATGACACCCAAATGTTAAAAATATTCATGATTTGATTTTATATAGGTGCAGCTTGTTTCAGAGGCAATTCACCAAGGCCATTTTCAGAGTTCCAGCCAAAATAACCAACAAGAAAACAGCATCCATAAAGGTAAAATGGACATATACCCTTACAGGTGAAACATCAATGCAAAACAAGAGCTTATATGCATACGCACGACAGTAGCAAGTATCTGCCCTGCAAATGAGAAAATCTCAACATGCAGAACAAAACAGTGATAGAAAAAAACACATGAAATCCTGTTACCTCTCAACAGCTTTTTCATATGGTGTTTCATTCTCCCAATCAAATGAAATAAAAGTTGTTGGCTCTAGCCTAGAGTCTTCATGTTTAGTGGATTCTAGCGAACTTGAAGTGGTGTTCCCACTTATAACAGCCTCTTCAAGCTCTGATTCACCATCACTGTCAGGCTCACGGGTCCGCTTCATACAAAACTTTCCTTTGGATTGATGCAAAGAGACTTCGGTTTTATCTGTTACAGAAGACTCGGATACTCGATGAAGATTAGACTGCATCTGTATCCACCGGTTCAAGGTTGGATATCTACAAACAACTTATAGATAGTTAAAACATGAAACAAGTTAGCATGTGATAGTTTAAAATGCCTAATCATTACCTCTCTGATTGCTCAAGAGCAAATTCAAAGAATGACCTCTCAATTTCAGGAGCTTGTGCTGAATCTTTCACATGAGTAGGAGATGATTCATTGTCCCCAGATAGTATGCTACTTCCAAATACACATGCCAGAACTGCTCTTACTGAAGATAACTGGGCCAAATGCTTCACTAAATTTAATTGGAGAGGATAGAGTGGTTCTTGACGAGAAGACGAGGACGAATCATGTGCACTCCATCCTTGAGCAGGAGGAAGAGACTTTGGAATGGCGCATAGTCTGTTTTCTGAACTAATATTATAAATGGTAGGTATAACAGGAATGCAAGCCCATCCTTGTCCTGTTCGCGGAGGTAAAACAGGTGGCACACATGCTGATATAATCTCATGCACAAAATCAACACCCATTGTGTCAGCGACCTTCGCTGCTGCATCAGTACTTCCACGCTCAAAAACTAGACGAGTTAATAGCTGCATGCCAAAACAAACTGGTTAGAGAACCGACACTGTATGCATAAAGACAATAAATTACATTAATGAAAATGAATTTATCATCATCTTGACACTACAATAACAAAATAAGAGTTCATTTCATGTACAAATGCAAATCCATTTAGTCTTCACAAACACATCATTTGTGTGGCATCTTATTAAGTTTTTAATAGTCCTTTTCAAATATATTTTAAATACTGCTGAATTAAAACCTGCACTATGATAATTATCAGTTATTTCACTTGATGCATGCACAAAATTCATGGTCAAACGTAAAACCATGGCACTGAGCAGGGCTTGCCAGTGACACGTTCCATTGAATGTTATCTAGACAGTCACCCACATAAGCTGCTAGCAGAAAACCAGGAGTACCCAATAAAATTAATGCACATTTATCATATTTTATGTTACACAAGAAAGATGGTTTAAGCTGAGGTTACAAATTCACTCAAGAGTCAGGACAAAAAGATATTCAATATCTGAAAGCCTGGAAAATTATTCATCCATTGAGATATGGACCCCCTAATAACAGCTGCAAATTGGTTTGTATGTTTTATGTTTTACTTTTCATATTGTCAACTATAGATCAAAGCCAAGCGTTCAATTACAATAGGGTAGGGACAAACAAAATATTCAATATCAGAAAACCTAGAGTCTAGCTCATCCATTGAGACATGGACCCCTATAAAAGCTCTGACCTGTTTCTAAAAAAAAACCCCCTCATTCGTTACTGTCAGTTAATGAAAATAGAAGGGAATTGTTCCATTACAATAGGGTAATGGGTGTGTATATAGGGTTCAAAAAGGCCCATAGGTGGAGTGACTGTTCACATTTCATCTTCTACCAAGCCTAAGCTCTTCTAGATTTTTGCACCAAATTTAAAAAAACTGCAAGACTTCAAAGTACATTTTCGGGATGGATTTCAAGCTTCCAACTTCTGTCTGGTTTTCACAGGATACGCACCGATAAAAGAAAGCAATCACTGAATTAGTTACTCAATCGGTTAAGAGTCAGTCATACAAGTCGTCCTCTGCACTCTGCAGTCCATATTTTCCAATTAGGAATACTTAACCCCTCTCAGATATTGTTGTTAGTCTACTTAAAATTCCATTGAAACAGCTAATGTATGTGTAACAAATGTTTCATTGTCTGTTGAGCAGATGTTTCATCTTTTAGCTTGGGGGTTAGGGAAATTATATCCTGTGGCCATCCAGGCGAAAGATTTCCAGTCTTCTGTTGCTGCATTGCTGCCTCCCTTTCCACAAAGAAAGGAATTCAACAAGGAAAGCAGGAGGAGAACAAAAAACTGGCAGTGGCTCCAAGTGTAGGAGAAGAAAGCACCATGTTGGTGGAACCGTCCAAGCATTTTTCTTTTTCTTTTTTCTTTTCATAGTCAATAGGCTTGGGGGTTGAAGACTTGGTTTATTACTAGAGGGGGTTAAGTGAACGAGCAATACCTGAGAGGGTCAAGTAGGCTTGTTCCCATTACAATTGTAAGTGGTAAATATCGATATGAATTTGCGAATATGTTAAAAATACTATCATTCAACATAGTATGAATATAAGAAAAAAATATCAAATAGAGGGCACAGATTTGAGCTTATACCTTATGGACATTCGTTGCATTTGAAACCATTGGATATCAATTTAAATTTGTGAATATGTTGATTCTCATTCAATGTATGAATACAAGGAAAAAACATCAAACACAGGGTACATAATTGAGCTTACATCTTTCGGCCATTCATAGACTAATGAGAAGTAGTTGAAATCATGAGTTGTGTCAGTTCCATCAACTATGTCACCGATGGTTGCAATATATATTATGAAATTTGATAAATATGTTGATGGCTTGGTAGATACAGGGCCCAGATATCTGTTTGTAGAACCTTTGTGTTCTGGAGTGCTTTCCACAACATTTGAAGATGCAAGGTCACTCCTAGATGCTTGTTTTAGAATTCTAAGCCCATGACCAAGGAGTACACCTTTTTCAGAGCTCAAAACATCCTTCTTTTCTAAGTTGACACCTTCCTTGGAATAAACACTATCAAAGTCCTCATCAACAATAGCTCTAGCAACATTGTGAAGTTTACCTAAAATAGGATGTTAAATTGTGTGCCAGAACATCACAGCAAATAATTTAACATTCAGATGTATCAACTGAGACATTACCACTCAAGAACTGCCGCTTTCCTTTGAAGGCATCATCAATCATTTGGTGCAGAAGCCCAAGAGGACGTTGCTTTTGTCCAACTCTGCTAGATTCCGTTGACGAAGAGATGGCCATCTCGGAAAAAAAACACTTGAATAGATGGAAGAGCTTCCTAGACGAGAACAAAAGGTATCTTGGTATTTAAAAGTGCATGGTTGTTTAATGTATTAGATGCTGAAAGATAGGAATCAAAGACACAAACATAATTAATTATCTGCTATATAGAAACTATCATGGGATTATGCTACTAATAACCATGTAAAGAAGTCAGAGGCCCTCAATATATGGTTGGGTGCTGAAATGGCAAATAACATCAGTTACTACTTTTCTAAGGCACAACAGAGAAAAACTAGACAAGGGGAAGAAATCAAGCAAAATGATCCGAGCAGGGTTTACAAATGCCTAGTTTGTTACTTACAAACTAAAAGCTTACCAGATCCAAGATGTCATGCAGACGCTGGAGTATGCGCTTTATCACTGATATGGTAGCAAGTTCTTGGATCTGATCCCAGTATGTTGGTCCTACTTTTGGGGAGCTTCCTGGAAATATTTCAGATAACAAGCTTGCTGCCTGTACGAGGAAAAATAATGTCGGCTTATGTATATCGTGCCAAAAGCAATGAAGCCATATAACTGAAATTGTCCATATTGTACAACAGTCCAATTGGGATCACTGACAGAGGGCAAAATTGTTCAAAAGGAATTCAAGCATCAAACTAAAAAGGAAAACAAACATGGGGTCAGGTTTAAGGGATATCCGATAATCAAAGGATATCAATTCAAACTGATAGTTAGAGTGCCCGTGAGCTGAAAACGCTTCAAGTTGAGCACAGTAGGTTTCATAGCTAACAACTGAAACCATTCACAATCAGGCAACTTCATTGTGTAGAATTTTGGCCCTGTTTGGCATGGCTTAAGAGTTTAGATTATTTTCAAGCCAGCTTTTTTTCCAGCTACCCACAGAAACAGCTTGTTGGAGAAGCTGATTATGAAAAGCCAGATGTTTGGCGCTCTTGACTTCTCTACCGCTTTTTCATGCTGCCACCCTTAGTCATCACCGCCACAGTGTCATGCCTCCCTTTTGTTATCGCTGCTGCTTGGCTCCTTCCACCACTGCTATGGAGGTCAGCTTGTGGAGGGATCTTGGCCAGCAGAGGATGGCAAAGCAGGAAGAGGTCTAAGGGTGGCACGCAGAGGAATCTCGACCAGCGGTGGGCACGTCGGGCGCGGCAGGCAGCTTAACCAGCGGACAACAGTGTGGCAGGCTGAGGGGCCCTTGCATATTGGTAAAAAGCTGCGAGAAAGCTGGTATTTCCACTGCCAGAAAAAAGATGACCTCCAGTAAATTTTGGAGAAGCACTGCCAGGATAGGCTTCACCCATTTGGCACATGGTGGACTTATTTTTAAGCAAAAGCTGGCTGAGAATCCATGCCAAACAGGGCCTACAACTTGCAAAACCATGTATCAATGAGGTAAGGTGTTAAATATAATCCTGTAGATGGTAAGTACCATTGAAATAATCAAATACACAACTGATAGGAGAGTGATTATCCCTGTTTAATGCCACATTCAGCCATCTATATGCTCAATCTTCCAATAAAACAAAACTTAGATATCGGTATATGACTTAACAAGCATGTATGGATATACCTCTAATTTATAGCTTTCCTATTTTTATATAAACTTATATGAGACACCACGCATCAGTGGACTTTGGGTCATGTACCACAGACTACAAATACCTTGTTTGACAAAAATAAAAAGAGACAAGGAAGTATACTGCACTAATGAAGCACCAAAGCAAGAGTAAATAGCAGCAACCAATCTATTTGTGCACTAGACGTCTGTAATGGTACCAGAGTAAAGACCATATACACAAAAATACGATATAGCAGCGATTGTTTTCAATAACATCTGCAAGAGTATGGAGATGCAGAATGCACAACTGACAATGCTTACCTCATCAAGAAGAAATCGGCACATATCACCTGACTTAGCAGATGTTGCAGCAACATCAACACAAAGCAGAATCTGGAAGTTCAAATAAACTCTTCAGGTCAAATATCAAGAATGGGTATCATTAATAATACTCAAGAGACCAAAGTGTAAACTCCTAACTGTAGTTAAAGGACCAAGCTGCACGCGCAATGACAAAATATCCAATTCATGCGCTGCATTCGTATTATCTGTGGCACGATTCACAGCATCTTCAACCTGAAAAAAAATAGACAACAAAATTAAGAAACTAAGAAGCATATGGCCTAGATACCAAATTCACATATGTTTGCTACAGATTTATCGCATTCAACTGTTCTGCAGTTATTTTTGAAATATCAACTGAGCACCTGGAAATTGAAATACATACATTTTAATCTAATATTAAATATTGCAGATCAAGTTTCCAAAGCATAGCACCACATATCCATAGTATAGCTCAGTAAAAAAAAGAGAACTAAGGCATTATCTACAGCACACGTGTGTATAGCATGATGCATGCATGAATATCACAAGAAAGATTTGCATGACATAATAGCATGAATACGACAAGAAATATTTGCATGCATGATGGATGAAGAAGTACAACACATGGCATGCATCGACCAGATGAATATCAAGCATCCAAGCTAGTTGTTAGTTTTGTCATTCTTAAGAAGAAACAGGTTGTTTTGTAAGCAGGTGTTCAACTTATATATTTTAATCTTACAACCTCTTCTTACCTCCTAGATGAGGAAAGATGGATGAATGTACGGGGCTCTTTCCCCTTTTTTCTCTTAAATATAAATATATGCAGCTCTCCTAGTGTTTGAGGAGGGGGGACTCCAAAATTACATGGTATCCAAAGCCCTTAATAGGTTTTAAGCTAACTATGATAGAGATTAGTGGCCAGTCTGCATTCTGGAGACCATGTAATGTCCAAAATGTTACTTTTTGAGATTGAAACCAAGGTAGCATATGTCATCTTCCCCATACTTTGGGTCCGTTTGGTTGGGTTGTGGCTGTGAGGAAAAGCTGTTGTGGGTTGTGAGGTGTGAGAAAGCTGTTGTGGGCTGTGAGCTGTAGAAAAGCTAAAAGTTGTTTGGTTTACAAGTATAAAATATACCTTCTATATTTATTTATTTTGAAACAACTATGAAAGAGTTTTTTATTTCATCCATTTTCAAAAGCAGAAAGTCAAAAGCCAAAAGCAGGGTCAAACCAGCTTTCAAAAATGTACTACGAAAAAGCAGCTGCTTCTGAAAAAGCTGCTTCCAAAAGCAACCCCTTTGGTTGGGCTTTTGGCTTTTGGGGCCAAAAGCCCAAACAAACGGACCCTTAACCTCCGACCATTTGAAAGAGAAACTTCCAGCGAGCAAGGCCGATAAGTAACAGCAGAATTTTGTGTGCGATGTACATCAAGGAAAACAAAAATCAAGCACTTGACATGATTGCATGAGTAAGCATACCAATGCTCTTTTATATGCGCCAGCTACCCATTCAGCTAGTTCAAGGGAAGCTTTATCCTCGGCAGGTAAAGAAAATCGTTGTACAGCTTCTTCTCCTATATCATAGTTTTCCCTTTGCATGCATCTGTCAAGAATTTGAATGGTGAGAAGTAGTATATATCATAACAACCATATTCCATAACATACTGATATATGACACACAGAAGAATGCATGCTCACAGGAAATATTAAAGGATTAAACATTTAATAATGTACAAAAACGAGACAAACTCACAAATTCTGGAGATCAATATGATATTCATCCAGTATGTTTTTCAGTGGGATAATGCTTCAATCATATCAGTACATGAACTATTCTTGCTACATTGAGAGGGTCTCAGCAGCACTGACCAATGGAATGTAAACTACTCACAGAATTGAGCACAATAGCCCATTGTTTAGGGTTTAGATGAGCGAACATGACAATTGAAGATGAGGACATAACAGTTCTTGTGTTTCAGCTGAGATTATACATGTCTGAGAAAATAAACAGCTCAACTGCGCAGTGAGACCCATGACATGTCTACAATCCTAAATATTACACAAACTTCAACTGATATGTACATAAAAAGAAAACTATTTTGGAATGGTAAAAACGACAAGGCAGGGCCACAGAAAAGCCAGGGATGTTTAACTCCGTGGACCTCACTGACCTTATAATTTTGAAGATAAAACATGTAGATACTTCTAGCCACAAGAATTTCAACCAATGAGATTAAAAGACAATTCTTTGGTAAAGCATTTTTTTCTCTCGAGCACGCATGAGAGTTGCACATCGTTTCATTAAGAGAGAAAAGAGGAACAGTACAAAAGAGGAAGAAGAGCCTCCTTGCCATGGGAAATACTAGAAACTTTGGTAAAGCATAAAATGTAAATACAACAGAATATAGCATGAGAACAAATTACACCATAGAAAAACTCAGTTTGAAAAACTCAGTCAAACATGATAGGTGTTGGACGGCTGATCATCTTGCTTATCGAGGTCTGCCCTGTTCGGAACGCTGTCTTTTGTGCGATCAGGAGCAAGAGACGATTAATCATCTGCTAGTATCATGTTCCTTTGCAAGGCAATACTGGTATTCCCTGCTATATCAGGTTGGGCTGCAGCATTTTGCTCCTCAGGCAACTGATGTGGTGTTCGATGATTGGTGGGACAGATTGTGGCATGCTGCTCCAGAACAGCAAAAGAAAGGTCTCAATTCTATGGTTGTACTAGGTACTTAAATTCTTTGGACGCGCTGCAATTCTTGTGTTTTTGACGGAGCTTCTCCTAGCATTGCAAGGTCTCTTAATGTTACCAGCGAGGAACGGCGTTTTTGGGAAATAGCATCCGCACTATGCCAACACATTTTCCCTAGAGTGGGCTGGTTGCTTGTTTGGGCGATAATGTAATCTAAAACTTTAGTGTGGTGTGTGTAGAGTGTGTGTGGGTCTTTGGGTTCTTGTCCCGTATTTTCTTCTCAATATAAGCAGCTCTCCTGCGTTTTCGAGAAAAAAAATCATAGAAAAACTCACAGGTTCAGTAACTTCGAAGGAGCAGCACGTAGAAGAACTAATGCCTCCTTCCAACTCCATTGCCGCTCAGACAGAGGTGGAAGACGTTTTAGAACAGATAGACGCCAATCCAAGTCTTCAATGGAATGCTTGGCATGTTTGAGCCTCCATTCAATTGCTTGTCTACCAGCAGGTGATAGACCAGTACTTGAAAGGTGATCATTATCAGAGCCTTTTAACTGGAGATTATGACGAAGTATATCAAGTAAAAGCCCAACAAAATATACCACCATGTTCTTTCCCTCAGATTCCATATTAATATCATGGCATTCATGAGTAACATCGCACTCAGAAGGGACTGATTGAGACAATTTGGCGCAGTCGTCCATGTGTAACAAGGATAATATAATGCTAACCATGAAAATCTGCAAAGTAACATAGAAAAGAAGCTTAATAGCACAAGGAAGTAAGGAACCCCATTAAATGTGATATCATACAGGAATAACTTGCATTAACAATGTCATGGGCCAATATAGCCGTGACGGGCTAAAGAGGTGTCGGGCCCAAGTCGGGCCAAATGGGCCAACGTGAACAGTACCACAGGTACTGTAGCGGCAACGTGAACAATACCGTGAGTACTGTAGCGTTAGGTTTAGCAAGAGTCTAGGAGCTAGGTTTACTTGTAGGTCAAGTCGAGTCGAGTCGAGTCCTCCCTATATATATAAAGGGAGATGTATCCTTTCAATGGTAAGCAAAGTATTATCAATCTAATCTCTCTCTATCTCTTCTAAACAACCAAGCCTGCGGCGGAGGGGAAAACCTCACCGGAGAAGACACGGATCTCGGCCATGAAAAGCATAGCCTAGGTCTAGTTATCCCATGGACCCAATCTCCATGACAAACAATTTAAAATCAGTTGTAACACTACTAAAAAAAGAAGCTTCAAAAGGTTATAAAAATCCATTTAATATTTTTATACTTATGATCAGGCACAAAAAACCAAGATGATTTAAAAACATTGTAAAAGTTATGCTACTCTTGATAAATATTAATATCTCAATCTGTTCACATGAAGGACATACAATATTAAGATATCATAATTTTATTCTTTCTTAAAAAAATGACGCGCAGTCCTCCTGCGTGGTTCGAGAAAAAAAGATCTCATAATTTGCCTTTTCCAAACAATTATATATTTCTTTACATCAATGATAAATCACACAAAGCATGAATCATCTTCTGGATATTGAATTGTGTAGGGAAGGAAGATAAACCTAGCTCAGTTAGTTGAGGGTCTCAATGTACCCCCAAACCAACTAGGTTCAAGTCCTCGCCAAGGAGAATATGGTGCCCTATTTTCTTCTCAAGCCACGTAATTCCTGTTAGGTAGGTTTAGTTTTTTAAGTTATATATACATATCATTTTAGTCTAATCTATTTTTTGGTTTCCAAATATAAGGCACAGTTTTGACTGGGCTGTCTTCAAAACTAAAATTTTACTATCAATTCCTCGTATAGTATACTGTTCATATGAACATAAACCATAAAGTCCTTTCACGTATGAATTCTATGATAAAAAAATTGTATCACAAGGTCGGCATATTATTCAATTAGTTATTTATTAATAAAAAACGATGAAATATGAATCTTGACAAGCATACAATCATTGAAAAAAGAAACATAGTAAGAATTAGGTTGCTCCTAATAGTATATTGAACTGATAGCTCCACACTTTTGCTACTTTGAGGAACAAAGAAATGTCTTTGCCAAAAAAAAGTGCACCTGAATAAGAACATATCACAGAAGAGCCAACCTTTCTTGGAGAACTTTTGATAGCCTCCATAAAATTTTGCATCTCCTTGACATATGACAATGCTTTATGATAATAACACTCATTCCCATCACCTGTACACTTTTCCATCTCTCCTAGAGCAAGTGCAACTGACTGAAGAGAATATCGCATGTGCATCAGTTCAATATCATGCATCCTGTCACATGAAACAAACTAATCATTAGAACATGATGTCCAGCATAAGTTACAAATATATAAAGTATATTTTTTTTTCCTTTTGACCTATATAGCAATATATTTATGTGTTACAAATATTAGGGCCTGAATTGAATGATTGTACACGAGTGACACAAAGAGGCAAACCTAGACTAGGTACGCTAATACCCTTGAATATTACACCTTAACATTATGAAATCTTCTAACATGTCTTAAAACATTATGCATAATAATTGCTATTATAGGATCAAAGAATAAACCAAAAAATAGAGAAAATATCATTAGTAGCAAACAGAATGTCACAGCAGAGATGGTTATGAACCTCTTCCAAGTGGCAGTCGTTGAGGGAAGTGGCTGCATACCAACAAGCTCGATTGCATCTTGAAATTTTATTCCTGGGACTACGTCAAATAGCACCTGTGTGAAAGTTACGGAAAGTGATTCAAAGGAACATCAAGATGTCAACCTAGAGCACAATGGTAGCGATTGTCATATATGCAAATATGTGCAGAACATGTGGAGCACAAGTATGAGATTTACTTGCTCCCCTGAGACGAGGGCACATGCATGACTACACTGCACTTCTCTGCCCACTACTGCTACTGTGCTAGATGAGAGAGAGAGACTAGGACTCACTCTCATGGGACTCTGAACAGCTAACCGCTCAAGTATCAAGTTCTCGACAAAAGGGTCTAATATTTCTGCATTGTTAACATCTGAACCTTGCTCTTGTTGGGTAAACAACAATGAAGTCCTCAAATTCCACAAGCGGCCAGAATTAACACTTGAAACAAAACGTGAAAGGTCCAGATGGAAGCATAGAAGATCACACAAGTACTCCTCACAGGATGTCTGCCAAAACAAACTGTCACAATCCACATATATTTTTTATGAACACTACTACAGAAGAAGAAAATTCAGCGGCAGGGGTACCTCATCTGTCGGGCTACGGTAATGTGAATATTCCTGAAGTCGTAGACCTTGGGATTTGCTTGTCCAGAACAGCTGCATTAGTTTTTCTCCGCAGAGCTGTTTTACCCTTCAAAATATCCCATCCCAAGACAGCAACCAGTGGGTGGAGAAGGGGGAACAATGAAACAACCTGCAGAAAGCCACTTGCCAGAAGACAAATCAATGAGTCAACAAACTAGTGGAATTTGTTATGGAATGCTCATAGAACCAGGGAAAAAAACACAGGGTTATCCTTGAAAATTGAAAATTGACATACATCAACAGCCTCTAGAAGCTGCTCCCTCTTAATTGATGATAGAGCAGTTTCCAAGACTACTTCAAGCATATGCTTTCCAGACAATCGGCAATAATGGTACAGATCCTTTTTGCAGGATGTTATAGCTGCGTCCAACAAGATCTTGTCATCTGAGCCAGTATCCCTCTCCAAAAGCAATGTTTCAAGAAATTTTTTGAAAGGAAGAGGCATCCCATTAGCATCAGAGACGTCATGATCATCAATTTCTTCAGAAAGAATCTTATCCAGAATGATCTAGAAACAATACAAAGAATTAGCACTATCCAAGATTAAGAATGCAAAAAAATGTAATCCAAAAGGTAAACATTGTATCAGGTGCTGTGATGTTCAATGAATAAATTCAAACTGTGGCCGTCTACATCTTAATCTTTGGCCTAAAATGCAAATAAATACAGGATATGTGACATTCAAGGACTAAAGTTTCTGTGTATATTGTATGAAAATGTTGAGTCAGATTTCCGTAACAGAAGGAAGAACATCATGGTTTTCTGACATGAGGTGCAGGTTCTCAGCCAGGAAAGGAAATGCTGGAAACAAATTGAACAGGCAGAGAATGCATAGTTAAGCACTTCAATGAAAGAAGAATGCCAGCGAGAAACAGAGAATTTTGTAATTACCTGAACAAGTTGCACAAGCTGGGGACTAGTAGATTGGAGAGCTGCTCCATACAATTTAGTTATTCTATCCTGCAACTCGGACCATGTTCCACCATAATTGGATGCTTTTGCCATCCCTTTCTGAGAAGCTCTGCTATGACAACCCTGTAAGGAATCAATTTCAGTAATTTATTGCGTGTATTCATATTCCAGGTCCAGAACCAAACTGAGACCAATATGCATAATATAAGAATTAGTTGACTGTTTGCATAAGTTAATCCAGAATCAATTGAAAATGTTTGATCTGAAAACAGGAACTTCAATATGATGGTGCTATCTCAAAACATGCAATTGATGACATAATCCTGCTCTGCAAAGCGCTAGCCGTTAGCAGTTTATGTATGCTGCTACTATTGACCCTAAAACTACATTAAATCCTGGCCAACTCGACTATATAGCACTAACTGTAACAGAATGTTACTACTGACCTAACTATTCCACAAACGATCAACTTGTTTATTAAATGGCTCAGGTTGCAACTCTAGCTAAAGTCCTTGCCTATCAGATGTTGAGATAGTACTAAACAAAGATGTACAGTCCACTAAACCCTTACTTGTACTCATCCTCCTCCAGTCCATGATCAAGGCAAAGAAACTGAAGATGGCCAGCAGCAGCATCCAGATAACCTTCTGCGACAAGAGTTTTCACGGCATCCAAATGGGCAAGCTGCACGTTCCGCCGCAACCATAGGAGCACATCCACGCCGAAAGCCCCGTCCAAGGCGATCTGCCTCGAGACGCCTATGCACAATGCGTCAAACACAAGGGCGTTGTCGAGAAACACTCCCCACAGCCCTCTCAGATCCTTCTCGGAGACGGAGGCCTCCTCGGCACCAGCACCTGCCTCCCCTCCACCTTCGACCTCGCGCTTCAACCTCGTCACCCCTAAATCCAGCAGCCTCGTGAGGATGTCGCTGGCCTCTGCGCCAATGGCGGGGTCGTCAGCGATGGGCTGGAGGAGGACGAGGAACTCTGCCATGAGGCGCAGCGCCTCGGGATTGGGAGTGGAGGGGAGGGCGGCGAGCTCGAGCGCGGCAAGCCAGGCGAGGTGGGATGGGGACGGGCAGGCAGGGGGAGCGGACCAGAGCACGCCCGGGACGCGGCCGCCCGCGGCGGCGACCGCGCGGAGGAAGTCCGCAGAGAGCCCCGGGTCGGCGCGGCGGCGGAGGCTGAGGAGCACCGCGCGCAGGGGCTCGAACTGCGCGAGGAATAGGTGGTTCGCTGCCACGCGCGTGAGGAGCGCAACCTCCCGCTCCGACGCCGCCATGGCGAGGAACGTCGGTGAGCGGCTAGCCGGCCAGTGGGTTGGGGATCACGAGGCGATGGCGGGCATGGCGGTGCGCGCGCGGGGGTGTGGGGCAGTACTGGAGTGTTCGATTTCAGGACTTGCAGTTGCAGGGCTTGCTTGCTTGCTTGTGCCGGGTGTTTTGGGGTGGGGGGACAGAGGACGGTCACCCACGAAGAAGAGAAGGCGATTGCCGAGCCACGCCAGCTAAAGGGAGAACCGAAAACCTCTCGCTTTCTTCTCTATTTTTCCCGTTTTGGCGAAAGAGTCTGACATTGAAAATCAGCTCTCAAAAGAATTCTCAAAAAACATTTTTTAGTACATGTAATGGTGATTTGGATACATTCCCTGTACTGAAAAGAGAAAGGATATGTCATTTTACCTTTTTCGTCAGTTTTTTAGTTTTATAGCTAAGGGCGTCTCCAATGGCTAGCTTAAGCTAGTTCTTAAATTTTTTTCTTATATTTTAATAGAAGAGAGAACAATTATCTCTTAGGCCCTATTTAGAAAGGCTTATGTGAGAATCGATTTTAATCTAATCAGGATTGTCTGATAAGCTGCGATGAAAAAAATCTACTGTGTAAAGAATCAAGAGTGTTTGACCATCCTGATTATTGCTCATAGATTGTCTGTCTTAAGTGTACAATTACTTATATGCCTTTGATGCTGATGACATCTTATTTTTCACTCAAAATAGTTATGGTACTATTTTTTATTTCCGCGTAATAAAATATTTGTGAAAATAACTAAGGGCGTGTTTGTTTTCGCGTTATCTGCGGTGGCGGTCAAAGAAATCATAGAATCGCGCCAAACGCGCCGCGGTGTTTCTGATTCTTTTTACCGCCTACGTTCTGGACATCGCAAAAATGAACTGTGTCTCTGAAAATCGGCGGTTTCCGTGCCGCGGTGGGACGGCCGCGGTCCCCGTACCGCACCGCGTGGTCCTCAACCGCGAAAACAAACACGCCCTAATATGTAGGCAACATGAAATTAATAAAAGTCTGGACAAATACATAGAAAATGGCAAGATAATTCTAATATATTTTTAGAATTGTTTTTCTAAAGAAAAACGGCAAGATAATTCTCTTGAGCAAGCAGAACGCAGGCAGCACAGCTAGACGTGGCAACTGCTCGTGCGCATGCGCGTAGGCCGGGAGGGCAGTAGGTGGAAAAAAGCCTAGCGGTGTGGAAAACGCCGGGCTGTCCTCGCGGTCAGCAAAACGTCGGGCTGTTACTTTTGCGATTGTTTTCGTCTCCAGATTATCACAGAATTCAAAATAATCTAAGGTGTTTGGGTGGGATTCTCACTTATTTTCATCTTGATTCCGATTTTAAACTGAAACAAACACGTCCTTAGTCAAGAGCTAAACTTATACACATATTCTAAGATCGTGAGAGTGTCATGTGGGTCTAACCATAATATGAGTCATTACTAAAAGCTAGCACTATTGAAGAAGTTGACTTAGAACTAGCTAACTAGCTTATACCACTGCGGATGCTTTAAGGAGGTGGTAGATAAATTTATTTAATCACAATGGAACACTAAAAAAACAACTATGCTCTACTCTCTCCATCCTAAATCCCAAAATAAAAAATCATGTATTTGAAAAACTAAAACATCTTATAGTGGAAAATAGATAGAGTAATAGATACATGCACAAGCTCATGCACTACTTTAATATGCTCTTTGACTTCTCCTGACTAGGTACAAGATTCAGGCTATTTTACTATGTCTCGGTGATAATTGAAGTGCTCAATGACCTATTCTTTCCCATAATAATATAAATCTCGCTTCTAAGGATTCACTCATCCTTAATTTTGATCAAATATATGATAAAGTATTGATATTTATGATGTGTACTAAATATCATTAGATTAGTCATTAAATGTAAGCAAACATAATTGAAGATCTAAATGTAGATAATATCTTTTATAAACTTAGTTAAACTTTAATTCTTTGACTTCTCATAATGCGAGATTTACATTCTTTTTTAACTAACGGAGTATGTTCAAAACAAAACCGTATTTCGTCAACCTCACTGACAAATGGACACCCTCTAGGCAAGTTAGAGCTTTGGCATCTTTGTGTATCATGCAGTGGTGCAAGATTCTCCATGTTGTAAGAGTGAGAGTGTGAGACACCATTATCATCTCTGATAATGGTGTCCATGCCCACTTGCCATGTTTGCACAAGGAAATCAATATCCTCATTCATCTTCATAGTTGCCTTGAAGTCCTACATTATTTCTTCCATGCTTCCACTCTTATTGTAGAACCAGTCGATGATGCAACATGCTTCCTCTTATGTGAGCCCTAGTTGTCTATTGTCGAATTTACACCAATGTCTCTGTATAACCTTTTAGAAAACTAATCGACCCCTCAACATTGATACCCTCACATACTTGGAAAACATAATTATTGGCATTCTAACAAATACATAAAGGCATTAGCGGTTAGGAATAAACCCAGAGGGAATTTGATCTAGAATCAATAGTAGTTGCCCTGGCCATGAGCATACTAGCAATTCGGAAAAAAAAATGGGTGGACTCCGGTTTCATTCCGTCGACAATGAGCCCCTCCCCAGATGCATGACGCGTCTCACGACTTCGGATCAGACGGATAGCAGGAGAGGCGCACGTCGTCAGCTCCCTCGGCTCCTCCCGTTTACTCGGCTCCACTGTCCATTGTGGCTCCTCGGCTCCGAGCGTAAGTACGGCTCTTCTCGAGTACACCATACCTGGCACCCAAGCCGGAGTAGGAGGTCACGACGGTGACAGGCTCGCGTCCACCTCGCACAGCAGCATGTGGTCCATATCGGCCAGGAGTAGGCGTGCCCATGCTCACCTAGATGCCCGTCATGAAGACCGCAAGCAGCCCGGCGACAGCAGCAGCGTCGATAGCAGCGGATCGGGTGAACCATTTGTTTGGTGGCGGCGATAGCAGCGGCGGTGGGTCGGATGGCGACAACTTCCTCCTCCTGAGTTTATTAGCATTTGTTTGGCTTGTTGTAGGTCGCAGGGTGTAGGCTGTCGACTGCAAGGAACATTAAGAAGATGCACCTCTGCATCCTCCTCGGCCAGAGCTTCATCAAAGGCAAGTAGTGGTTCAGGCTATAGATCCATCCAGCTGGCTGCCGTCGATCCTCGGTCGGAGCTTCATCGACGGCGAGTATAGATCATGTGAGATTCTTCAGTCTTCTTGAGTGCAGATAGTGTATACACTACTAGTGCCATGTACAAAACTGACACCCATATATGTGTAGTGAGATACTCAGACGGCCCTGTCCATCATGGCAAGATACAGACTTTGCATGCGTGTGAAGGAAAATAGGGGAGGCAGAAGTCTGACATGTGATGGCACGATGCTCATCATAGCGATCAAAACGGATCATCATGATATATAGACATACCAGACTGTGCAGGTGTTTATACCAATATAAATATAAAAATGCAATACAAACAATCAAGGGCGATAATTTCATTCTGAAAAAATAACGAAGTTAACTGAATGAAGCGGATTGAACTGTACGGTACCATTGAGCTTGCCATCCATGTATCTCTTAACATAAACACAACTACCGGCAAAATAATCTAAATGCAACTTCATAACAGCATTTTACATTGAATATGTTTCATTACATAAGGTCCCATAACAATAAAAGGGTGCAGTTACATATTTTTATAATTTTGCACTCCATCAAAATGCAACTTCCTATGAGCAGTTTGCATTGTGGCTCCTTGATCAACTCCAATTAAGAGACTTGTGTATCCTCCTAGTATATATGGAGCCGTCATTTCAAAAGGATTTCTAATTGAATTGAAGTGTGGCATGTACGGAGCTGCCATAGTTGAAGATTGCCCAAGATTAAAATCCTGTTTCACAACATAAGAAAGTGTTCACAAATAATGCTTGTAAGTGAATAAATTATGAAAATAGCTATTATCTTATTGTCATTTGTAGTGGATCAACAGGTTCATCTCTAGTTTCTACATCATTGTTTAGATCTTCACCTACAATCAAATATATATTATAATAGAATATTAAAAATAAATTGTAGATATAAGCATAAGATAGTTGATAGCTCACTACCTTTCTTGTGAGCACCCTTCTTCTTTCCTGTCTTCTTTTCAACAATATTTTTGAAACGTGTATTCTTTAGACCTTTTACTGCTTGAGAAATTTTAAATGGCATTACACCATTTAATTATTCTTGGACACTTTCATTTGCAATTGGAGTAACCTCGTTGGAATTTTCATGCATCTCGCTTAGATAAGTATTTGTTTCCAAGTTTAAGTTATGTATGGCTTCCTGCAATTTATCAAGAAGTTGTTTTGATGGTGAGCACTTCAATGCAAGAGATGTGGCCTGTCGAGATATCAATGTTGCATGTGTTTTCAAATCTTCCTTCTCGGTTCTTTGTTTCTCAATATAAAATTCACTTTTTGCGTATTTTTTCCATCTAGGCAGAATATATTGCGATGGCAAACTGTATGATCCATTCGTATTGAAAACTCTAAGAACATGCTTGCACAATATACCTATAAGACATAGTTGTGAAATTGAACCATTTATATTACGAGCTATAATGTCAAAAGTTGTAATGTAATATCATACGTACCTATGGATTCAAACATCCAGCAAGAGCATATAATGGTGGAATCTTCAGTGTTGAATACTACTGTTGCTCCACAATCAGATTGCATATACTTAACAAGAAATTTCAATTTTGTATCCACAACTTTCAACAATTCACAAGACAATGTAAATTGTTTCTTAAATTCTTCCTCAAACTCTGAGTGCATTCTCTTTGTATATGATTCAGCTGCAGTTTTCAACATAGGTAGATTTGGAATGTAAGAAACTAGGGTCTTTTGGCGGGACTTAAAATTAGCATCCAACTCATTTGCACAAAGACTAACTGCAACCTTCTCACACTCTACAAGGAGTTCTGAAAGACCCAGTTTCCTACGAAATCTTTTTTTAAGACATTATTCATACCTTCGCTCATTTAAGTCAAGTTCATGCCTGCTGTAAAAGAGTCACGGTATACAGCAGCCCACTTTGTCCTCAAAGCATATATGTTTAGAATCCATGAGTTATTCTCAAGGTTGTATTTAGCCAACAATTCGTGCCATTTTTCTATGAAGTAGGTTTCTGATCTATCTTCATACACACATTTTTTGAAATCATGTAGGAACTTGTTATCTAGCTTAGGAATTATATGACTGAGATGTTTAGTAGCACTAAGGCAAATGTACCACAACCAAAGATGGTCGCTTGTATTTGGGAATACATAAGCAATTGCTCCAGCCATTGCCGCATCTTAATCAGTGAAAATTGTGCTTGAGTGCTTTCCTGATTACTGTTAGAAAGCTTTCAAAAAGCCAAACAAATAATCCAAACAAATAATTCAATAGCTTCATTAAATAGCAGCACACAACCAAAAATTATTGTCTTCTTGTGATGGTTGGTACCAAGAATTGGAGCAAAAGACATCTCAAACTTATTAGTTTGAAATGTGGTGTCAAATGACACAACTGGGAGATCTCTAGTGTTTTGGCAATTAATGAAACCTAAGTACTAACCTATCGCTAAGTGGATGAGTAGGTATAGTACACATGAAGGTGACCAAGTGGTGGAACAAGCAAAGGTGACAAGGATGGTGTTAGCCACAAGATCAAATGGTGATAAATACATGTTCACACTTGGACAAAGGTGAAAGGTGGAACCCCATGGAGAACAAGGCAAAGGTATACTTATTAGGGGTCTTTGTTTTGGTGATCGAAACACTTAGTGAGTGCGATCACATTTAGGATAAGAAACCGTACTATTAAAAGGGGGAAATGGTATGTGGTTGCAATTGTCAAGTGCCATTAGGTGGATCAAATCATGCATGTGCATTTAACCTAATGAACAACCCTTGAAAAATATGCTAAAATATGCTAACACACGAGCACAAGTAGTGAAACACTTGATGTTAGCACATGTGAACAAGGGGTGAAGTTGGAGAAGGATTCTAACTAAAAAAGGAGCTCCGGACTAGTTGCAAGGAAGGATCCGGACCATTGGAGGTGGTCTGGTGGCTGACTGTTGCTATTTTTTATGACTATTGGATAAATTTGCAAGCGCACATATTATACCGTTGTAGCACTTCACCCAGGAGTATTCCGGGGTATCGTAATTTATATTCTCCCAAGGGAAAGCGGAGCTAGAAATAATAATAAAAGAGAGATCCTAGAGATCACCTCAATTTAGTACCAACTAGTGTAAGGGGGTAATCGAAATATGATAGTGTCGACGAAATATGCGTCGCAGTCTACCTAGGGGTACCCTACGGTAGTAGATTGTAGGCGGAGGTGTGGCGATGGTGATCAAACGTAACACATAGAGCGTTGACACAACGATTTAGACAGGTTCGGGCGGCAAATCACCATAATTCCCTACGTCATGTGTTCTGGTGGTTAGATTGATCTGAGTTCTAGGTTACAAGATCTATAGATGATCTGAGAGAGAGATTTTTGGAGAGGGTCCCTTCCCGCCTTATATAGTCGGGGAGCAGGGTTACAATTTCCATATCCTAACAGATTACGATCGGTCCCTTAAGGCAAGAGATCCGAGCCTATCTACTAGAATCTTCCTTGACGAGCAAGACTTGTTCGGAGTCCTTAGCGAGCACGACGGGCCAGTCGCGTGCCGTAAGGCCTCGCGGGCTGGGCCGCCTTCTGGTCGGTAGGCCCATAAGGTCCATGGGGATATGCCGAGGTAATATGCCCAACAAGTCCCCGGGCACGTTGTATTCTTCCGGCGAGCCCGCAGCATCATCCTTGGATGTGTTCAGCTGGTCGCCATCATGCGTCGTGGTCGTCGTGAGGCCCCGACCAGGCTCCCTGGTCAAGGTGCTGATCGGAGAAGCCTCCCGACCAGGTCGGGCTGGTCGAGATGGTCGAGAGTATCATAGCGTGATGGGTGAACTGGTCGCCTCATCCGGTGCTGCGGCTGCTTGTCGGAAGGATGTGACGTGCTAAAGAAGAAAAAACTTTTGAAAAGTCCTTCCCTGGTGAAGTGTACCCACTTAGGCTCTGCAAAAACAACACAAAAAACAGCAGAGCTCTGTCGAGAAGAAAATCAGTACATTCACCGCGAGGTGAAGTGTACCCACTTAATCCCCGAGCATGGCAGCAGGTGAAGGATGCACGTGGTGCCATGCTTTATAAGAAGGTGCATAAAGTATTTAAATTAAAGCATGAGTTTGGTAAAACGACTACGAATAAATTGTAACAAGATTACGCGTCCAGTCCCTGGGACTGTAGCGTTAGTGACACTGTGGAAGTTATTAGTCGTAAATTGAAAGATAACTTAGAAGTAAATATGTAGGGATAATGAAAAGGGAAGTAAATGGGCCGAATTAACCACACAGTTAATGGCACAAGTCGCGGCGCAGAAGGTGGGCATGGTGGCTCCTCATTTGATTATTGCAGCTTCCCAAAAACCCTGGAAGGCGAAGCGGCTCGTCGCTTAGTATAAAAGGCAGGTCTAGCGGCGGCGGTTTCCATTCTTCTGTTTCGGCGAAACTTTTCGTCCGCCAGCATAACTTTCTCAGCACTTCTCCCGTCGCTTTCATTGATTTGTTCTCTGTCTCGGTGCTTGATCGCATGCTGGTGATGGCGCCAAAGAAGGGTAGTGTTTCGAAGCTTTCCGCGGCATCGGATGCGGGTGCGAGGTCGTCGTCGGCGATTAGGAAAGCTTCTGCATCATCGCCCCAAATGTTAGGGTTGAAGAGCTGGTGTTGCCGCCTTAGGGAGGGCATTGGACTCTGAGCACCCTGAAGGAAGATGATATCAATGCTCTGGTTTTTGGTGGTCTACTCCCGATAAGGAAGTCGGTGGATGTCGGGCGGTGTTTGGCGAGTTGTTTCCGACGCCAAATACGAGTGAGCTTGTGGTGTTCAAGCCTTTATTCCGGTGTGGTTTCGGAGTTCCGGTCCATCGTTTCGTTTGAGGTCTTTTACGGTATTATGATATCTCGCTCTGCAACCTGAATTCGAATTCGATTGTGCATATTGTGACGTTTATCCACATGTGTGAGGCTTTTATTGGGATCTATCCCCATTTTGATTTGTTCCGATACTTCTTCCGTTTGAAGACGAATGGGACTGGGTCATCTGGTGTTGTCAGTTCAGTGTATCTTCAACTCAGGGATGGCAGTCTAGTTAGTATATTTCGATGCCGATGCATTCCAAATTTGCTGGGCACAAATCGAGGTGGTTTTATGTTCATCAGGAAGAACCTTTCGCACCGTGTGACCCCGCGCTGGTGCCCACGGTACTGGAAACCTGGTCGAAGCCACCGTCTGAGGCTGGTTTGGATAAGGTGAAGTTACTGTTGAAGTTGCTCGATCGTCGTACTCTTGATGGCGTGGGGGTAGCATGTGATTTCATCGCTAAACGATGTCAGCCTTGTAAAGACAGGGAGCATCCAACTTTCAAGTATGCTAGTAAGGGTGATTGCACTCGGGAGGCTCCTGAGAGTATCGAGCCAGATGTTGCTGAAAAGCATTTGAATTACATCTTTGATCTTTTGAAGTGTTCTTCTCCGCGCCGTCCGAGGAAGGCTTTTTCTCTTCGTCGTCCTCTCCCACAGGTTTTGTTGTCTGCGAACTTGTCCTACGTCGTTTTGTTTTGGCGTTCATCGTGCTTACATATGCTCTTGGCTGTGTAGGTCTATGGTGAAGATCTCATCTTTCATTTCGCCGTGTCTCCAGTCCTAAGCTTGTTGCCAGAGTTTTGTACACCCCAGGCTAGTGGTGATACTACGGAGCCGAGTGTTTCCTGTTATTCTGGTGAATCTCCATCTCTACCAACCCAGAGGCCTGGTAATTCTTTTGGGGATGGGGACATCCCGCTCGACGCGTCAGAGGCTTTTGATGAGGGTTCGGCTGGCGAGGGGCTGCCCAAGGCAGAGACGGTTATTGCCGATCCGAAGCCGCTGAGGTCGGAGCCCTGGACTATGGATCATCTAGGACTTGGTGATGACTTGGATTCTTTGGGAGACCCAGGGATTTCTTCGGAAGACGATGGTGTGCCACTGACGTTTGGCTCTCGTCCAAGTAAGAGGCGAAGGCGAGCTTCTGTTGTCATTGAAGACGACTTCGTGGAGCTGCCTCACTCACGGGAGGGCTTCGTCGATGGTGGGGGTTCTGACTGCGATCAGGGCGTCCTGGATAGTGTTAAGATGAGTCATTGGCTTGCTTTTCCTTTGGTTAAACGGAGGCTTAACCACAATTTCATAGGCATTGCTGAAGACGAGTCGAGAACGCAAGCTCCGGATCGTGTCTTTGGAGGAATCCTTGGAGGAATCCCGTTCGCGGACGCGTGAGCTGGAAAGGGCCCTTTTGGACAAGGAACGAGACAACTTGAGTCTACGAGACCAGCTGTCGAAGGCAAAGGAATGTTAGTTCTATCATCCCGCTTGGTCCCCGGGTCATCGCTTTGTTCTTGTGCTTACGTTCTTCGACGTTTGTAGAACTGGATGGAGAAGTTGCTGCTGGGCGCAATCGGTTTTGGGACCTAGTTCAAGAAGTCGGCCCGGTTATGGCCTGTGTGGACAACATTACCTTCGTCTCCACACCTCCATCGGACGAGTCTATTACTGATGTTTTGTCGAGGGCGTGAGGTTTCTGTGGACGCTTCAAGTCGTTTGTGTCGTTGGTAGCGCAGGAGATGCTCTCTCATGGGCTTGCGATACTTCGGTCGCATTATCCACGAGTCGATCTGCAAAGGGTACAGAGTGGCTATGCGGTGGGTACGGCAGAGTTGGACGTTGGTCGCTTGGAGGCGGAAGCGGACGTGGTGGCTGGGGATCTTCTCACTGACATGGATTTTTTTGTTACGATGTAGCCTTTGTTTGTATATGATACAAGGTTTGGTGTGGACTTGTAAGTGAAATGTATAAAAGATTTGTTTTTCTTGGCGGTGAGCTTTTATTTCACTTGTATGTCCTTTCGTGCCAGCTGAGTCGTGAGCCGTAATGATGAATCATTCGGCCTTGGGTCTTAAATGGTCCAGATCGTAGGGCTAGCGCCACTGCACGCGTAGGATGCATAAGGACTCCCAAGGAGGCACGCTGCTGGCAACCCGCGGCGCAGAGGGCGAACCGCTTATGCACGCTTAGGGAGATACTAGTGGACAGAGCCTTTTTCTGAGAGGCTCGATCGTGGCGTGACCAGGGCATGTGAAGACCGTCCCTGCAGACGCTGCGCAAAAAGTCATGCTGCTTGTAGAGTCGTCGACCGTATCGTGGTCGTATACAAATTCTGGGCACATAACCTCATGGCTCCCGACCCAAATGATATCGCCCGACTTCTGGGGAAATATCATTTGGGAGGCCTGTCAATGTAGTCATAGCGCTTAGGGTAGCTACTTCTATTCGCTATGATTCATTGGCAGGTCAGCTTCGGGTGCTTTCTGGTAATGGCCAGGCTGTTTGGAGAAACGCCTTTTGCGTTTTGGAGAGGTCGTCGAACACTATGAGAGTGTTTTGGAGAGGTCGTCGAATGCCACATGCGTTTTGCAGATGTCGTCGAACGCCGTAGACGTTTTATAGAGATCTTCGGGCGCTGTAGTCGTTGTGTAGATGATATCGATAAGAAGAAAGTATATAGGCAGCATGTCAAACTTTATTGATATGGGTGGTGTAGATGATACATGTACTTCAGGCGTAGAAACGCCTAAGGTGTTCTATGCTCTATGAGTTAGGTACATCGACACCTTCCTAGTCTGCGAGCCGATAGGACCCTGATCGGGTTACTTCTTTGATGATGTAGGGGCCTTCCCAATGTGAAGAGAGCTTATGCATGCCCTCGGTCTTCAGTTTCCTCTTGAGGATGAGTTCTCCTACGACGAACGATCTGTGGTTGACGTTGCGGTTGTAATATCGGCGGACGCCTTCGAGGTACTTGGCAGTGCGTATGCACGAGGTTAGCCTCTGTTCTTCGAGACGATCGATGTCGTCAATTCTGGCCTGGTCGGATGTTTCTTCGTCATAGTGCTCTACCCGCGGGGAACCAAAGGCGACGTCGGTTGGTATGATAGCTTCGGAGCCGAAAACCATGAAGTATGGAGAGACGTCGGTGTTGCGACTGGGTTGGGTGCGTAGTCCCCAAAGCACTGCGGCTAGTTCGTGCAGCCAGTGACCTGCATTCTTTTCTTCCTCCTGGTACAGCCTTTTCTTGAGTGCATCTAGTATCATTCCATTCGCTCGTTCGGCCTGGCCGTTTGCTCTGGGGTGGGCGACGGAGACATATTTGACTAGTATTCCATTGTCCTCGCAGAAATCCCAGAAAAGGTTTCCGGTGAAATTTGAACCCAGGTCGGTGATGATTGAATTTGGGACGTCAAATTGGTGTATGATTTCGTCGATGAAGGCGACTGCGCTCCCGGCTGAGGCTTTGGTGATCGGCTTAACCTCAATCCACTTGGAGAATTTGTCGATGGCCACATAGATCCATTTGAAGTTTGCCGGTGCTGGTCGGAAGGGTCCGAGTCGCCATTGACGATGATGCATTTTATGTCGAGTTCGCTCGCAATGCGGAGCCCGTGTAGTGTGTTGATATTTGTTAACGCAAACAGAGAAATCATTTGGAAGTAATCCGCAAGCGCACGGATACCGGTGAACACTTCACCCGAGAGATTATCCAGAGTATCGTAATTTATATTTCCATAGAGAGAAAGAGTGCATCTGACTAACCAATGTATGCTATTAACCTTGAGGCTATTGACAAGGTGATCTTGATATGGGCGATTAGAGAAGATCGCGACTGTAGTCTCTTTCTAGTCTAGATAAGATATGTATTATTATTCTATTGGGGAGAACCGTCGTGATAAGAGACACCTCAGAGAATGCTTACCACGCGGCCTATAAAACCCTACCAGTCCTTCTAATGGGACTGTGGGTTCCAAAGGTATCTACGGAATTGTCACTTTCCGAGCTACTACCACAGATCTGGCTAGACAGGGGATATTTATGAGTATCCTAGCCCAAACACCACGTTTACGCTAGAGACAATTACCCTACTCTCTACGCGAAGAGAATAAAGTAAACTCACAAACCAAAAAATTAATAAATAGGGAACTTACTAGAATTAGAAGTCGAATTACCGAAGAAATCCTAGGAGCAAACCTCAGGTTAGGAGACTTGATCTCGTCGATACAAACTGGAGAAGAGACACCGACAGGCCGAGCTTCCTCCAATCCACATCTCCACTCTAACTCTCTCAATCTAATCTCACATGTATGCTAAGCCCTAGAGAATAGATCCATATGGGATCCTCTCTGGCGAATCCTCTCTGAAAAATATGTAAATGAATAATGGATTGCTCTTTGCCAGGGGGCAGGGGTCCTCCTTATATAGCCCCCTCAAATGATCGTTAGCCGTTGGATCAAACCGACCTTAATGGATGATGTAGATGTGATCTCAAAGGCGGTAGAGAGAGGGTCCACAAGGCAGACCCTCATTGGGCCTTGCCCTAGGGCGGCCGCCCCAGGGGTTAGGGCGGGCACCCTGCCCCTGAGCCCGCTTGGCCTCTGGTTCCTTCCCGAGCCTTCTTGACCCTTCTAGAGTATTCTTTTTCGTGTGGAGGTGTTATGTGTCTATGTAATCCTTATTTGTGGGCCTCTTTTGCTCTTTTGCACTTGTCTCCCTGTAGAAACAGATAAACATCAAAACTCGTGGAATTCTGTCAGTTAAAACCCTATGTCTAGGTGGTGTGTTGCAAATATATCCTTTCTTCTGCTTAGTTGACACTTAGAATTGATACTTAAGAGGTGTCAACAAGCTCCCCCATACTTAGGCTTTTACTCGTCCTCGAGAAAAGGATGGTGAAAACATAAGCTTAAGGTTTAGACATCAAAAGTAGAAAGATTCCCTTTTACCTATACTGCGGGAGTTCTCAGCAGAGTCACCATAAAGCTATTAGTAATTGAGGAATAAAGTAGCTAGAAGAAGAGACCCTTCATCTATCAATCTTGTCACTTGGAGTTTTTGCATGTTTAGCTTCTTTCCTCTTACTGGTGCTCTCAGATCACTTATGAATCTTGAAAAAATGTAGGTAGATGTGGCATACTTACCTTGCATGTATTTCCTGGTCAAACCGGGATCCGAGGAGAATAATGTCATACTCTTAGATCAAGACTTGTTGGTCAAGTTTTATTATAATGTCATCTCTTGCTAGTGCATTGCTATTAGAGGAACCATGGGCTATCTTTGTATATATGTTTTTTTTTCGAGTGGGTGCATGAAGTACCCCTAATTCTACTACAAGGTTGTCGGACTTTTTGCCCATTTTTATTTCCTCAAATTAATTATTTTTGCATAGCCCATGCCTCTAATGCAACACTACTTCTGAAGAGAGAATCTTTTGTGTTTGTAATGTATGAATGAAGCCTTGACCTTCGGAGTATGATAAAATTCTAACAAGGATCCACACGATTCGAACAAACTCAATACAAAATAAGTAGCATTTTGGATTTTGATTGGTATGTATAAAGCATATAGGAGATGGTAGTTATTTATTTTAAAGAAATTCTCCAAGTGACAGAGATTATCAAGAATTAAGTTCTCATATTCTACCATCTTATATTCCACAACGACTTAAGCAACATGGAGACTCTAACTTAATTCCTAGCATTAGCAGGACTCTAGAAAACTTCATACAGAGAGTCTATTCTATGAATATGTTTTAAGGAAACATTTTATCATTTTATCACGTTTAAAGCATTTATTTTATGGAAACTCATTGCACGAATTGAAATGTAGGGATGTGTATGAAAAATGTAACGTGCAGGGTGCAAACCTGACCATGGTCGAAGGATGGAGCAGGGGGTGCAATGCCCAGGGCGGGCGCCCTGGGTAGCGGGGCGGCCGCCCAGCTGGGGTGGCCCCTCGGCCTCTGCTTCGGCGTGTGTGATTGTTGTTGTGTTTGTTTCCGAAATGTTTGCTCGTTGCGGTTGAATCTGTTTGTCTCGTCATTGGGGGTCTCCCCCATACTTGTTTCCTGTTTTATTTTGATAACAACACAGTGGAGACAAGCAAGGTACAATAATAGTAGAAAATGATTTTTATTTATTATTTATTCCGAGGCATGCATACAAAGGGAAAATGGAAACAAGCTAACTTCTAGCTAATGGATCTAATCATGCCTCAAGGTTTGTTTAACTCGCTAAGGTGTCTAGCGACATTCTAAAAACTTCATCTTCTTCTTAAGCTCATCTACATCGCTCCTAAGGCCACCTACTGTGGTGTTCAGGTTCGTGACCTGCCTAGTGTAGAAGTCTAGAGAGCTTTGTAGATTGATGATCGTGTCATCTCTAGCATGGAAGTCTTTTTCTAAATCCACTACGGTCTTGCAGCGTTTGGGAGATGACTCGAAGGAATTGAGGGAGTGCTTCGGGGCTTCCTTTGGTGGCACGAATCTGACTTTGGGTGCCCGGATTCCCTCAAAGTAGGGACATTCTTCCTCGGTGGTGTACTTGATGTGGTTGAGCTCTCCATTTCGATGGGTCTTCACTCCTACAACCCTCTCCTTGGGTCTTGGTGGGAGAACCTTGGTGCCGGTAGGTACCTCGATGATGGGCTCTTCCTTTGGCCCTTTGAGCAAGAGCGGTTGCGGTGGTGCAACGAGGACAGGCTGAGCGTAGAAAGATTTGCTATAGCGCTGCTGCTTTGGTGGAATGGTGGCTAGCGGGAGCTCATCGTGGACTAAGACTAAGGCCTTGGAATGAGGATCTTCTTTGGGGAGCTGGTCGGGGATGGATCTGTAGGGGACCATCCTCCTATCGGTGTTGTTGTTGCTAGCCATTGGAGCAAGGAGATCTAGCAAGCGAGAGCTAAAGGAAAGATTGAAAGATGATGATGATGATGGCTGACGTCAGGGGTTCTTTATATAGGGGTGGAAAACAGCCTCTAGAAACATCTACAGAGCAAATCTCGCGAAGAAATGGTTGGATAAGTGTTCTGCAAGGTTTATCGGATAAGAGAGGATAGATGGTTCGGGAGTGCAAAAGGCGGCGACGAGAGGTGACAGGGGTGGGGCGGCCGCCCTACACCCTAGGGCGCCCGCCCTGGCTTGGACTCTGCTGCCGGGCCTCTTCTGCTCACTGGTTTCTAGAAGGTTCTCTGTACCGAAAAACATATGCATCGCCCAGAAATGTAAAGATAAAGTGATTGGGCCTTAAAATCCACTTAAAAGGTAAAAATTAATTACGTCTATTTCTTCTAATTCTTCATTAGGCTCTAGAAATATTTTAAGACGTTGACCATTTACCTTGAACAACGTACCTTTGTCATTTTGAAGTGTGATTGCTCTGTGGGATGATGAATTGATTACCTTATATGGTCCTTCCCATTTGCTTCGTAGCTTTCCGTGTCCGAAGAGCTTCACCCTGGAATTAAAAGTAATACCTTATCTCCGGGTGTGAACTCCTTCTTCTTGATCTTCTTGTCATGCCATCGTTTGACTCTTTCTTTGTAGATCTTCGAATTGTGATATGCTTTTTCTCTCCACTCCTCCAACTCTGATAATTGCATTTGTCGATTCTCTACAGCGGCATCAAAGTCCATATTCCATCTTTTTATAGCCCAGTGTGCTTTGAACTCTAGTTCAACAGGTAGGTGACAAGTCTTCCCATATACGAGTTGATATGGAGACATTCCAATTGGGGTTTTGTATGTAGTCTGATATGCCCAGAGTGCATCGGGTAACTTGTCCTTCCATGCTGTTCTCATTTCATTCACTGTTTTCTCAAGAATATTCTTAATCTGTTTGTTTGAGGTTTCTGCTTGGCCACTTGTCTGAGGATGATAAGGTATAGCGACTTTGTGGCGGATCCCATGCCTCGTTAGATACTGTTCAAATTGTTTGTCGATGAAATGTGATCCTCCATCACTTATCACTATTCTGGGGACTCCAAATCTTGGAAAGATAGTTTCTTCAAACATCCTCTTTGAGTTCACGTTGTCGGCATGTTTGCAAGGTAATGCTTCCACCCACTTGGAGACGTAGTCAACCGCCACCAAGATATACTCACATTTCTTTGATGGGGGAATGGTCCCATATAGTCGATTCCCCAAACATCAAAGAGCTATATCTACAAATTGCTGGTGAGTGGCATGGAATCTCTTGAGTTTATGTTGCCGTGTCTTTGACATGGCCCGCATCTTCTGATAAATTCTCTAGTGTCTTCATACATTGATGGCCAATAGAATCCACATTGCCAAATCTTTGCATGTGTGCGGAAAGCTCCATAATGACCTCCATATGGTGATGAGTGGCATCTTTCAATGATCTTCATTCCTTCTTCAATGGTCACACATCTCCTGAGTAAGCCATCAGAGCATACTCGGAAGAGGTATGGCTCATCCCATATGTGTGAACGACTCTCTTGAATAAGCTTTCTTTTGTTTCCTCCTGGTGGTACATATCCTGAAACCATAAAATTAACAATATTTGCATACCATGGGTCGGATCTGTTGATCCCATAGAGCATGTCGTCCCGGAGTGAATCATCAATGGGTAGTTCCCGCGGATTCTCAAAATACATTCTAGACAAGTGATCTGCAACAGGGTTATCTACTCCCCTTTTATCTTTAATTTCTAAGTCAAACTCTTGGAGCAGTAGGATCCATCTTATTAAACAAGGTTTAGCATCTTTTTAGTGAGCAGATATTTTAAAGCAGCATGATCAGAATTACTTTGACTCCTACTAAATAAGATCTAAATTTGTCTATAGCGAAAACAACAGCCAGGAGCTCTTTTTCACTGGTTGCATAATTAAGTTGATTAAGTTGAGGTCCTATCAAAGTTTTACTAGCATAAGCTATTGCATGATGCTTTTTATCTTTAGTTTGTCCCAAAACTTCCCCCACAACATAATCACTAGCATCACACATAATTTCAAAAGGTAAAGACCAATCAGGGGGTTGAATGATTGGTGCAGAGATAAGCGCTGTTTTCAATAATTCAAAAGCTTTTAAACAAGCATCATCAAATATGAAAGGAGCATCCTTGGCAAGCAAAAGGGTTAGCGGTCTAGCAATAAATGAGAAATCTTTTATGAATCTTCGATAAAAACCAGCAGGACGAAGAAAGCTTCTTATTCCTTTCACATTTATAGGCGGAGGTAATCGTTTAATTACTTCAATTTTAGCTTTGTCTACCTCAATGCCTCTTTCAGATATTAGATGTCCTAGCACTATTCCTTCTTTGACCATAAAATGACATTTTTCCCAATTAAGGACTAAATGTTTTTCTTCACGTCTTTGCAAAACCCTGTCTAAATTTTCAAGACAACTATCGAAAGTTTTCCCATAAACAGAGAAATCATCCATGAAAACTTACATAATATCTTCAATCATATCAGAAAATATAGACATCATGCATCTTTGAAAAGAAGCTGGAGCATTACATAGCCGAAAAGATATTCTACGATAAGCATAAGTTCCATAGGGGCATGTAAAATTGGTTTTGCTTTGGTCATGAGGATGGATCGGGATTTGGTGATACCTTGAATATCCATCTAAGAAACAGAAGAAAGAGTGGTTGACTAACCGCTCTAACATCTTATCCATAAAAGGTAAAGGAAAGTGATCTTTTTTTGTAGTTTTGTTTAGCTTTCTGTAATCTATACACATCCGCTATCCTGTGACGGTGCCCTGAGGAATCAGCTCATTCTTCTCATTTGTGACAACAGTCATGCCTCCCTTCTTAGGCACAACTTGCACTGGACTTACCCACTCACTATGCGGCACGAGATATATAATCCCTGCATGCAGCAACTTTAAAACTTCTTTTTTAACTACCTCTCTCATCGCGTTGTTGAGTCTTCGTTGGGGCTCTCGAGAAGGTGAAACATAAGGATCTGTAGGAATGCAATGAGTGCATATTAAAGGACTGATTCCAGTGAGATCTTGGAGTGAGTAACCAAAGGCTGGACGATGTCTTTCTAGAACAACCATCAAGCGCAGAGTTTGCTCCTGAGTGAGTTTATCACTTATGATTATAGGAGACTCTGTATCATTATTGAGGAAAGCATATGTAAGACCGGGTCGTAGAGGTTTTAGCTCTATAGGAGGTCTAGGTGTTTCTGCAAACTCGTCTAAAGGTTCAGGTTCAGAAGGATCAACTTCTTCTATGAAGAAAGGAGCATCTTCTTCCAAATCTGGTTCATTGAAAAGCTCTAGAGAAGCAATTTTTACTTCCTCCATAGGATCAGGCAAAAGATAAGATTTAGTTTTGTTGTTCAAAGAATGAGAGATTGTCATTGGGATTTAAAAACTCTTCCCAAAGGAAATGTTTAGTTTCCCATTTTGACCTTCATAAAGAAGTCTTCTAAAAGGTTGTCCTATCAAAAGGTCGTCGTCCCATGTATCAAAGATATAAAAGTTCAAACGAACCATGGCACCATCTACCATAATGGGTAAGACATGCAAAATTCCAGGACTGGGGACTATATGTCTGTCAAGATTCTTCATGAACTTTGTTGTTGGGGTTAAAGTCACATTGCCCAATAATTCATGTGCAAGTGATTTAGACATGATATTGACCCCTACAACAGGATTATAGAGAGCATCAAATTGATCTGAATTGAAAGCACAACGTATTGGAATAGAAGGTGAATCCAAACGGGTCACATCAGAGGAAAGCTCTGATTCTTCTAACCATTCACTACTTATGATTGATACAAGCTCTCTCAAAATGCTTCTGTCCGGTATTTGGTATATATGGTTGCTAAGGTGATGATTTCGGGGTTTTGAAAGAGAAACATAGTTTGAAATGTTTCCGAAATCAGTGAAAAGATCAGGATCTATATCCAGCATGAAATCAGGTGGTGGAATTTCTTCCTTTTTAGGCTCAGAACTTGGGATAGCTGAAGTAGATGTTGGATCTGACAAGGTATTGTCTTCAGCTTCGTGATTTTCTTCATGGAGGGTATTATCCAACTCTAGCATCTAGGATTCTATCTAAGGTTAATTTTGCTTCTATGGATGACACATGAAAGAAAGAACCTCCAGATGTGGTGTTTAGCAACTCTATATCCTTTTTACGAAGACCTTTATAAGAATGTTGAAGAAGAACAGGGCCTTCGATACTAAGGTGTGGTCCAGATTCTAAAAGCTCAAGAAAACATTTCTAGGAATAAGCCAAAGATTCGTTCTTTTCTTGTTTGAAGGTTAGAACCTTGACTCTAAGGTGGACGATTTGAGTGATGGGATAAAAGTCTAAATAGAAGTTTGAGCGCAGAACTCCCCAATCTCCTTGTTGTTGACTTACCTTCTGATTATACCATTGTTTAGCTCTTCCTTTTAAAGAAAAAGGAAAAAGCTTCCAACGTAAAGTTTTATCAGATATGCCCTCTATGCGAAGACAATCACATGTTTGCTCAAAATCTCGAATATGAAGGCAACGATTTTCGTCTTCCTTTCCTGAAAAGGATAGGCTTTGAATCATCGCAATCAACTGCAGACTCAACCTAAACTGGGGAGTTTGGATAGGTTGTGATGACTCCCATGGTAATAGGTCGGTCTCTGTGGGTGCAGAAAATGGATAGATAGGTGTGGAATTTAGATTTTCCATAAGGATAGATAAGGTAAATAATATGAAAAAGATAAGAAAAGATAAAAGTATAGATACAAGAAAATAGCAAGATTCAAGGTTATCTCAGCAAACCGTCTTTCTCCCCGGCAACGGCGCCAGAAATGCTTGTTGATATTTGTTAACGCAAACAGAGAAATCACTTGGAAGTAATCCGCAAGCGCACGGATACCGGTGAGCACTTCACCCGGGAGATTATCTAGAGTATCATAATTTATATTTCCACAGGGAGAAAGGGTGCATCTGACTAACCAATCTATACTATTAACCTTCAGGCTATTAACAAGGTGATCTTGATATGGGCGATTAGAGAAGATCGCGACTGTAGTCTCTTTCTTGTCTAGATAAGATATGTATTATTATTCTATTGGGGAGAACCGTCGTGATAAGAGACACCTCAGAGAATGCTTACCACGTGGCCTATAAAACCCTACCAGTCCTTCTAACGGGATTGTGGGTTCCAAAGGTATCTACGGAATTGTCACTTTTTGAGCTACTACCACAGATCCGGCTAGACCTGGATATTTATGAGTATCCTAGCCCAAACACCACATTACGCTAGAGACGATTACCCTACTCTCTACGCGAAGAGAATAAAGTAAACTCACAAACCAAAGAATTAATAAACAGGGAACTTACTAGAATTAGAAGTCGAATTACCAAAGAAATCCTAGGGGCAAGCCTCGGGTTAGGAAACTTGATCCCATCGATACAAACTGGAGAAGTGACACCAACAGGTCGGGCTTCCTCCAATCCACACCTCCACTCTAACTCTCTCAATCTAATCTCACATGTATGCTAAACCCTAGAGAATAGATCCATATGGGATCCTCTCTGGAAAATATGTAAATGAATAATGGATTGCTCTTTGCTAGGGGGCAGAGGTCCTCCTTATATAGCCCCCTCAAATGATCGTCATCTGTCGGATCAAACCGACCTTAATGGATGGTGTAGATGTGATCTCAAAGGCGGTGGAGAGAGGGTCTACAAGGCAGACCCTCATTGGGCCTTGCCCTAGGGCGGCCGCCCCAGGGGTTAGGGCGGGCGCCCTGCCCCTGGGCCCGCTTGGCCTCTGGTTCCTTCCCGAGCCTTCTTGACCCTTCTAGAGTATTCTTTTTCGTGTGGAGGTGTTATGTGTCTATGTAATCCTTACTTGTGGGCCTCTTTTGCTCTTTTGCAGTTGTCTCCCTGCAGAAACAGATAAACACCAAAACTCGTGGAATTCTGTCAGTTAAAACCCTATGTCTAGGTGGTGTGTTGCAAATATATCCTTTCTTCTGCTTAGTTGACACTTAGAATTGATACTTAATAGGTGTCAACATAGTGCCGCCTCATATTCAGCGGCATTGTTGGATGCTGGGAATAGTAGTCACAGGACATAGCGAAGCTTATCTCTGGATGGTGATATGAATAGAAGGCCGACGCCTGCTCCGTGAATGGACAGTGAGCCGTCGAAGAACAAAGTCCAGTGCTCGGGTGCTTTAGTGTTTACTGGGACCTGGATGTCGGTCCATTCGGCGATGAAGTCAGCAAGTGCTTGTGACTTGATTGTATGTCTCCCTTGGAAGGCTAT
Organism: Microstegium vimineum; assembly: GCA_022036555.1. Classification (NCBI taxonomy): domain Eukaryota; kingdom Viridiplantae; phylum Streptophyta; class Magnoliopsida; order Poales; family Poaceae; genus Microstegium; species Microstegium vimineum. Next base: position 46,583,893 of record CM039134.1, on the reverse strand, counting down.
ATTGAACGTTCCCAATTCTACCACCCATTTGTTATTCGCCCTGTAGCGTCCTTGTTGCACAGAATGTCACCCAAAGGGAATTCGGTGATGACTGTCACCTTATTTGGTCGTTGGAAGTAGTGCCGGAGCTTGCGTGCGGTGATGAGTACCGCGTATAATAGCTTCTGCACCTGAGGGTATCCTGTTTTCGACTCGTTCAGTACTTCACTTGCAAGATAGCATGGTCGCTGGATCGGGTATACACGCCCACTTTCTTCACGTTCGACCACCATGACGGTGCTGACAACTCGGTTGGTGGAGGCAATGTAAAGTAACATTGGTTCGTCTTCTTTCGGTGCGACCAGGACAGGTGGTTTGGTGAGGTACCACTTAAGGTCAGCGAAGGCGCGATTGGCCTCATCGTTTCATTCGAACTTCTGTTCGCCCTTTAAGAGTCCGAAGAACGGAAGACCTTTTTCACCGAGGCGGGAGATGAAGCGGTTTAGGGCAGCCATACACCCAGCAAGTTTTTGCACGTCTTTGACGTTAGACGGAGGCTTCATTTGGAGAACTGCGGCGGTTTTTTTCCGGATTGGCCTGAATGCCGGACCGACTGATGATGTTGCTGAGCAGGTTTCCTGATGATACCCCAAAGATGCATTTCTTTGGGTTTAACTTCCACCTGAACTTGTTGAGTGCCTCGAAAGTTGCCTCTATGTTGGCGATCAGTGTTTCTGCGGAGTGTGTTTTTATGACCATGTCATCTACATAGGCCTCGACCTTTCCTGGAATGAGTTCTTTCAAGCATTCTTGTATGTCGCACCGGTACGTTGCACCGGCGTTTTTAGTCCGAAGGACATTGTTGTGTAATAGTAGGCGCCGAAAGGGGTTATGAATGATGTTTTGATTTGATCTTCCACCTTCAGCGCTATTTGGTGGTAGCTGGAGTAACAGTCGAGGAAGGAGAGGAGCTCGCATCCGATAGTGGAGTCAACAACTTCATCGATCTGTGGGAGAGGGAAAGGGTCGGGAGGGCAATGCTTGTTGAGACTCGTATAGTCAACACACATTCTCCATTCATTATTCTTTTTTCTTACAAGTACCGGATTGACAAGCCAATCAGGATGATTTACTTCCTTTATGAACCCTACAGCTAGGAGCTTGGTTATTTCAGCCTTAATAGCCTCTTTGCGGTCTGGTGTGAACCTTCTAAGCTTCTGGTGGGTCGGCTTGGCCCTGTCAACCACGTTCAGGGAATGCTCGGCGCAGTCGCGGGGGACTCCTGACATATCTGCCGGTTTCTAGGCGAAGATGTTGATGTTGCGCCGCAGGAAGCTGACGAGCGTGCTTTCTTGTTCGTGGTCGAGGTCAGCGCTGATCACGGCGGTCTTTTCAGGATCGTCATCGTCCAGGACCACCATCTTCGTTTCCCTGGATTTCTTCAAGGCACATGTGGTCGGAGGCTCTGGAACATTGAAGTCTCCTTCTCGTGGCTTGGCTGCATCAGACAGGCAGATTTGGGTACCGCGTAGTTGCTCCCGCCTGGTCGCGTCAGTGATTGTCTCTTGCTCACACTCGTATGCGATCTAGAGATCGGAGTGGAGGCTGATGACCCCCTGCGGTGTTGGTATCTTGAGCACTAAATAGGTATAGTGCGGTATCGCCATGAGTCTTGACAACGCAGGCCGCCCGAGGATGGTGTCGTATGGAGTATCGAGGTCGGCGATCAAAAAATCTACGGGTTCCTCATGCACCAGATGCCCGGATTTGAATCGTACCGGGAGGGTGATCTATCCGGACAACTTCGAGCTTTCACCGGGGATTATACCATGGAAGGAGAAATTCACCAGGCAGATGTTGCTCTCCTGGAACTCGAGACATTGGAGCGTGCTCGGGAAAATAATGTTGAGAGAACTTCCTCCGTCGACGAGTATCTTTTTGAAGAAGCTGGTCGCGATGGCTGCTCTGACGACCAGGGGAAGCGACCAGGGTAGTCGTGCCGTACCCGATGATCGTCTCTGGAGAAATCAATTCGGCACCTCATCCAATCTGGAGCAGGGACATGAATGCTATTGTTGTTTGTAAAAGCCTGGCGGCGCTTACCGTTGCCATCTGGGCGCCCGCGGAATATGGGGAAGATGCGCGTGGCCTTCGTGAAGTTGGTGATTAGGGCTCCGGCGTGTCCTCTATCGAAGGGCCGTTGCCCTGTTGCTTTGCTTCCGCCTTGCTGTGGATGGCTTCCTTGAGGGCGATGCATTCCTGCATGGTGTGTTTTCCTCGTTCGTGAAGGGGTCAGGGGCCGTCAAGGACCTCTTTGTGGCTGTTGCTGCGTCGACGCTTCCGCCCGCTACCATGGCTTGCGAGATCCGGTGTCGAGCGGTGCTGTGATGCTTCCGGAGTGATCTTCTTTCATGAAGTCGATGCGTGTGGATGGAGTCGGCGGCGAGCGGTGTTGATGAGGCCGAGGCATTCAACGAGGTCTTTGTCAACCTAGTCGACAGCGCTCGCCGGGTCGTCATGGGCGATGCGCCCGGGAGTGCCTTGAGCCCTCTTGGTGGTCAGATCTTCGATCGAAGGAGAGTTGGGCGCGAGGAGTCGCGCAAGTTCCATAGTTTCGGAGACAGACGGTGCCGTGGATAGTCCAGACCATAGACCCGATCTGGAGGGTGGCGCCGCCTGCGGGGATGACCATGGATCCGGGGAAGGTAACCGCTTGATGAGCCATGAAGCCGGTGCACACACCCCCTACCTAGCGCTCCAACTGTCGACGAAATATGCATCACAATCTACCTAGGGGGTACCCTACGGTAGTAGATTGTAGGCGGAGGTGTGGCGACGACGATCAAGCATAACACAGAGAGTGTCGACACGACGATTTAGACAGGTTCAGGCCGGCAAATCACCGTAATACCCTACGTCCTGTGTTCTGGTGGTTGGATTGATCTGAGTACTAGGTTACAAGATATGTAGATGATCTGAGAGAGAGATTTTTGGAGGGGGTCCCTGCTCCCCTTATATAGTCGGGGAGCAGGGTTACAATTTGCATATCCTAACAGATTACGATCGGTCCCTTAAGGCAAGGGATCCAAGCCTATCTACTAGGATCTTCCTTGACGAGCAAGACTTGTTCGGAGTCCTTAGTGAGCACGACGGGCTGGTCGCGTGCCGCAAGGCCTCGCGGGCTGAGCCGCCTTCTGGTTGGTAGGCCCATATGGTCCCTAGGGATATGCCGAGGTAATATCCCCAACAGATAGGAAGGGATGATGTAACAAACCAAGATAAAGATAAATAAGAAATAACTAGTGGGTATAACTATGTGGGAGGATAACGAGAGAGTAAAAGGACTCCTATGATTCTAAATCTACCTTTGTGGATTTAACTATGGCACACAATTGATACAAACATCGATTGATTCCTCACTACAAGTATGCTTGGCGAGAGGATAGATCAGTAGGAGGACAAAACTCCTACCGGACCACACTCTCTTTTTATGGGAGCCTTACCTTTTAAGAACTTTCCTAAGAACACATGGTGGAATACAAAGACTAGACAAGATTGTCACTCTCTTGCTAGCTACCACAAACAATCCGTGCAGCAAGCGATAACCAAAGGCAAGATTAAGTATAAGCAGCACGCTTACACCTACTCTCACTACTCTAATCGTGTATACAACAATTGAAGCACCCTATGACAAGCGATGATCGCATACAGGATTGGCCACAAGGATCTCAATCTAGTTTATAACAACTAAATGTCAAGATAAACCACAACAATACTATAACAAGTATAATATTGCACAAAGTAAAGACTAAGTAAAGTAAAGAAGGAATATTATATTAAATAAGCAAAGTCTTACAAAAGAGGAAAGATACAGGAGCTGTACCAGATTCTCCAGAAGACAATATCTAGAAATCCTGAGCAAAGCTCAACTCAACTCTAACTCCCACACTAGAGAACACCACTAGACTAATCTCCACTTGAGAACTAGAATGGCTTGTATGGATTACATCATGTCTAAAGAGGGGGGTATGAGCCTATATTTATAGTGGAAGGTGGAGTAGGAGCTACTCCATCACCACGTCATCGATCTAGGAGGCTTCAACCTTGAGCCCTTGGATCCACCGCCTCTAAACTGACCTGGAATTGAGGGTCTTGATCTTCAGCATGTGTTAAATGCGTGGGGGAGTCACCAGGAGCCTCAGGGGGCCTAGGGCGTATCGGCTGACCCCCCCTATGGTAGGTGGGCCCTTCCTAGGGCTTTTAGAAGCTGTCCCCACTGCCAGGGACCTAGTGGGGGGTGGTAGCCCCCTTTTTGGTATCGGCCGACCCCCTTGGGGTCTAGGGCCCACCACTGCCTTCTAGAATGTGGTCCCACTTGTCATGGAGTCTTGGATGATTTATTTGAGGTGTTTGTCATGCTGGTTCTCTTGATGTGGACCCATGGATCCTTGTGCACTTGATCTAGAGCGTTGAATGAAAGCACAGGTTGCATCCAAGGGTAGGAATAGCTTTGCATGGATTGTGCTGGCTTGGCTAGCTAGAAGGGTCCAAACCATGATCGGCCGATCGTGATTTGACTCCTTTGGAGCCAGGATTTCTTATGGGAGCTCCTGGAGATGTCAGTAGTCTCATGGTACAGAGGTTCTGGAGTTTGGCTCAAATCACACATCAGGAAATGTGCAAAAAGGAGCTTCCAGCACCCCTGATTATCCTAAAATATCATTCCCTTAAAACAAAGGCTATCCAAGTACATGTGGAACTTATTAGTGATAAATATGTTCATGAAGTGTTATTCTACCCTTGATCCGAGGCTATTGATGGTATTTTGGATATGTTAAAGTATGTCATTCTTAGCGTCAACACTAACCCTAGCCCTGGCTGCTTCACTGGAAGCTCTGGACCAGGCTGAAGTGAGGGCATCAAACCAATCACCATTGGTCCGGTGGCCTGGACTTAGCAGTCAGCAGAAACACAGAAGGCTCCAGACCATGAGGTTTGGTCCGGAGGTGAGCTCCGGATGAGGTTCAACACAAAATCCGATGGTTTGGACCTCTCTATTGTGCGTTGGACTCGAGGGCTTGGCTCCGGACCAAAGGGCTCCGGACCATTGCGAAGTGTTTGACACTTGGCAAGTTTGCGCGACAACGGCTAGTTTCAATTTTACAGGACACGTGGCGTGTCGAGAAGGCGTCAAACCAAAGTGTCAGACCAGAGTGATTGGTCCAACGGTCCCGATGACTGGTCCGACGCTCGCAATTCAGGCTGACAGAAGTGCATAATGGCTAGTTCCTTATGAGGGGCTATATAAGGTGTTTGGCCAGCTCTAGCTCACTCTCCTGCACTCTTGGACATTGCATACACTTTGTGAGCTATTGCCATACACTCCCACTCATCTCATACTTGATTGATCATCCCTTTGTGAGATTTGAGTGAAACAAGTGCATTGCATGAAGTGAGTTCATCTAGTGGCACTTGGGAGTTGTTTCTTGCTGCGGTTTTCTTGTTACTCTTGGTGATTGCCATCACCTAGACGGTTTGGAGCAGTGGTGGTGTTTCGAGAAGATTGGTGATTGTTCTTCATCAACACCAAGTTCATTTGTGAGGGGTTCTTGTGCCTTCCCCGCAAGAGATCGCCAAAGGCAACTCTAGTGGATTGCACGTGGCTTGTGTGAGCCTCATCTTGTGTTGGTTGTGCGGCACCCAGTGACGGGTTTGGCGTATGATGCCAATTAGCGCGTGAACCTCCAAGTGAGAGACTCACCATAACAGGGACTAGCTAGTTGGCAAACTAGTGAATCTCGGAGAAAAATCAAGTGTTAACCTTTGTCTCTCCTTGTTGATTGATTGGATTTCATTGGATATCTCTTTGATTGGATCAATCCTCTACACGACAATATCAAGGCGGGCTTCAGCTCGAAGGTGGCATCCTCGAAGTTGACTTCGGGACCCTGAGCTACGTGGGTAGCTGATGGAGCCGAGAAGTCAGAGATCGTCTTCTGGGCCATTGCTTCCTTGAGTGGTGGTGTAGAGCCTCCTTCCTCGAACGGATTCAGGGTCGAGATGAACCTCTGAGGTGGAACTTGATGATGTCTAGTTCTCCTTAACAGCTGCTCGGGATCTTTGAGATAGTTTCCCGGTAGTTGGAAACCGCTCATAAACTGTCTGACTTCACAAGAAAGGAAGACACAGAAAGGGGTAAACCACTATGACTAATTGATAGCTAAGTCAATGATAATCTCTGGATTCAATCTAATTAAAAATTTCTAGGCTATGCTTTCCCCGGCAACGGCGCCAGAAATGCTTGTTGGTATTTCTTATGACTATTAGATAAATCCGCAAGCGCACAGATTATACCGTTGTAGCACTTCACCTAGGAGTATTCCAAGGTATCATAATTTATATTTTCCCAAGTGAAAGCTGGGCTAGAAATCATAATTAGATAGAGATCCTAGAGAGCACCTCAACTTAGTACCAACTAGTATAGGGGGGTAAACGATATATATGATAGGAAGGGTTGATAAATGAATAAGCCAAAGTAAATGATACTTAGAACAAACTAGATAGAATAGCTAGGTGGGAGGACAACGAGAGAGTAAAGGGACTCCTCTGCAATTCACTCTACTTCAATATACTTAGCCAATTAACTAGTCTAAACACTATAGTTTGTCTCCTCAATACAAGTATGCTAGGCGAGGGGATAGATCAGTAGGAGGACAAAACTCCTACCGGACTGTGCCCTCTTCTTATGAGGGCCTTACCTTTTAAGAACTTGCCTAAGAACACGTTGTTGACACCGTTTTTTGACACATGTCAAATGGGCCGAGGCTTGACTGGTTAGTGGCTGTTCTCCATCGGCATCGGGAGAATTTTTGAGCCGATGTTGCCGATGAGAAAGTGCTGCGGGAAGACCAAGTGCGTTGCCGATGGAAGCTGATGAGCTTTGCCGACAAGTTAATTGGTGAAGTCTTGCTGAAACTGATTGCCGATGAAAAGTCATCGCCGATGGCTTGCCGATTGCCGATGGAGGATGGTTGCCGATTGCCGATAAGGGCTCGTTGCTGATTGCCGATGGAAGATGGTTGCCGATTGCCGATAAGGGCTCATTGCCTATTGCCGACGAAGAGATGCTGCCGATTGCCGATCGGGAAAGTATTGCCGATGCCGATGGCGTGACTTAGCACTTAGCGGCAGCGGAGGATTACAAGTGGCCAAAGAAGGAAGGTGCGGATTGAAGGGGTCTGCCGATGGAAAGTTTCCATCGAAAAGAAGTATAAGGAAACTGGTGTCTTGTACCAGTATTATTATAGTAGTTTGAGTCCGACTCTTGCATGGGTCATTTATTTTCCTTTAAAATGGGTGTGTTTGTTTAGGAAATAAATATTGTTATCCGGCTCCTGCGCGAGTCAGTTTCCTTAAAAGTAGGAGTTTGTTTTAGAAAGGATATGCGTCGTGTCTTTGTACAACTCTTCATGCGGGAGTATAAATATGTGTCCGAGGGCCATGGAATAAACAACCAATCCAATTCAAAACAAACCAATTTTATCTTATTCTACCTTTTTATCACAATTTACCCTTTTATGCATTAGTTATAGCTATCAACGAGTTCTTTCAAGCTTCGACGGGCTGTATCATCCTGATCTCCGTCAAATCCTTGCTAGTTCAGCGTGGGAGTACCTCTGAGCTTTGGCAATCCGGGCGCATCGCTGTTTGCCTCGTTCAGCTCTGCTCTAGTTATCCTTGATCAATCTGAGTCTTGACGTCCGGGCGCATCGCTGTCGTCTCGTTCAGTTTGTTCTAGTTATCATCCTTGTCGATTGATTGGTCAAATCGACTGGCACGCCTCCGGAATACCGAGCTTTGGGTAATAGCCCGAGGTGTTCACAGATCTGATGCTTTTTGTGTCAACACCTCTTTTGGCACGCCCAGTGGGACACGATTATATAAATATATTTATCATGACTAATCCAAGGAGTGTCATTGAAGTCTCCACAGCAGATCTAACAGGTCATCAGAAACAGGCTCTGGAGCAGGCAATGGAGGAATACAAGCGCTCATATCTTAGATCCTTCAGCCTAAACGGGATCGGCGAAGCAGTACAGAGGCAGGATCCGCCGTCGCCACGACAGACTTTTTTCTACGCCGATCCTGGTAAAGTACAAGATACGGTTAATTATGCATTAAATAATGTATTAATTAGCCAATCCAGTGTGCTGTCCGATACTGTGTGCAATGCTGTCAAGCAAGCTTTCAAGGGACATGCACCATATTATGTTGGTCCAGAGTATCGTCAACTCGGATCGGCATCTGTTGCGACTCCATCGGTGGTTCCAAGGGTGTCCACACCAGTTACGAGCCGATCTGCCGATGAGATCGTGCCACCAAGATTGAGCCCAACGAGCATTACTCAGATGGACGCAAATCTGGTGGCTTCAACAATGTCTGGACCTGTAATCCAGAGTCAGCCAACTTCTGCCGACTGCTGGGGATATGGTATGTCTCTAAGTCTATCTGCTGATTCCAGATTGGTCCAAGATAATTATGCAGGGTGGAAGGTTCCCACGGCATCGGCAACATCTGCACAGCCGATGATTCCAGCAATGCATTATGCTACATCTCCTCCAACGATGCAGTTGCCGACAGGGAATCTACAAACGTCAATACCCAGAGTGCTGTATGCCCAACCATCGGCAAGTCGCTTGCCGACACAACAAAGCCCAGCAGTTGCAAGTCAACCCATGGCGGCAATGGTTCTTCAAACTAGGACACCTGCTAATCAAAGTAGCTATGTTATTAACTATCCGGTGCCACAGGGGCAACAGGCATCAACCGGCTATCAGCCATTGGCAACTTTTTGGCCGATGCAACAAGGTACGCCGATTGTCAATCAATCTGTGTCGGCAATGACCGCTCAAGTCACCAGCCATCCGAGGGCGCAACAAGGGCAAACATTAGCTGGTTATCAGCTGTCGGCAAATTCTTGGCCGATGCAACAAGGCATGTCGAGCGTTAGTCAGCTTGCATCGGCCGTAGCCGTTCTACCCACGGTGGCTACAAATCAAATCTATCATCCCAGGATACAAGAGTTGCAAGCCTCAGCTGGCTATCAGTCACTGGCAACTGCTTGGCCGATGCAACAAGGTGTGCCGATTGCCAATCAATCTGCATCGGCAATGACCGCTCAAGATGCGGTACCCACAGGTCGAGGCGATCATTCAAGGGCACAAGAACGACTGATCTCAACTGGCGATCAACCGATGGTGAATTCCTGGCCGATGCAAAGCATGTTACATGCCAGTCAACCTGCATCGGCAATAATTGCTCAGCCTATGGTACTTGTAGATCAACGCTATCATCCGAAGGTACAAGGGTCGCAAGAGTCAGCCGGTTATCAGTCATCGGTAAATCACGTACCGATGACACCTAACGCAGGTTGGATCAGTCAATCATCAATTCAGCAGCAATATGTGCAGCCTGAGCACCAAATGACAGGGGTTCCACAGCATCGTCCAGCGAGTCTTCCGCATGACGTATCGGTACATCGACCGATAAGTACTACACTGCAATACTCGCAGGAAAGAGTGTGTAATGAGACATCGGTACAGCAACCGATGAATGCAATAAATATAATGCCACAGCACAAGCTAGCAATGGTGCAAAATTACTCATCGATAGCAAAGCCGATGTACGGTGTTATCATGACTAGTGCTGTGCATGTGCCAATCGTCCCAAGTGCTTTGACAAGAGGACCTGGAGAGATAGGTCAGCATACTCAGCCGGCGGGCATCCAGAGTTGCTCATCGGTTAATCAGCCGATACACAATATCCAGCAGATTGGTGTTACTGATGTATCGGTTGCCCCGAGTTGCTCGCCACAGGGATATGAAGTACATCAACTAGTGGACACCCAAAATGGACCATCGGTCAATCAACCGATGCACGATATTCAACAGGTTGGTACTGTCGATGAGCCGATCGCTCCGGCCTGCTTAATGCAAAGACCTGGAGAGATGCATCAATCTACTCAGACAGTAGGCGTCCAGAATTGCTCATCGGTTAGGCAGCCGATGCATGATGTTCAATAGATTGGTGCTGCTGATGAATCAATTGCTCCGACTTTCTCACCACGGCAACATGAAGGAGCACATCCATCGGCTCCAATAGAGAACGAATCTGCGCATCGGCAAGGTCCAGACACAAAGGCGTTTTCGACCGAGAATATAGAACACTCAGAGCTGGACGAAGAGCCAAGCCTTGACACTGCCGAATTGGAGAAATTCGCCTTTGATCTCATCGAAGCCGATCAGGATGTTGAATCATTTGAGCCCAGGGAGATTTGGGGCGCAAAGGTGCTTTTCGTTGGACAAGGGGGCTCTGGGTCAGACGAGGAGACGAACGTCGACATTGTTGAGTGGGTTAACGATGAGGAGCCGGTGCTTTGTGTGCTCGACCAGAAAAGGACTGGAAAGTTCACCTTCGACGTCACGAAGGCCGATGGGATATTTGACTTATTGCTTCGGGAAGGGCGAATTAAGCTAGCCCCTAATCAGGTAATTCCATCGGCCGAGGAACTCAGGGAGACCAGGTACTGCAAGTGGCACAATACAACTTCTCACAGTACCGATGACTACAAAGTGTTCAGGCAACAGTTGCAGTCAGAAATTAACTCTGGACGGATCCAATTTGAACTCCTAAAGTCCAAAAACCGATGGAAATTGATCAGCGCCCGTTTCCAAATAATATGGTGGAAGCCGGTAGAAAGACTAAGGTGCTGACATCGGATGCTGCTAGAAAGAGTGTATCGATAGATCCTAATCATCAAGTGGCTGAGCGTGACGTCGGAAAGTTTGCCGATGATAGGAAAAACAAGAGAATTGCCGATAAAGATGCCTGTGTCAGTAGGGCTCCTGGTATAGTAATCACGCATAAGCTACCAAGGCGGAACTATCGGCAATCACGAGATAAACGATATCGGCAGGAAGAAAAGGAACATCGGGATTGGCTTCGTCGGAAAAATCATTGGAGGTGTCCCTTCTTCATTCACTGTTGGGAAGAAGGCATTAAGCTACCCACTGCCGATGGCTGTCCTGAATGCAACGGGTATCACACTGCCGATCAGTCAGGTAAGCCTTGTTTGGATGTTCGGGCATCTAGGTGCGCCAAGCCGCCCAGAGAGAGGAGATCGGTACGTGACCAACTGGGGGGCAAGCTTAATGCCCATAGCAGGCTTGGCGGGCAGGTGATCAAGGGGAGAGCAAGGAGCAGACCAAGACAAAAACGCCCGATGAAGAAGTGCTCTCCAGAAATTCAAACATCGGAAGAAATACCGATGTAAGTAATGAAAGGCAGCACCAGCCTGTCTGGAGAACCAAACTCCCTCAGTGGTGCCCTAAGGGTTTAAAAAAACCCAGAAAAGAAGAATTCAGCACCAACGCCGCAATGACCTGTACGATGATGCAGAACTCTCAAGAGAGCAGTGGAGGCCAAAGCGCAGGGATGGAGATCCATTGGCAGACAGCAATATTTTGCCGATGGTCTAATCGAGGTTAATATTGAACCTGTTGGCTTGAAGGCCGTACTCGGCAAATTGGCGATTTCAATACTTGGGGGCACTTGCCGGTGGTTTGTGTATGGGGTGCCGTACTGCCGATAAATTCGTTAACTACCAGAAGATGGTTGTAAGAATGATTCTGCTGTGCTTGCGCATGATGACTAAGTGTGTGGTGCATGCGTTCTGGGAGTTACTCATACTTTTTGGTAGGCCTATCGGCATTGTCCTAATTCTGATATGATGGAAGTATGAAGCCTCGTTGCCGATTATTATTACAGTCGGGCTGAATACCAAGTTGGGATTACTCAGGATTTTAGCCGACTTGATGAGTTATGGTATCGGTGATGATTGCCGATGACTGGGTGAACGAGTTCGCCGATAGTACTCTGGTGTGGAGATTGATTTTACCGATCAGGATTGAATTCTAGGCCTGGGAGTGGTTTTCCTAATCAAGTTCTTATCGGATAAGACAGTCTGCCTCCAGCAAAGCATACATTCCAGGAACTCTCGAAGGAGTTGACATATGACGTGCTCGTTTGGATGCCGAGGAAAGAGAAAATTATAATACATCAGTAAAAACGTTCTGGTCCCTCTCTTGCCGCAGAACCCCGATGGCATCAGATAATTGGGTTCTCTGCTGGTTGGCTGCGGTCAGGTCCTCTTTAACCTTTTGTAACTCGGCCAACAGCTCTTCTTTTTTGGCCGATAGCCGAGTGATTTCTTGATTGAGGCCGTTGATGGAGGCTTCTGCCTGGCCGATGCCCTTGTTCTTTTCATCGGCAATATTCTTGAACTTAAGCTTCTCTTCCTCGCTATTAGATTGACCGGCCCTATCGGCAATGCGACGGGAAAACCGCTGGTATTGAATTTGCTTGATGTCGAGAAAGGTTGCCTGGAGAAGGGTTTCTGCCATATCGGCAGGGAGATGAATTTGGATGTCTTTGAAAGCAATCCTTGCTGCCGATGAGTCTTGAATGAGCTGGGATGTGTCTTGTAGCAGCAAGGAAAGCAGTGCCTCAAGCTTGGTCTTGATCTCTGCCGATAGAGTTGGGACAGAGCTCTCTTCCTCCTCGTCATCGGATATGTCAACCGAGAAGCAAAACAGGCTGTCTGCTTGGAGGGGGCCTTAGCGTCTATCTTCATCCTGTGGGTTGAGGCTGAAGGAGAAAAGACTATCTGGAGAATCTTGGGCCTGAACACAGAGGAGTTAAGATATGCCGATCGAAAGATTATACTAGAATTTTCAAGTGATTAACTTACCATCTTGAAGCGGATTTCTTGCCCAGGACTTGGCATATTAGATGGCCCGGCCTCGTCTTGAACATTGGCAGCAGTTGTCGATGAGTGAGCTTCTGCCAGAGGAGCAGTCGACGCCGTCGATGATGGTAGTATTGTCGCTGGCGTTGCTTCCGGTGTGATACTTGGTGGTGGCGGTGATGCCGCTCTTTCATCGGGGTCTTCGGTTGGTACCGATGCCGACATTGCCTTTGCTGCTACAACGGGAGTTGTCTTATCAGCAGCTTCGGTTGACGGCGCCGATACTGTTGCTTCGGCTGCTGTAGGTACAGCCGCCTCATCAGGGACATCGGCTGATGGTACCGATGCTGATGCCACCTCCGCCGCCATTATGGGGGTTTCTTCGTTGGGAGCTTCGGCTGACGGTGCCGATGCCGATTCCGCCTCTGCCGCTACAGCGGATGGAATTGCCTCCTGACCGAGGACGTCGTCCATCTGCTGATCTGGGATAGGAGCCGTTGGAGTTTCTGCCGATGACGCGCCGACAGTTGGTGGTGCGACTTGTGCCGATGATGAAGATGGGCTAGCCAGCCTCAAACGCCTCCTCGTCCTTGGCGCGGCAGCGGAAGAAGATCCAGCCCGTTTCAATGAGGACTGGGGGCCATCGGCAGCCGAACTTGGAGGTGCTTGTTTGCTTGGGGCAGTTGCCGATGACCTCATAGCCTGAAAATATTCAATGCAAGTTATACAAAGTAAATGTTGCCGATTAAACAGTATATAATCGGTATGAGTGAAGATGAGTTTACTGCAAACACCCGCGTCAGGGCAGTAGCAGCGGCCGATGTAGCCTTGGCTTTTGCAGGTGTCGGTGTGGGTACCTGTCGAGGAATGAAGGCAGCTAACGAGGGAGCTTTATTGCCGATGAGTGATACGGGACTCATCATTCGAAGCTTGAAGGGCTTGCCGCTCTTACTCATCGGAGGAATCGGGTCATCAACCTGTCAAACGCAAAAAAGTTAAATACCGATGGCGAAGGTAAAAGTAAGGAATACATCGGGATGAGGACTTACTGCGTCGTCGGGGACGATGTGATTGGCATCGATCATGTGCCGATAGTAGTGCGATGATTTGGCAAACAGTTGGCACCTCCATTCTTGCCACCAAGACTTGTACTCATTTGTAATAAAGGAGGTTGGTGACCAAGAGGACAAGTCAAGATCTGATACATTGGCATCGGCAGGAAGGTTGACGACCTTGTTCCAATCCAGAGCACTGGAGAATGTCTGCCTGGGCTTCACTACCTTCAAATAGCAAAGCTTGATCGGCAATTGGCCAAACGCCAGCTGTCTTGCCGCTATCGATGGGTAGTAAAACTCAAATGATGGAGGGGTGTTCTTTCCCGATCCGAAGATGTTCACTGGGATAGCTCGGGGGATGATGCTGGCCTTCATAATTATCTGGTTCTCAGGCACATTCCCATCGGTAAGATTAAATAGCAATGGGAACTGGTTGTCTTCATCGGCATATGGCCACCAGAGCTATTCGGTGGCAGGAATCCCATTGTAAAACTTCTGAAAAAATAGACCGAATTGCTCCGCATCGGCATCGGTCCCTGGCAGCACTATAGTGGCTTCTCCAAAGTTGAGTGGAGGGCGAGTTGCCGATTCATCCTCCCCACACTGGTGGTCTTCTGGTATGTCTCGCGGGAGACGTTGGGCGAACAGGTCAAGTTGAAGTGATTTCTGCATATGTGCGTTCAGCCACATATTGATAAACCACCAGGGGCCTCCAAGGTTGCCGATGTGTTCACTTAGCAGTAACTTCTAGGATACTTGATGGAGAAGACGGTATACCGATCCTAGAAGATATCTGCCCAGGGAAGTCTTGTCCCATCGGCAAGCAGCTCAGCTGCTGGAAGATACATGGTCGTAGGTCCAACTGCCCTACCGCAGAAAATGAACTTGTCCAGCCACATGTTTAGGAAGGTGGCATGCTCTCTCTGGTTTACCGATCCCGTTTTCTGGTATTCATGAATGTAACCCGTCCAACCGCCGATGTTCCGAGTGTTTACTCTGTGCTCAGCTTTCCTATTGAATAAGGAGAAGGTATCGGCAGAGGAGACGTCCAGACCGGTCAACATGTGAACATCGGCAAGAGTGGGGGTGGCTGGTCCATGTTGGAATAAGAAGGCGTTCATGGTGTCCGACCAGAAATAGGAGGCAGCTATCAGCATGTTCTCGTTTCTCTCTATATCGGCAATGGAAAGACGGATGCATTGGTCCAAATTGCGTTCTTGCCAATAAATTTGCTGCGCCCTAGCAACCCTGAGGTACCAATTTTTCCACCCCTTAGTGGGCTTGGGCCATGATCGGAAAGCATCCTTCCACAGTCATAAACCAAAACATTCAGATCTGAAGGGGATTCAGTTGGTTTCTGCGTTGATTATGTAGCTGGGATCCGGATTGCCCATAGGGCCTAAACAACTAAAGGTGGAACCAGTAAGTGGGATCACTACTTTGTTGTACAACTCCTAGAGTTCGAAGGAAAGAAGAGGAAAAATCAGATAAGGAACGAGGATAAATCCAGATTTGTGCGGGAAAAGTACCAGCAGAAGGTTGGATTGGGAAGGAAATAGGTCTCACCTTGGGGATGTCAACTTGGATTGCCATCGGAGTCGAGGGAGTGCTTGCAGTTCATCCTTGGATTGCGGGAGAGTACTGTTGCTCGAGTTCGTGTTCTTCGGAGCGGCTGGAGGTTGAGGACGACGGCAGGAAGGTGAAAGTGAAAGTGGACTCAAGGTGAAAAGTAGTGTGGACCCCGGTAACTTTTATAAGCCTGCTCAGGGGCATTTTGGGGTTCTGTTTCGCATTGTGCAGGAATGTGGAGGGGCCCGCGGCAGATACGCGCGGTGATCGAGGTGGTCTGCAACTTTTTGTGCTACAATCGAGGGATTTTATTATTAAATTGCAGTTCCACACACGGGGATCGAGGAAACCGTACATCTATCTTGGAGGTAACAGCTACAGCAACGGCTACAGTGGAGAGAATTTCGGCACGTAAAGTATTATACGCTCCGAAACTGGGGGGCATGTGTTGACACTGTTTTTTGACACGTGTCAAATGGGCCGAGGCTTGACTGGTCAGTGGCCGTTCTCCATCGGCATCAGGAGAATTTTTGAGCCGATGTTGCCGATGAGAAAGTGCTGCGGGAAGACCAAGTGCGTTGCCGATGGAAGCTGATGAGCTTTGCCGACAAGTTAATTGGTGAAGTCTTGCTGAAACTGATTGCCGATGAAAAGTCATCGCCGATGGCTTGCCGATTGCCGATGGAGGATGGTTGCCGATTGCCGATAAGGGCTCGTTGCCGATTGCCGATGGAAGATGGTTGCCGATTGCCGATAAGGGCTCATTGCCGATTGCCGACGAAGAGATGCTGCCGATTGCCGATCGGGAAAGTATTGCCGATGCCGATGGGCGTGACTTAGCACTTAGCGGCAGCGGAGGATTACAAGTGGCCAAAGAAGGAAGGTGCGGATTGAAGGGGTCTGCCGATGGAAAGTTTCCATCGAAAAGAAGTATAAGGAAACTGGTGTCTTGTACCAGTATTATTATAGTAGTTTGAGTCCGACTCTTGCATGGGTCGTTTATTTTCCTTTAAAATGGGTGTGTTTGTTTAGGAAATAAATATTGTTATCCGGCTCCTGCGCGAGTCAGTTTCCTTAAAAGTAGGAGTTTGTTTTAGAAAGGATATGCGTCGTGTCTTTGTACAACTCTTCATGCGGGAGTATAAATATGTGCCCGAGGGCCATGGAATAAACAACCAATCCAATTCGAAACAAACCAATTTTATCTTATTCTACCTTTTTATCGCAATTTACCCTTTTATGCATTAGTTATAGCTATCAACGAGTTCTTTCAAGCTTCGACGGGCTGTATCATCCTGATCTCCGTCAAATCCTTGCTAGTTCCGCGTGGGAGTACCTCTGAGCTTTGGCAATCCGGGCGCATCGCTGTTTGCCTCGTTCAGCTCTGCTCTAGTTATCCTTGATCAATCTGAGCCTTGACGTCCAGGCGCATCGCTGTCGTCTTGTTTAGTTTGTTCTAGTTATCATCCTTATCGATTGATTGGTCAAATCGACTGGCACGCCTCCGGAATACCGAGCTTTGGGTAATAGCCCGAGGTGTTCACAGATCTGACGCTTTTTGTGTTAACACACGTGGTGGAATACAAAGACTACACAAAGGTGTCACTCTCTTGCTAGCTACCACAAATAATCCATGCAACAAGCGGTAACCAAGGATAAGGTGATGTATAAGCACCACGCTTACACACAACTTATTACTTTGAGTACGATCTATAATCAAAGCACCCTATGACAAGCAATGATCGCATACGAGAAAGGCCACAAGGATCACAGACTATGAATGTAAAGGCTATTAAAGAGCAAAAGCATATAGCAAGACTATATCTAGCATAGAAATGCTCAAAGTAAATACTAAGTAAAGTAGAGAGAAAAGATAATATATTGAATAAGATAAAGTCTTACAAAGAAGGAAAGATACAAGAGCTATACTAGACTTTCCAGAAGACAACTCCGGAAATCCTGAGCGCAGCTCGACTCAACTCTAACTCCCACTCTAGACTAAACTACTAGAACAATCTAAGGAATAGAGCTTGTAGGCTTCTTCACCATGTGTAGAGAGGGGGGTATGAGCCTCTATTTATAGTGGGAGGTGGAGTAGGGGCTACTCCAGTGCCACGTCAGCGATCCAAGGGGCTTCAATCCTCCACCCTTGGATCCAACCGCCTTAGAACCGACTTTGGATGGATGGTGTGGATTTCCACCGTGTGTTGTTGAGTATGGCGGTTGGCAGGGGGTGAACCGACGTAGGGGGCGGTCGACCGACCCCCCTATGGCCTGTGGGCCATCCCTCGGCCTTCTGGATGTGGTCCCACTGGTCAGGGACCAAGTGGGGGCCTTGTGGGCCTAGATGGGGGTCGGCCGACGCCCCCTTGGGGGCTCTGGTCCACCTCCATCTCCCAGTTACTGGTCCCACTTGTCATAGATGTTGGATGTTGGCCTTGAGGTGGTTGTCACATTTATCTCCTTGGTGTGGGCCCATGGATCCATGTGCTATTCTTGTGAGCCGTTGAGAGGAAGCACAGAGTGATCCAATGGTTAGAATTCACTCTAAGGTGCTCCTCTTGGATCATGGCTGAGAGGGGTGAGCTGGTGGGCCCATAGGGTGGTTGGTCGACCCCCTATGTGGGTCCCACTGGCTCTCCTTTGCTCTATTTCTTCATTCCTACATTCAAACACTCCATGGACATGTGGAACTTGTTATTTGATAAAATATGCTCATGATGTGTTTGTTTATCCTTGATCCTGAGGTTGTTGGCAGCATTTTGGTTAAGTAAAAGTGTATCATTCTTAGTGCCAACAAGATCCCCCAAGCTTAACCTTTGCTCGTCCCGAGCAAACAATCAAACTTAGCTTGATAGATCAGGAGTTGCTACTATGCTTCATATTTCAAGAGTACTAGATCCACAACAATCATACTTCTCTTTTTAATGGAAAAGTTAGCAATAAAGACTCACCTATTTTACCTTAGTCCTCCATGGGGCGTATATCTTTATCCTTTGTCTTGGGAAGTTGAGAGGTAGAACAACTTGACTTGAGCACTAGTTTTCTCATTCTTTCACAAGTTTCATATCGGAGGTTTTGTAAAGTTTTATAAAAAAAGACTTAGTGTTCCTCAAATGGTACTCTCGAGTCGCTCATAAGGTATATGATTCCTCACCAAGGCATATATTAAAGTTTTCCTTCTTTCATCCTATCTCTAAAGCTTATGTGGAGCTATAGGTGGGGATCAAAAGATATAACAAACTTACCTTGCATATATTGTAAAGTCAAATTCTGGATCCAAGGAGAGAAATGTCATACTCTTAGATCAAGATGTGCAAGTGTGTGGAAACATGACAAATGATCAATACTCCTGTATTTGGATGTTCTCCCTTTCCTAACTTATTATTTTGAGACATAGCTATCTTTTTAATTTTTTTTCTATGAGCTTTGAAGATGCTCATCATTTTTTGTGAGCTTTGGAATGCACATAGATTTGGGACTTTAGAATGCCCTTGAATTTTTCATAATTTTGCATAGTCTATGTCTCATTTACTAGCAACATACTAGACAGAGAATTTTCTACTAAAGCATGAAGTATGAACTATGTGAAAATGTAAGGCATGTTTCTGCGTACTTCCAGTGTAGAAGCAGCATGTATATGTGGTGTGTACATGATCTTGGGAGCATGATAAATCTCTCAACAAGGATCACAAAACTTGACAAAACTCAACACAAAGCAAACAACTTATATAGAAAGCTTATATCATGAAAGAGCATATATGGCTTTGGTAGGAATTTTCACCATTGAGGAACAAAAAGTGTTTTTATCATTTTAATAAATAAAACTCCGATAGTCATTCTTGCTTAGAACAATATTATAGCAGCTCTTGTCTTGTCATATCATGTCTCACAACAACTTAGACTTAGTTACAACATTTGCAACCCACAAAAATTTCAGGTTCATGATGGTTTCTTTTAAGCCAAGTAATCCATACTTAGAGAAATACCAAGTTGTAAACTAAGTACTAGAGAAACATTTAGCAGAGCAACTATTCATCATTTCCATAGGATATATTAATATTCATGGAACATGTGAGAGTAGAGAAAAAAGTCTTTTTATTATTTTTATCATATGTAGATATTTTTTTAGATGCCATAACAAAAGATAAGCAGGAAAATGCATGAAGATAAATGCTGAAATTAAATACTTACCTTAGTGGGGGAAGGGAACCTCCCCAAGCTTATCCTTTGCTTAACATGGTGGTGGTGGATATGGATGCAGTTGCCACCACAAGTCCCACGGTCGGTGTTGTTCTTCTTGTAATGCTTGGATTTGTTCGGCAGTTTGTTGGACAATGCGTGCTGTCTCACCATGCTCAACACGCAGTTCACCAAAAGCATTGGTGAGTTGATCGAAATGTTGCCGCCGTTCACGATGCTCCCTATCTCGTGTGGACGAGAAGGATGCTCGTGGTCTTTGCGGTTGTGGTGGTCGAGGAGGCATGCCACTAGAAGTGTGCATGGGATCAGAAGATGCATTGTCTTCCTCCTCGCCAATACCTCCTCGGGAAGGACCACCTTGCTCAAGATGAACAAAGTATAGCCCCTCCTGAGCTCTTCTGTCTGATCCTGTAAAACCTCTTTGTCCAATGCCTTGATCTAAATCAAGAGTTAGCTTATGGGTCCTATACAACCGACGTTGCCTATTTGGAAGAGGCACCTTAGTTGTATGGCCACTGTAAATCATTTTAAGATCACCATTGGCATCTCTTTTTAACATTTGAGCAGTTGTAAGATATTCTTCTGAAATTACTGCTACGGAGGCAGAGATATAAACAAAGGGGTAGTTGCCATTTAACAAGTCCATAGGTTCGGCAAGACGAGTAATTAAAGATGTGAATTGAATAGGTCTATTACTCTCAATTGAACTTTGCCAAAATTCTACTAAGTATTTTACAGGAGAGATTTGAATTTTGTTTACCATGTCATAAAACAATTTTAATTCTATGGTGCTTAACATGCTAGCATTACTTCCAGTAAACAAAGTCATATTCATCCAAAGATGCATGAAACGAAGGGTTGGATTATGCATTTCCTCAGGTTTGGGATTTGAGCAATCATTTAGAGCAGAGATAGACATCCAAAATTTTCTTTTATTAAACCTATGCATGGCAAGGTCTAAATCAAGCAAATATGAATCATCAAAGCCAAGAGAAACATTTAGATGAGTCCAAGTGAGGCTAAAGCTTTGATTAAACATGTGAAAAGCTATTCCATCATTAGAGACTTGGAGAGAGCATAAGAATTCTATGGTGATCAACTCAATTCCAAGTTCATCTACTTGCCAATAGCTAGACCAACCAATAGTGGA
The DNA here is from genome assembly GCA_022036555.1 of Microstegium vimineum. Lineage (NCBI taxonomy): Eukaryota > Viridiplantae > Streptophyta > Magnoliopsida > Poales > Poaceae > Microstegium > Microstegium vimineum. The sequence goes on along the minus strand of CM039134.1, from coordinate 46,563,132 downwards.
AAAGATAGTGTCTAATTCGGTGGTCATACCTGCGTTGGAGAGAAGACTCGGATCCAATATCCTTGTGTGCTCGAAAGATCAATCCCGGAGAGAGAGATATCTTTCGTACTCTAGTTGGTCAAACCGGAGTCCACTTTGTTGGTCATAGGTCCTCATCGGGGGCACCATGAATGCCTCGATATGAGGTACCTTTGTCGGCACTTCTTCCTCCTCCTGAGGGTGTTCTTCGGTTTGGATGTTCTCCCAAGTGTATCGGGCAGAACCTCCCCTTCTTCTTCCTTGGGAAGTATCCTTGGATTGGTGGGAGCATCGAGATGAGCTCCCACTGAGGGCTTGTTTTGCTTTCTTGAACATGGATCTCAAAGGGTTCTTCATCTTTAGAGAGGAAGAGGCAAGACTAGGACAAGGTTGTGTGTGGAGAGAGTTTCCTAGTTTGCCTTGCGGGGATAGGCTTGAGTTTAAGAGAAGCTCGATGAAGGAAAGAGATCTTCTTGTGGACTAGTGAGAGCAACAATACTTCTATTGAGAGCTAAGAACTTCTCTTGAATGAAGAGAGGAGAGAGCAAGGCAAGGAGAGGCTTGAGCTAGAGCTAGATTTTGGTTGAGGTGTGAGGGATTGAGCTCTCCTTGCATGGGGTTTTATAGGGGAAGGGAATGTCACCAAGGAGGCACCAAGGGGTGGTCGGCCGACCCCCCTTGGGCATGCCTTTGGGTGCCATGATCACAAGCTTTAGAAGATGCCTTACACAAAGCAAAAGAGAGAGGAGGAGGTGACCAAAGGTGGTCGGCCGACCCCCTAAAGTGGGAATTCCACTCATGCTTTTTCTAGTGTTTGGTGAAAGGTTAGAGTTGCTATGTGATGTGATTAAACGCTGAGCTAAAGTGCTCAAGATTCTCCTCTTTAAACAAAGAATATTGGGGGACAAAGGTATGTCATGCTTTGATCAAAGGTGATTGATGTGTTTTCTTTTTCAAAGCATGACAAGGTGAAAGTAAAAGTGAAAGTTGGTTCCCCACTTTGGACATAGAGTAGTGGGAGACAAGGTTGTGTCATGCTTTAACCAAAAGTGATTGATGTACTTTAAAGCATGACAAAGCAAAAGAGATGTCTCCCAAAGCAAGAATCTGATTTTTGAAAGTCTCACTACTCAAATCATGAGATGCTTGGACAAAGGTTGGTGGGGAAGAAAGAGGGATGATCATGGGTCACCTAGGGTGGTCGGCTGACCCCCTAGGCCTCCATTTTTTTCTTTTTCTTTTATAAAGATCACATTGTATGTTGTAATTAAATAAGCCAAGGTAGGGTACATAGGGTGGTCGGCCGACCCCCCTATGGCCTTACCTTTTGTCAAATTTTAGTGCTAAACTAATTCTCAGGTTTTGTTTAATCTAAACTTCATGGTTCTAAATTTTAAGTAAAAAAATTCAACTAAATGCAAGAAGGGAAATAAGAAAAATAAAAGATAACTACCAACTTACCTTTCGGCGAAGGCTCCTCAATTTTAAGTCCTCAGAGTAGGACTCTCCTTCTTGTTTATTCTTTGGGTGCACCTGAGGGTTCCGGAGATGGAGACCGCGGAGTGTGTACCTCCTTTGCTTTCCAAACCTGCCTTGGATTGGCAGGTTCATCCTCCTTGAGTTCATTGATCTTGGCCTCCGGGTACTGCTTCTTTTGGCGTGGAGCCCGTACTCTTCTTCTTGGTGGGTGTGCCTTAACCTGTTTGCTAAGTTTATAACCATTAAAAGCACACTTTACCTTGTGACTCGAGAACTGGAAGTGGATCTGGCCCAATCCCATGTAGATGACTACGTTGGTGGTGTTGAGGAAGGGCCTTCCTAAAATGACAGGGACTTCCACGTTGGCTTCCATATCTAGGATGATGAAGTCGGTGGGGATGTATTCATCTTTGATGTTTACCAAGACATCCCTTGCGAGTCCCTTGGGAAACCGGATTGTTTGATCCATCATCTACAAACGAACACATGTATGGACCATGGGTCCTGCTAACAAGTTATCATAAGTTACCTTGGACATGATGTTGACACCCGATCCAAGATTGCAGAAGGCGTTGTGGAATGTCTGTTGTCCGATTGAGCATTTGATTGTTGGGTGGCCTGGATCTTCCTTCTTCATTATGAAGGGAGGATTGAGAAGATAGCCCTAATAGGAGCGAAGTGGAGGCTTACCGAACTTTGTTGTTACCATATTAACATGCTCAATTGAATCTGTGAACACATGGTTGATATGTGCCCATGTTTGTTCAGCTTTGATGATGAGTGATTGTTCAACATGTGAGTATTTTAGTTTGAGTGGTTTATTCTAACCCCTGTGAAAGCATGCGTGTGCCTGTCTATCGGCTTGTGGTGTGCAGGTGCTATGCCCGGAGACAGTGGTCAATGGCATGGAGAAGGTCGAGTTGAGGCTTGCCGTGCCGATGGACTGAGAGCGGTGAAGGGTGGAAGTGGGGCTCGGACCAAGGGACCATGGGCGCCGGCGGACTAGCTGTGGTGGCTAGTACTTAGCACCGGCGAGCGCGAGAAGACATGGAGGTAGACCGTGTGGACCAAGTCAAGACGGCGGGTGGGCGAGTCGAGCGGGAGGCTCAGGGGACTCGGAGCCGGGCCGGGCGAGGACGAGGTGGCACGTGTCGAGCGGTTTGGTGGTTTAGGCCTCAAAACCATCGGAGGATGGTTTTTGAGTTTGGGCCTCAAAACTCGGGGTTCGGTAGTTGAGCCCAAAGCTACCGGTGGCGGGTTTCACGGTTTGGGCCTCAAAACTCGGGTGGAGCTTCCGAGGAAGCGGGGATGGCATGTGGCGGAATCTTAGAGGTTACGTCGAGGCGACAACAACTCCTGGTAGGAAGCGGGGCCGTCCATTCAAATCGAGAAGATATTTTCTAGAGCTTGGACTGCAATGCTTAGGCTAGGTAGTTCACTCATGTATCTAGGGGGGTCTTTGGGAAATAGCCGTTGACGGTCGTTAAGTACCAATTTTTATATGTCAACAAGAGCCAAAAAGGACTTGAATGAATCACCACCATAGACTTAGGGGGTCTAACTAACAGATTTCCACAAGTTTTGGTGAGTGTATGTTTTTACAGGGAGTTATCAGGAAAAGAACCAAAGAAGGTCCACATGTCATGTTTACATAGAGAGAAAGGACCTCTGCACAAGAAAAGAATACTCAGGAAGACTCTAGAAGAGACTGGACCGAGCCGGAGGCCGACTGGGCCCACACCCAGGGCGCCTGCCCTAGGGTTTGGGGCGGCCACCCCACTTTGGTGCCCAATCACCTTCCACTTCGAGGATCATGCCTAACCACCTTTGAGGATGAATCTAAACCACTCGATTAAGGTCGGTTTGATCCGATGGTCCACGTTCATTTGAGGAGGCTATATAAGGAAGGCCCTTCCACCCCTGAGGAGAGGAGAAATCATTATTAGAGGAAGCCATCAAAACTAGGGTTTCATATCCCTCTCTCCACCAGAGAATTAGAATAGCTACTCCCAATTCCTTAAAGGATTGATTATATAGATCTAGAGAAGTAGAGCATCGCGCTCTGGATTTCGGATCTTCATCATAAAGATTGGTATTATCTTGTATCTTTCTCTACGACTTTATTCTTAATATCATTATGTTTCTATTTATTATGTTCTTAGTTTGTTCTAGTTCTATACTTGATATAGTTATGATTGATAATGAGTTTATGTATGAGTTTGTAAAGCGCTTAGCCTTCACCCTAGGGGGGTTAAGTGGTAGATCACATGTAAGCGTGGTGCTTAGATGCTATTTACCTGGAAATGTATCCTATTGGCCGGGTCGCGTGGTAGTTCGTGGAAGTGATAGTTCATTGATTCTTATATAGTCCACCCCCCGTTGGTAGGACAGGCAGAATTTGTATTGTGGAGTAAGTCTTGTTATATCCTGGCTTACCTTAGCGATGTTCCTTATACATAGATGAAGAGTCCTTTATGCTATATATGATTGTATATGTGCTAGAGTAGATTATGACTTAATAGATTAGAACCTACTTAGAAGTTATTCTCTTACTAGTCCGACGTCACCTTACATTTATATGGAGTAGTCTATCTCTAATCTCTGTGTTATTTATCCTTGAGCTTACACTTCAATATCTTTATTATTATTATTAAGGCTTACCCCTCCTGAAGCAAGTGACTATGTGATTGAGCTTTCCCATAAGTAATCATGTTTTGCAAGTCCATCTCTAGTCTAAGCCTTTGTTAGTTCATGCCACCAATGTTTGCCTTTCCTTTAGCAAAATTATAAATAAATGATACCTGAAATTACTTCCTGGTGAAGTGCTACAATTGGTATTTTATCTGTGCGCTTGCGGATAGAATAAATTTATTTTCTAGAGAGCCTTTACATTCATAAATACCACCGCATATTTCTAGCGCCATGCTGGGGATGACAACCTAGTATTCAAAGTGGTGTTAAGAAATGTCAACAATAGCCAAAGCCCGTTAAGTAGGGGATGAAGGGGTATCCCTCATCCCATCTCTTGCATTTCCTCCTCCCACCTAAATTCCTAGGGTTTCCCATCCTCTAGTTCTTCTTGCTTGAGATCCATGGCGTCTCTCGTGTAAAACTTGAGATTGTTGCGAGGAATCGGAGGTCGTAACCTCCGTAGGCCATGGTGCCTTTGATTTTTTGATCGTGTCTCCGTTTTGCTTGTATTCTTCGTGTTTTGCTTTTGCCCCTCTTTTGATCCCGAGATGAGATCTCTTTGTAGGGAGTAGTGTCGATGAAATATGCGTCGCAGTCTACCTAGGGGGTACCCTACGGTAGTAGATTGTAGGCGGAGGTGTGGCGATGATGATCAAACGTAACACAGAGAGCATAGACACGGCGATTTATACAGGTTCGGGCCAGCAAATCGCCGTAACACCCTACGTCCTGTGTTCTGGTGGCTGGATTGATTTGAGTACTAGGTTACAAGATCCGTAGATGATCTGAGAGAGCTTTTGGAGGGGGTCCCTGCCCGCCTTATATAGCAGGTGAGCAGGGTTACAGTTTCCATATCCTAACAGGTTACGATCGGTCTCTTAAGGCAAGGGATCCGAGTCTATCTACTAGGATCTTCCTTGGCGAGCAAGACTTCTTCGGAGTCCTTGGCGAGCACGATGGGCTGGTCGCGTGCCGCAAGGCCTCGCGGGCTGGGCCGTCTTCTGGTCGGTAGGCCTATAAGGTCCCTGGGGATATGCCAAGGTAATATCCCCAACAAGTCCCCAAGCACGTTATATTCTTCTGGCGAGCCCGCATCGTTGTCCTTGAAGGTGTTCAGCTAGTCGCCATCATGCGTCGTGGTCGTCGTGAAGCCCCGACCAGGCTGCCTGGTCGAGGTGCTGCTCGGAAAAGCCTCCTGATCAGGTCAGGCTGGTCGAGACTGTCGTAGCCTGATGTGTGAGCAGGTCGCCTCGTCGAATGCTGCGACTGCTTGCTGGGAGAATGTGACGTGCTGAAGAAGAAAAAACTTTTGAAAAGTGCTTTCCTAGTGAAGTGTACCCACTTAGGCTCTGCAAAAACAACACAAAAAACAGCAGAGCTTTGTCGAGAAGAAAATCAGTACATTCACCATGAGGTGAAGTGTCCCACTTAGTCCCCGAGCATGGTAGCAGGTGAAGTACGCACGTGGTTCCATGCTTTATAAAAAATGCATAAGGTATGTAAATTTGAAGCATGAGTTTGGTAAAAACGACTGCGAATACCCGTAGTCCCCGAGCATGATGTAAGAAACTGGAGGCTTCTTGTATCAGGATCATATATCGAAAGAAACTTAATATGAGTTTAGTAAGAAACGACTGCGAATACCCGTAGTCCCCGAGCCTGATGTAAGAAACTCGAGGCTTCTTGCATTAGGATCATGTTGCTTGATTCGCAGTCCCCAGGTGTTGTCCTTTGTCGCAATGCCCTTCAGTGCCGTGGCCGTAGTCCCCAAGCCTTGCTTGGCATGACTTTGGATGAAGTCCCCGAGCCTGGTCGGGAATGAACCCAGGTAGCCGAGTCATGGTTGCTGTCGAGGGAGTCCTAGAGTGTGGCTACACCGCAAACTTTATGGGCCTTGCCGACCAGGCTACTGTAGCTGCAGAAAAGAAATTATAAAAAAGTTGCACGCCTAGTCGCCGGGACTGTAGCGTTGGTGACACTGCAAAAATAATTAGTCATAAATTGGAAGATTAACTTAGACGTAAATATATATAGGGAGAACGAAAAAGGAAGTAAATGGGCCGAATTAACCGCGCAGCTAGCGGCCCAAGTCGCGGCGCAGAAGGTGGGCGTGGCGGTTCCTCATTTGATTATTGCGGCTTCCTAAAAACCCTGGAAGGCAAAGTGGCGCGTCGCTCGGTATAAAGGGCAGGTCTAGCGGCGGCGGTTTCCATTCTTCTGTTGCGGCGAAAACGTTTCGTCTTCCAGCATAACTTTCTCAGCACTTCTCCCTTCGCTTTCTTTGATTTGTTCTCTGTCTCGGTGCTTGATTGCTTGCTAGTGATGGCGCCAAAGAAGGGTAGTGTTTCGAAGCTATCCGCGGCAGCGGATGCGGGCGCGAGGTCGTCGGCGGCGGCTAGGAAAGCTTCTGCATCATCGCCCCCAAATGTTAGGGTTGAAGAGCTGGTGGTGCCGCCTTGGGCGGAGCATTGAACTCAGAGCACCCTGAAGGAAGATAATATCAATGCTTTGGTTTTTGGTGGTCTACTCCCGGATAAGGGGGTCGGTGGATGGCGGCCGGCGTTCGGCGAGTTGTTTCTGACGCCAAATACGGGTGAGCTTGTGGTGTTCGAGCCTTTCTTCCGGTGTGGTTTTGGAGTTCCGGTCCATCCTTTCCTTCGAGGTCTTTTACGGTATTACGATATCTCGCTCTGCAATCTGAATCTGAACTCGATTGCGCACATTGCCACGTTTATCCACATGTGCAAGGCGTTTATTGGGATCTATCTCCATTTTGATTTGTTCCGATACTTCTTCCGTTTGAAGACCAATGGGACTGGGTCATCTGGTGTTATCAGTTCAGTGTATCTTCAACTCAGGGATGGCATGTCTAGTCAGTATATTTCGATGCCGTTGCACTCCAAATTTGCTGAGCACAAATCGAGGTGGTTTTATGTTCATCAGGAAGAACCCTTTGCACCATGTGATCTGACGCTGGTGCCCACGGTACTGGAAACCTGGTCGGAGCTGCTGTCTAAGGCTGGTTTGGATATGGTGAAATTGCTGCTGAAGCTGCTTGATCGCCGTACTCTTGATGGCGTGGGGGTAGTGTGTAGTTTCATTACTAGGCGATGTCAGCCTTGTAAAGATAGGGAGCATCTAGCTTTTGAGTATGTTGGTAAGGGTGACAGTACTCGGGAGGCTCCTGAAAGTATTGAGTCAGTTGTTGCTGAAAAACGTTTGAATTACATCTTTGATCTTTCGAAGCGCTCCTCGTCGCGCCGTTCGAGGAAGGCCTTTTCTCTTCGTCCTCCTCCACAGGTTTTGTTGTCTGCAGACTTGTCTTCCGTCGCTTTGTTTTGGCCTTCGTCATGCTTACATATGCTCTTGGCTGTGTAGGTTCATGGTGAAGATCGCATCTCTTATTTCACGTTGTATCCAGTCCCAGGCTTGTTGCCGGAGTTTTGTACACCCCAGGCTGGTGGTGATACTATGGAGCCGAGTGTTTCCTATTATTCTGGTGAATCTCCATCTCTACCAACCCAGAGGTGTGGTACTTCTTTTGGGGATGGGGATGTCCCGCTCGGCACGTCGGAGGCTTTTGACAAGGGTTCGGCTGGCGAGGGGCTGCCCAGGGCAGAGACGGTTGTTGATGATCCGAAGCCGCTGAGGTCGGAGCCCTGGGCTACAGATCACCCGGGGCTTAGCGGTGACTTGGATTCTTTGGGAGACCCAGGGATTCCTTCGGAAGATGATGGTGTGCCACTGACATTTGGGTCGCATTCAAGGAAGAGGCGAAGGTGAGCTTCTGTTGTTATCGAAGACGACTTCGTGGAGCTGCCCCACTCACGAGAGGGCTTCGTCGATGGTGGGGGTTCTGATTGCAATCAGGGCGTCCTAGATAGTGTTAAGGTGAGTCGTTAGCTTCCTTTCCTTTGATTAATCGCAGGCTTAACCACATTTTCGCAGGCATTGCTGAGGACGAGTCGAGAACGCAAGCTCCGGATCGTGTCTTTGGAGGAATCCTTGCAGGAATCCCATTCGCGGGCACGTGAACTAGAGAGGGCCCTTTTGGATAAGGAACGTGACAACTTGAGTCTGCGTGACCAGCTATCAAAGGCGAAGAATGGTTAGTTTTGTTGTCCTGTTTGGTCTCAGGAGTCATCGCCTTGTTCTTGTGCTTATGTTCCTAGGCATTTGTAGAACTAGATGGCGAAGTTGCTGCTGGGCGCAATCGGTTTTGGAACCTGATTGAAGAGGTCGGGCCGGTTATGGCCTGCGTGGACAATGTTACCTTCATCTCCGCTCCTCCATCGGACGAGTCTATTGCTGATGTTTTGTCGAGGGCGCGAGGAATTTGTGGATGCTTCAAGTCGTTTGTGTCATTGGCAGCATAGGAAATGCTCTCCCATGGGCTTGCGATACTACGGTTGCACTATCCGCGAGTTAATCTGCAAAGGGTGCAAAGTAGTTACGCAGCAGGTACTTTAGAGTCGGGTGTTGGTCGCTTGGAGGAGGAGGCAGACACGGCTGCTGAGGATCTGCTTGCTGACATGGAGTTTTTTGCTACGAAGTAGCCGTCATTTGTATATAATACAAGGTTGGTGTGGACGTGTAAGTGAAATGTATCAAAGCTTTGTTTATCCAGGCGGTGAGCTTTTATTTAACTTGTATGTCCTTTCATGCCAGCTGAGTCATGAGTCATAGCGATGAATCGTTCGACCTTGGGTCTCAAATGGTCCAGATCGTAGGGCGAGCTTCACTGCACTCGTAGGATACATAAGGACTCCCAAGGAGGCACGCTGCTGGCAACCCGCGGTGCAGAGGGCGAACAACTCGTGCACGCTTAGGGAGATACCAGTGGACAGGGCCTTTTTCCATGAGGCTCGATCGTGGCGTGACCAGGGCCTGTGGAGACCGTTCCTGCAGACGCTGGGCCAAAAGCCACGCTGCTTGTAGAGTCGTTGACCGTACCGTGGTCGTTTACAGATTCTGGGCACATAACCTCATGGCTCTCGACCCAAATGATATCGCTTGGCTTCTAGGGAAATATCATCTGGGAGGCCTGTCAATGTAGTCGTAGCGCTTAGGGTAGCTACTTCTATTCTCTATGACTCATTGAAAGGCCAGCTTCGGAGGCTTTCTGGTTATGGCCAGACTGTTTGGAGAAAAGCCCTATTGCGTTTTGGAGAGGTCGTCGAACATTGTGGGAGTGTTTTGGAGAGGTCGTCGAACGCCGTATGCGTTTTGTAGAAGTCGTCGAACGCCGTAGGCGTTTTTGTAGAAGTCGTCGAAGGCAGTAGTAGTTACGCAGATGACATCGAAAAGAAGAAGGTATATGGGTAGTATGTCGAACTTTATTGATATGGGTGGGACAAATGATACAAGTATTTCAGGCGTAGAAACGCCTAAGGTGTTCTATGCTCCATGAGTTAGGTACATCGATGCCTTCCTGGTTGGCGAGCCGATAGGACCCTGGTCAGGTTACTTCTTTGACGATGTAGGGGCCCTCCCAATGAGAAGAAAGTTTGTGCATGCCTTCGGTCTTGAGCTTCCTTTTGAGGACGAGTTCTCCAACGGTGAATGATCTGAGATTGACATTACGGTTGTAATATCGGCGAACGCCTTCTAGGTACTTGGCCGTACGTATGCATGAGGTTGGCCTCTGTTCTTCGAGACGGTCGATGTCGTCAATCCGAGCCTGGTCGGATGTTTCTTCGTCGTAGTGCTCTACCCGCGGAGAACCGAAGGCGACGTCGGCTAGCATTATAGCTTCTGCGCCGAACACCATGAAGTACAGGGAGATGCCAGTATTATGACTGGGCTGGGTACGCAGTCCCCAAAGCACCGCGGGCAGCTCGTGCAGCCAGCGACCTGTGTTCTTTTCTTCCTCCTTATATAACCTTTTCTTGAGTGCATCTAGTATCATTCCGTTCGCACGTTTGGCCTAACCGTTTGCTCTGGGGTGGGTGACAGAGACATATTTGACTAGTATTCCGTTATCCTCATAGAAATCCTAGAAAAGGTTTCCAATGAAATTTGACCCCAGGTCGGTGATGATTGAATTTGGCACGCCAAATCGGTATATAATTTCGTCAATGAAGGCGACTGCGCTCCCGGTCGGGGCTTTGGTGATCAGCTTAACCTCAATCCACTTGGAGAATTTGTCGACGGTCACGTAGATCCATTTGAAGTTTGCCGGTGCTGTCAGAAGGGTCCAAGCATATCAAAGACCCCAACAAGCGAAGGGCCAGGAAGCCGGTATTATTTGGAGCTCCTGGGCGGGGAGGTGAGTTTGCTTGGCGAAGAACTGGCACCCCTTGCAGCTGCGCACCATTTGTTCTGCTTCGGCGACCGTTGTGGGCCAATAGAACCCTACTCGAAAAGCTTTTCGCACCAGCGTTTTTGCAGCAGCATGATTCCCACACGTGCCCGCGTGAATGTCTTGTAGGATCACCGCACCGTCCTCCTTGGAGACACATTTTTGTAGTGCTTCAAATCTGGAGTTCTTCCTCATCAACGTTACCGTCAACAAGGACGTAGTTGTGAGCTCGGCGGGTTAGTCGCTCTGCTTCTGCCTCATCTGATGGCACCGTGTTGTTGGAGAGATACTGGATAAAATCATCTCGCCAGTCGAATGGTCGGCTGGTGCTTGCGACGATCAGTATGTTCGCTTGTGGTGGTGGTGCATCATTAGGCGGGGCTTCATGTTGTTCCACAATTGATGGCTCACGTAGGTCTTGGACGAAAATTCCCGCCGGATTGGAGATCTCGATGATCCCAGTTTGGACATTTCATCTGCTGCCTGGTTTCGATCGCGCGGAACGTAGTGATATTCAATCCCGAAGAACTTGCCTTCTAATTTTTGGATGGTGGCACAGTATGCGTCCATCTTCTCGTTTGAGCACTTCCATTCTTTGTTGAGCTAGTTGATTACCAGGGCCGAGTCGCCGTTGACGATGATGCATTTTACGTCGAGTTCAGTCGCGATGCGAAGCCCATGTAGTGCCGCCTCATATTCGGCGGCGTTGTTGGATGCTGGGAATAGTAGTCGTAGAACGTAGCGAAGCTTATCTCCGGATGGTGATATGGATAGAAGGTCGGCGCCTACTCCATGATTGGATAGTGAGCCGTCGAAGAACAAAGTCCAATGCTCAGGTGCTTCAGTGTTTACTAGGACCTGGATGTCGGTCCATTCGGCGATGAAGTCAGCAAGTGCTTGTGACTTGATTTTATGTCTCCCTTGGAAGGCTATGTTGAACGTTCCCAGTTCTACCGCCCATTTAATTATTCGCCCTGTAGCGTCCTTGTTGCACAGAATGTCGCCCAACGGGAATTCGGTGACGACTGTCACCTTAGCCGGTCTTTGAAAGTAGTGCCGGAGCTTGCGTGCGGTGATGAGGACCGCATATAATAGCTTCTGTACCTGAGGATATCTTGTTTTTGACTCGTTCAGTACTTCGCTTGCAAAATAGCATGGTCGTTGGACTGGGTATACACGCCCACACTCTTCGCGTTCGACCACCATGACTGTGCTAACAACTCGATTGGTGGCGGCGATGTAGAGCAGCATTGGTTCGTCTTCTTTTGGTGCGACCAGGACAGGTGGTTCGGTGAGATGTCGCTTAAGGTCAGCGAAAGCGCGATTGGCCTCGTCATTCCATTCGAACTTCTGCCCGCCCTTTAAGAGTCCGAAGAACGGAAGGCCTTTTTCACCGAGGCGGGAGATGATAGGGCAGCCATGCACCCTGCGAGTTTCTGCACATCTTTGGCGTTGGACGGAGGCTTAATTTGAAGAACTGCAGCTGTTTTTTCCGGATTGGCCCGAATGCCGGACCGACTGACGATGTTGCCGAGCAGGTTTCCAGACGATGCCCCGAAGATGCATTTCTTTGGGTTTAACTTCCACCTAAACTCGTTGAGGGCCTCGAATGTTGCTTCTATGTCGGCGATCAGTGTTTCTGCGGAGTGTGTTTTTATGACTACGTCGTCTACGTAGGCCTCGACCTTTCCTAGAATGAGTTCTTTCAAGCATTCTTGTATGGCGTGCTGGTATGTAGCGCCGGCGTTTTTTAGTCCAAAGGACATTGTTGTGTAACAGTAGGCGCCGAAAGGAGTTATGAACGACGTTTTCATCTGATCTTCGACCTTCAGTGCTATTTGGTGGTAGCCGGAGTAACAATCAAGGAAGGAGAGGAGCTCGCATCCGTCAGTGGAGTCGACAACTTCATCGATTCGTGGGAGAGGGAAGGGGTCGGGAGGACAGTGCTTGTTGAGACTCGTATAGTCGACACACATTCTCCATTCATTATTCTTCTTTCTTACAAGCACTGGATTGGTGTTGGTATTTCTTATGACTATTGGATAAATCTACAAGCGCACAGATTATACCGTTGTAGCACTTCACCGGGAGTATTCCAGGTATCATATTTTCCTCGAGGAACGAGAAGTGAGTTAACTAGGAATATGGATATGTCCTATGATGGATCAAGGGAGACTATGATAACTGGGTTGAGAGGTTCGATATAGCAAAGATATCTAACAAGGGATAGCTGGTTATACTGGCCTTATCGGCCCTTCTCTTGCAGGAGGCGACGGGATAGATCAGAAAGAGGACAAAACTCTAACCAGACTGGGCCGTCAAGTTGCATTGAAGCCCTACCTTTTAAGAACTTATCTGACACGCGTGGTGGAATACAAAGACTAGATAGAGTTGTCACCTTCTACTAGCATCCACAAACAATCCGCGCGATAAGCGGTTTACAAAGGTAAGATCTAGTTTAGACACCACGTCTACACTATTCTTACTACTTTAACCTTGGCCTAAGATTAAAGCACTTCACTCAGAGCAAAGAGATGATCAAGCATGAAAAGTTATATAACAACTAAACCACATTTAGAATACTAAATACTATAAAGAACTCAGAAGAAGTCACTTACAAGTGCTAACTTACAAGAGACTCGCATCCGCTGAGGAAGAACTCCGGAGAAGGTCCCCGATAAGCCCGGGGCTTTCTCCAGAAGACTTCCTTCACTCTTCTCCAACCAGCATAACACTACTAGAGAGCTCCGTTAAGAGACTAAGGAGTAGTGTTTCTCCAATGAGGCATGAATGAGAAGGAAGCTCTAGGGGTCTATTTATAGCTAGAGGTGGAGTAGGGGCTACTCTGGTGCCACGTCAGCGATCCGCGTCACCTTCATCAACCACCATTGGATCCAACCGACTTCAGAACCACCTAAGGATCAAGGGTGTTGATTTCCATCATGTGGGGAGTGAGTGAGGCGGTTGAGGGGGGTGAAACCGCCATAAGGGTGGTCGGACAACCGCCCATGCTGCCATGTGGGCCCTCCTGCACCTTCTAGATGGTGGCCCACTAGTCAGGGACCAAGTGGGGGCTTGTGGGGTCCACTTATAGGTTGGCCGACTGCCTATAGGGGCCTGTGGCCCACCTCTGCCTTCTGGCTACTGGTCCCACCTGTCATATGTGTTGGATTTCGGTTCTGAGTTTGATTTGTCATGCTGATATCATTGATGTGGGTCCATGGATCCTTGTGATGTGAATCTGGACCGTTGGTAAGAGGCATACGTGGATCCAAGGGGTAGAGAGTGTTCTAGAGGGTGGATCTTGGATCATGGGGGCTTGGGAGGTCTAGTGGCCCCACATGGTGGTCGGCCGACCCCTAAGTGGGCCCACTAGCTCCCAAAAGTCCCCATTTGTCATTACCTACATCAAATAGTCAAGGGACATGTGGAACTAGTTATTTGGCACAATATGTTCAGGTTATGCTTGATTTCCTTTGATTATGAGGCTATTGACGGTATTTTGATGGTAATAAAATAGCTCGTAATTACCGTCAACAAGATCTCCCATACTTACCTCTTTGCTCGTCCTCGAGTAAAGGTTAAAAGATAACAAGACTATGCTATTCAAAGTATAAAGCAAGCATAAAGATTCACTCAAGACATTTTGTCATACTAATGGGATATGTGGTGGTGGCTAACATATATTCTTGAGAGGTTGAGAAATGGAACAGTTCTCAAGGCAAAGTCATCTTCCTAAATCATATTTTAGTACTTGGAGTTTTTGATAAATTTTTCAAAAGAAATCTCATAAGTCAACTTACTCCTCTTATAGCACTCTAAGTCACTCAAGGTGTATGATTCCTTACCAAGGCATCAAGAGGTTGCCTTCTTTGCATTTCCCTATTTCTAAATGGCTTTATCTGGAGTTTAGGTAGGGATAGACAATGTAGCAAACTTGCATCACTTATATTGTAAAGCCAAAACAAGGATCCAAGGAGAAGAACGTCATAATCCTAGATCAAGATGTGCATGTGTGTGGACAAAGGTATATGACTAGCATGTACTCCTTAACTATGTATATGATATCTCTAACTTAGGATTACTTAAGACATGGCTATCATCATTTTTTTAAAAATAAAGAGCTTTGCTCATCATTATTTTTCATGATAGCCATATCTCTTGAGGAATTTTGACAGAGATCATAACATTTATTTCTAGAGTATTTATTGGATGAACATGGATCATGTGAATGAAAGGCATGTTTTGCGTACTTCCAGTGTGGAAGCAGCGAAAAGTATGTGGCGTGTACGTGATCTTGATCTTTGAACTATGACATAATTCTCAACAAGGATCACAAGGTTTGACCAAACTCAAAGCAAATACAAGAAGCATTTGAGAAAAGTTTTGAACATGCATAAGTATTTATGGCTTTGGTAGGATTTTTTCTCACTATAGAGGAGTAGTGACATTATGGTTTTATGACATTTTCAAAAATTAATCTCCAAGAACTTAAAATAGAAAGGGTATGAATCATGAGCCGAGACTATATCACATTAATCAACAACTTAGTCCATATGATCTTCCTATCAAACTGTTTTCCCACTAGCATAAGAAAAAAGCAAGAATTCATCTTTATGACGCTTTTGCCCTTTAAACGTCATAGATCATGTCACTTTTCTCAAAATTTTAATATTGGATGCGACCTCTTGTTTTATTCAATAAAAAGGAATTAAACTAAGGGATGAATTTCATGAAGAAATTATTTTTATTTTATTCTTATTTTTTAAGGGAAAGTGAGTAAACAAATGAAAAGGTATAGAGGGAAGGGGAGAGACATGGCAAACCAGTCAGATTAGTTGTTTGAAGTTGAGAGGATGCTGGCTAGTGGGTCCAGGCCCTATAAGTGAGGTCGGCTGACCGCTCCTTGGAGTCATTTGGCCACTTTGAACTCTGCATTTGGATTCCTTACCTCTGAATGTTGATGTACTCTGATCTTTCTGAATTTTGGCCTCCAAAGTGCATCGGCCGATGCACAAAAGTGGTTGTTTCGGTCCAACTTTTTTGTGGAACATGTCATGGATGTGTACAACATGATTCAGTGATCGTTCTGGTGTTTTGACCTGTTAGAGTGTCGACCGACCTCCCCCATACTTGTTTTGGAGCATGCTGAATTTAGTGATAGAAACAAGTCAAGTGCATGGGTTCTGCTAGGCAAAATACCAGCAGAACCAAACTTTTTATTTAATTCAAACTTTTGGTAGGCACAAATTACATTGATGAAAGGGAAAATAAAAGAATGATTGAAACAAATAAACCTAAGTGTCTATCTTATTCGTGGACTAGTGATCTATGGAGATGGAGGGGCAAAGAGATCTTCTCTCTTGATTGCCTGGGCTAGACGTTTGATCTTCGCATTAGTGCTAATGCAAAGATCGTTAAAACTATCCTCTAGATCCAAACGGGTCATTCTCTCCTCTACTGCCCGTTCTGCTAGCTTAGTGTTGCTTTCCCTAAGCCTAGCGACTATGCGAAGCAGCTTCTCCATGTCATCTTCTTCATCTTCATTTTCGAACTGGCCTGGAGGTCCGAAGATGGATGGCGGGTTGCTAGTCCACCGGACTGATTTGCAAGACTCCTCTGTCTCAAGGGATCTGCGCACCCCCTCCCTCCACTCCTCGGAGGTGAGAGGAGGGATGAGCACCTTCCCTCTGCCTGGTCCACCATGAGCCTTCTGGAGGCGCATCCATGGCGGTGTCGATGGCGAGTAGGAGTGGGTGTAGCCCGTGCTCGTGTCGCCGTCGGTGGAGGAGACGGGGGCCTTCTTCACCCCCAACTGGCCGGTGGTCGGCCTTTTGGGCGTCACTGGTTGCGCTGCTGGTTTGTTGAGGTTGCGGCGGGGAGACATCGATCGGGCAATGCTCCGCATCCGCTCCGAGCTCCACTGCCCAGTCGGCCAAACCCCCTAGGGGAGTTTAGCTGTGCCGGTAGCAGGGCCATGGCCAGGGGAACGACGTCGAGGACCTCGACGACCATGGCATCGTCATTGATGGGGTCTTGGGCCTTGGAAGGGCTTCCGCCGACAGGAACGAGTGGTGCCTTGCCATTGTTTCTTGGTGGGGCGATGGTGGTGATCAAGGCGGATGTGAATGAGTGCAAAGAGTGGTGCTGGTGCTGCTAGTTGTGCAGAAAAGCAAGGTGGAAGGAGGAAGAAGAAGAGGGGGTTAAGGAGAAACCCAATGTGCAGGGCCTTTGTTCTCGCTCGGATCGCGATGAAACCGAAGGGGAATGTTGGCCCCACGTTCCTGTGCAACGGGACGTTTGAACGAGTTCGAACCATGATCGGCCGATCGCTTTTTGAAAGCTATCGACCGACCGAGCCAGGTTATGAACTTGTTCGGGTTAGGTGAGTCAGGTCGTGAAGTCTCGGGCTGTTTGGCCCAAAAGCACGGTCAGCCAATCGCCTTTAGAGGCCAAATGGGCCGACCTTTCATGAGAGGGGAGTTAGGGCTAAGTCTAGGCTAATTCTAAGGTCATTCTTGGAATTTGAACAAAAAAGTTAAAACATGTAGATTTTAGTTCTAATTTGGATTAAGAACAAAATCTATCATATCAATTTCTTACTCAGGAATTTCATGCTCATGAAAAACTTTAAGACGTTGGCCATTTACCTTAAAGATTTTGCCATCGTCGTCCTGGAGTGTGATTGCTCTATGAGTCGCGGTGTTGACGACGAGGTATGGCCCTTCCCATTTGCTTTTCAGCTTCCCGTGATTGAGGAGCTTGAATCTTGAGTTGAATAGCAGGACCTTGTCCCCTGGCTTGAATTCCTTGAACTTGATTCTCTTATCATGCCATTTCTTGGTTCTCTCCTTGTATATCCTGGCATTGTGGTATGCTTTCTCTCTCCATTCTTCTAATTCAGAGATTTGCATCTTCCTGAATTTTCCAGCAGCTGGCAAATCCATGTTCCATTTCTTGATTGCCCAATGTGCTTTGAATTCTAATTCTACAGGAAAATGGTATGTCTTCCCGTATACAAGTTGGTATGGTGTCATACCAATTGGGGTATTGTATGCGGTCCGATATGCCCAAAGTGCCTCTAGTAGTTTGTGATTCCATGCGGTACCCATCTCTTCTATAGTCTTCTGCAGAATGTTCTTGATTTGTTTGTTGGATGTTTCTGCTTGACCACTTGTTTGAGGATGGTATGGAGTTGCAACATTGTGTCGGATTCCTTGATTAGTGAGGAACTGGTGGAAGCCTTTGTCAATGAAGTGAGATCCCCCGTCACTTATGACTAACTTTGGGGTTCCAAATCTGGGGAATATCACTTCATCGAACATTCTCTTTGAATTGGCTGCATCAGCTTTGCGGCAGGGTAATACTTCTACCCACTTGGACGCATAGTCCACCACCACTAAGATATACTCATACCCTTTCGATGGAGGAAAGGGCCCCATGTAGTCGATGCCACATACATCAAAGAGCTCGACTTGTAGGTTGTTGGTGAGTGGCATGGCATCTCAGGTATTGATTTTCCCGTGCTTCTAGCACCTTGCACATCTTTTAACATAGTCATGTGTATCCTTGTACATGGTTGGCCAGAAAAACCCACTCTGCCAAATCTTAGCATGAGTTCTGAATGCTCCATAGTGGCCTCCGTATTCTGCTCCATGGCATCTTTCCATGATCTTGATCGCTTCCTCCATAGGTACGCATCTTCTTAACAATCTATCATTGCATACTCTATAGAGGTATGGCTCATCCCAGAGATGTATTCGACTATCCTGAACTAATTTCTTCATATCTGCCCCTGGTGGTACATGGCCTGCAACCATAAAGTTGACTATATTTGCATACTAGGGGTTGGAGTCTGTCACCTTGAGGAGTGTCTCATCTTTGAGGAAATCGTCGATGGGCAAATTTTGTGCATCTTTGAATTGTATTCTAGACAGATGATCGGTAACAGAATTTTCTACTCTCTTTTTATCTTTTATTTCAAGATCAAATTCTTAGAGTAGCAATATCCATCTTATTAAGCGTGGTTTAGCATCTTTCTTAGTGAGCAAGTACTTAAGAGCAGCATGATCTGTATACACAATAACTTTTGCTCCTACTAAGTAAGATCTAAACTTTTCTATAGCAAACACCACGACCAACAGCTCTTTTTCTGTTGTTGCATAGTTTAGCTGTGGCCCTGTCAAGGTTTTGCTAGCATACAAAATAGCATGATTCTTCTTATCTTTGGTTTGGCCTAATACTGCACCGACAGCATAATCACTAGCATCACACATTATTTCAAAGGGAAGCTTCCAATCAGGGGGTTCAATGATTGGAGCTGAGATGAGTGCTTTCTTGAGGATGTGGAAAGAGTCTAAGCACTCATCATTGAAGTCAAAGGGAGCATCCTTGGCTAGCAGGTTTGTTAAAGGATGGGCAATTTGAGAGAAATCTTTGATAAACCGCCTATAGAAGCATGCGTGCCCAAGGAAGCTACGAATCCCCTTGACATTCGTGGGAGGTGGAAGTTGTTCTATAACTTCTATCTTAGCTCTATCCACTTCTATCCCACGTTCGGACACTCTATGTCCTAGCACTATGCCTTCGTGAACCATGAAGTGGCATTTCTCCCAGTTCAGGACTAAGTGCTTTTCTTCACATCTATGTAAGAGCCTATCCAGATTCTCAAGGCAATCATCGAAAGTTTTTCCATAGACGGAGAAATCGTCCATGAAAACTTCCATGATTTCTTCGATCATATCGAAGAAAATGGACATCATGCACCTCTAAAAAAAAGTAGGAGCATTGCATAGGCCGAAAGACATTCACCTATATGCATATGTTACATAAGGGCATGTGAAAGTGGTCTTACTTTGATCATTGAAGCCCCCTGGATCGATGACGTGGCGATGGAGTAGCCCCTACTCCACCTCCCACTATAAATAGAGGGTCACTCCCCCCTCTCTAGACATGGTGAAGAAGCCTACAAGCTCCATTCCTTAGAATTGTTCTAGTAGTTAGTCTAGAGTGGGAGTTAGAGTTGAGTCGAGCTTGCTCGGGATTTCCGGAGTCGTCTTCGGGGAGGTCTGGTATAGCTCTTGTATCTTTTCTTCTTTGTAAGACTTTATCTTTATCAATATATTATCCTTTCCCTTTACTTTACTTAGTATTTACTTTGAGCATTACTATACTAGATATAGTATTGTTATATGCTTTTGCTCTTTAATAGCCTTTACATTTATAGTCTGTGATCCTTGTGACCTTTCCTGTATGTGATCATTGCTTGTCATAGGGTGCTTTGATTATTGATCGTAGTCAAAGTAATAAGTTGTGTGTAAGCGTGGTGCTTATATATTAGCTTACCCTTGATTATCGCTTATTGCGTGGATTGTTCGTGGATGCTAGTAGAAGGTGACAACTCTATCTAGCCTTTATATTCCACCACGCGTGTCAGATAAGTTATTAAAAGGTAGGGCTTCGAGACAACAGGAGGGCGCGGTCCGGTAGGAGTTTTGTCCTCCTACTGATCTATCCCCTCGCCTAGCATACTTGTATTGAGGAGGCAAACTATAGTGTTTAGCCTAGTTAATTAGCTAAGTATATTAAAGTAGAGTGAATTGCTTAGGAGTCCCTTGTACTCTCTCGTTGTCCTCCCACCTAGCTAATCTATCTAGTCCGTTCTAAGTATCATTTACCTAGGCTCTTTCATTCATCAACCCCTTCCTATCACATTTATTATTTAACCCCCTATAGTAGTTGGTACTCAGTTGAGGTACTCTCTAGGATCTCTCTCTAATTATCATTTCTAGCTCAGCTTTCCCTTGGGATAAAATAAATTACGATACCTTGGAATACTCCTAGGTGAAGTGCTACAACGGTATAATCTGTGCGCTTAAGGATTTATCCAATAGTCATAAGAAATACCCATAAGCATTTCTGGCGTCGTACCGGGGGTAGGGATTTATCTCTATTTGTGGTGTGACGCTAAGAAGTGTCAACAAGCATTTCTGGCGCCATTGCCGGGGAAAGCATAGCCTAGAAATTTTAATTAGATTGAATTCAGAGCTTATCATTAACTTAGTTATCAATTAGTCATAGGGGCTTACCCCCTGTCTGTGTCTTCTCTTCTTGTGAAGCCAGACAGTGTATGAGCGGTTTCCAACTGCCGGGAAACTACCTAGAGGATCCTGAGCAGCTGTTGAGGAGGTCTAGACATCGTCAAGTCCCACCTCAGAAGGTCATCTCGAACCTGAATCCGTTCGAGGAAGGAGGCTCTACACCACCACTCAAGGAAGCTATGGCCCAAAAGGCAATCTTTGACTTCTCAGCCCCGTCAGCTACCCATGTAGCTCAGGGTCCCAAGGTCAACTTCAGGGATGCCACCTTTGAGCTGAAGCCCGCCTTGATCCACATGGTACAAGCCAATCCGTTTTGCGGAAAGCCCCATGAGGATGCCAATGCTCATCTCCAGCACTTCATGGAGTTATGTGGCACATTCACTATCAAGGGAGTGGCGTCTGACGCCATTCGTCTTCGCCTTTTTCCATTCTCGCTATTGGGGAAGGCGGAGCAATGGTTCTACGCCCACAAGGAAGAGGCCACTACATGGGAGAGGTGTGCTAATGCATTCCTCAAGAAGTTCTTCCCGATAGGCAAAACCAATGCCCTTCATGGAAAGATCTCGAGCTTTCAGCAACAATCCGACGAGACGATTCCCGAAGCATGGGAGCGTCTCCAGGAGTATGTTCGTGCCTGTCCTCATCATGGGATAGACGACTGGCTCCTGATTCAAGGGTTCTACCACGGGCTGACCAGCATGGCCCGTAGTCACCTTGATGCTGCCACTGGAGGGGCATTTCTCCAACACACTGTGAGAAGTGCCAAGGACCACATCGAGAAGATGGTGACCAACCAAGGATGGGGTGAGGAACGTCTCCAGCCAAACAAGAGAGGTATGCACTCTGTCAGTTAGGTGGACATACTCTCTGCCAAGATGGACCTCCTGATGAAAAAGATAGAAGAGAGTTCCAAGAAGGAACAAGAGGCCATCTACCCCGTCGCCGCCACACAAGCAATTGAAGCTGACCCATGGTGTGAAGTGTGCGGCGGGAATGATCACTCAGGCAACAATTACCCCGAGACACCAAAGGAGGACGTGAACTTCATCAGCAATAACAACAACAATAACGGGTATCAACCCCAACACCAAGGAAGCTGGAATTCGCGCCCCTTCTACCAAGGTAATGGAGGTAATAGCAATTATAACAATTACAATTCTTATAACAATCAACCTTCATTAAAAGATCTTGTCCTAGGGCAATCTAAGATTAATGATGGTATAAATAAGAAAATGATTTCTACTGATAAAGTTCTAGAAAGCTTTGGTGAGAAAATGGATAGCTTTACAACTGCTATGAAAAATCAATTGAGCTTTAATAAAATGCTAGAAACCCAATTAGCTCAGTTAGCAGCAGCTATGTCATCCTTAGAACAGGGTAAGATCCCTGGGAAACCAGAGGACTCCATTGAGTATGTTAACATGGTCACAACAAAGTTCGATAAGCCTCCACTACGCTCCTATTGGGGCTATCTTCTCAATCCTCCCTTCATCATGAAGAAGGAAGATCCAGGCGTCCCGACGATCAAGTGCTCAATCGGACAACAAACATTCCACACCACCTTCTGCGATCTCGGATTGGGCGTCAACATCATGTCAAAGGTAACATATGATAATCTCTTAGGAGGACCTTTGGTCCCCACATGTGTTCGCCTGCAGATGGCCGATCAAACCATACGGTTTCCCGAGAGACTCGCGAGGGATATCTTGGTAAACATCCAAGATGAGTACATCCCCACCGACTTCATCATCCTCGACATGGGAGCTAACGTGGAAGTCCCCGTCATCCTAGGACGACCCTTCCTCAACACCACCAATGCAGTCATCTACGTTGGATCGGGCCAGATACACTTCCAGTTCCCGAATCATAAGATAAAATGTGCTTTCAATGGTTATAAACTTAACAAGCAGGTTAAAACACAACCACCAAGAAGAAGAGTTCAAGCCCCATGCCCAAAGAAGCATTACCTGGAGGCCAAGATCAACGAACTTGAGGAAGAGGAACCTGCCAATCCAAGGCAGGTGTGGAAAGCAAAAGAGGTGCACACGTCACGGTGTCCGTCTCCCTAGCCATCATGTGCACCCGAAGAATGAACAAGAAGGAGAGTCCTACTCCAAGGACTTAAAATCAAGGAGCCTTCACCGAAAGGTAAATCGGTAGTTATCCTTTATTTCCCTTCTTTCATTTAGTTAAAACATTTACTTTCATACTTAAAATTTAGAAATAACAAAGTTAGTTTAAATAAAACTTAAGAGTTAGTTTAACATTGAAAGTTGACAAAAGGTAGGGCCAATAGGGTGGTCAGCCGACCACCCTATATACCCTATCTTGGCTTAATTGGTTAAGGATCATGTAGGAACCTTTATAAAAGAAAAAGAAAAAAAATGGAGCACTAAGGGGGGTCAGCGACCACCCTAGTAGCATGGTGATCATCCCTCTTTCTTCCCCACCATCCTTTGTCCAAGAATTTCATGATTTGAGTAGTGTTGCTTTCAAAAATCAGATTTATCTTTAGGAGACATCTCTTTTGCTTTGTCATGTTTTACATCAATCACTTTTGGTTAAAGCATGTCACACCTTTGTCTCCCACTACTCCTTGTCCAAAGTGGGGAATCATGACACCTTCGACTTTCACTTTGTCATGCTTTGAAAAAGAAAACACATCAATCACCTTTGAGCAAAGCATGACATACCTTTGTCTCCCACTACTCCTTGTCCAAAGTGGGGAATCATGACCACTTTAACTCAGCCTTTGATCACATCACATAGCACCTTTCACCAAGCACTAGGAAAATCATGAGTGGGTTCCCCACCATGGGGTGGATGGCCGACCACCCTATGGTCACCTCCTCTCTCTCTTTTGCTTTGTGAAAGACATCCACTAAGGCTTGTGATCATGGCACCCAAGGGGCATGCCCATGGGTGGTCGGCCGACCACCCCATGGCACCCCCTTGGTGCCATCTCCTCTCCCCTATAAAGCCCATGCAAGGAGAGCTCATTCCCTCACACCTCAATCAGAATTCAGTTCTATCTCAAGCCTCTCCTTGCCTTGCTCTCTCCTTTCAAGAGAAGTAGTGATACTCTTCCTAGTCTTGCCCTCGTGTCCTTCTTCTTCTCTAAAAAGATGAAGAACCCAATAAGCTCCATGTTCAAGAAAGCTAAGCAAATTATGAGAGGGAGCTTATCCCGAAGCTCCCACCAATCTGAAGATACTTCCCAAGGAAGAAGAAGGGGAGGTTCTACCCGATACACTTGGGAGAACTTCCAAACCGAAGAACACCCTCAGGAGGAGGAAGAAGTACCAATGGAGGTACCTCAGCTCGGGGCACTCATGGTACCCCCAATGAGGACTTTGATGAACAGTGCGGTCTTTGGTTTGACCAACCAGGGTATCTACGGTACATTTCTCTTCGGGGTCGATCTTTTGAGCACACATGGATATTGAATCCAAGTTTTCTCTCCAACGCAGGTATGACCACCGAATTCGAAACAATCTTTTCTACTCTTGGTTGGTCTAGCTTTTGGCAAATAAATGAGTTTGGAATAGAGTTGCTTACTAAAGAATTCTTATGCTCTCTCCAAATCTCTAATGATGGAATTACCTTTCACATGTTCAATCAAAGATTTAGTATAACTTGGAGTCATCTAAGTGTTGCTCTTGGTTTTGAAGGTTCATGCTTGCTAGATTTAAACCCTGCCATGCGTAGTTTCAATAAAAGGAAATTTTGGTTCTCTATCTCTGCTCTAAAAAGTTGTTCAAATCCTAAACCTGAGGCGATTCATAATCCAACTCTTCGTTTCATGCATCTTTGGATGAAAATGACTTTGTTTCCTGGAAGTAATGCTAGCGTGATAAATGACATGGAATTAAAATTGCTATATGCCATGGTCAACAAAATTTAAATCTCTCTTGTTAAATGCTTAGTGGAATTTTGGCAAAGTTCGCTTGAGAGTAATGAATCTATTCAATTCACATCTTTAATTACTCGTCTTGCTGAATCCATGAACTTGCTAAATGGCACATACCCCTTTGTTTACATCTTTGCTCCTTTAGCTATGATCTCAGAAGAATATCTTACAATTGCTCAAATGCTAAAAAGAGATGCCAATGGTAATATTAAAATGATCTACAGTGGCCATACAATTGAGGTGCCTCTTCCAAATAGGCAACTTCAATTGTATAGGACCCGTAAGCTAACCCTTGATCTAGATCAAGGCATTGGACAAAGAGGTTTTGCAGGTGCAGACAGGAGAGCTCAGGAGGGGCTATACTTTGTTCATCTTGAGCAAGGTGGTTCCTCCCGAGAAACTATGGACGAGGAGGAAGACAATGCATCTTCCGATCCCATGCACACTTCAAGCGGCATGCCTCCTCGATCCTCATGTCCGCAAAGAGCACGAGCATCCTTCTCGTCCACACGAGAAAGAGCATCGTGAATTGCGGCAACAGTTTGATCATCTCACCAACACCTTTGGTGAGCTGCGTGTTGAGCACGATGAGACAACACGCATCGTCCAGCAAATTGCCGAAGATATCCAAGCTATGCAAGCAGAACAACATCGGCAGTGGGACATGTGGCGACAATTCCATCCACAACCGCCGCACCACTGAGCAAAGAACAAGCTTGGGGGAGGTTCCCTCCCCCACTAAGGTAAGTTTTTAATTTCAGCATTTATATTTATGCATTCCTGCTTATCTTTGCTTTGCATCTAAATTTTTTTTTTGCATATGATAAAAAACAATAAAAAGACTTTCTTTACTCCACTCTCACATGCTTTATGAAAAATCTATATCTCCAATGGAAATTATGAATAGTTGCTCTGCTAAACGTCTCTCTAGTACTTAGTTTACAACTTGATATTTCTCTAAGTATGGATTACTTGGCTTGAAAAGAATTCATCATGAACCTCAAACTTTTGTGGGTTGCAAATGTTGTAACTAAGTCTAAGTTGTTGTGAGACATGATATGACAAGATAAGAGTTGCTATGGTATTGTTCTAAGCAAGAATGACTATCGGAGTTTTATTTCTTAAAATGACAAAACACTTTGTTGTTCCTCAATAGTGATAAGTCCTACCAAAGCCATATATGATCTTTCTGATATAAGCTTTCTACATAAGCTGCTTACTTTGTGTTGAGTTTGGTCAAGTTTTGTGACCCTTGTTGAGAGACTTATCATGCTCCCAAGATCAAGATCACGTACACGCCACATATACATGCTGCTTCTACACTGGAAGTACGCAAAAACATGCCTTACATTTCCACATAGTTCATACTCCATGCTATAGTAGAAAATCTCTCTCTAGTTTGTTGTTAGCAAATGAGACATAGACTATGCAAAATTATGAAAAATTCAAGGGCATTCTAAAGTCCCAAAATCTATGAGCATTCCAAAGCTCTTTTGAATAATAATAATAATAATAATAATAATAATGAGCATCTTCAAAGCTCATAGAAAAATAAATAAAGATAGCTATGTCTCAAAGTTTATAAGTTAGGAAAGAGAGATCTTATAGGAGTATTGATCATTTGCCATGTTTCCACACACTTGCACATCTTGATCTAAGAGTATGACACTTCTCTCCTTGGATTCGGGATTTGACTTTACAATATATGCAAGGTAAGTTTGCTACATTTTTGATCCCTACCTACAGCTCCACATAAGCTTTAGAAGTAGGATGAAAGAAGGCAAACTTTGATATGTGCCTTGGTAAGGAATCATACACCATATGAGCGACTCGAGAATGCTATTTGAGGAACACCAAATTTTTCTTTTACAAAATCTTGCAAACCTCCGATATGAAACTTGTGAAAGAATTAGAAAACTAGTGCTCCAATCAAGTTGTTCTATCTCTCAACCTCTCAAGACAAAGGATAAAGCTATAACCTCCATGAAGGACTAAGGTAATATGGGTGAGTCTTTATTGCTAATTTTTCCATTCAAAAGAGAAGTATATTGTTGTAGATCTAGTACTCTTGAAATATGAAGCATAGTAGCAACTCCTGATCCATCGAGCTAAGTTTGATTGTTTGCTCGGGACGAGCAAAGGTTAAGCTTGGGGGATCTTGTTGGCACAAGTTATGATTAACTTTTCTATACTTAAAATTGTGCCACCAACCTCTGGATCAAGGATAAAACAAACACATCATGAACATAGTTTTTCAAATAACTAGTTCCACATGTACATGAGTGTTTGAGTGCAAGGATGAAGAAATGAAGCAAGTGAGAGCTAGTGGGACCCACATAGGGGGTCGGACGACCACCCTATGGGCCCACCTGGCTCTCCCCCTCGACCATGATCCAAGAGAGGCACTCTAGAGTGCAATCCATCCATTGGATCACTCTGTGCTTTCTCTCAACGGCTCATAAGCAAAGCACAAGGATTCATGGGCCCACACAAAGGAGATTAATGTGACAACCACCATAGAACCAACATTCAACATCCATGACAAGTGGGACCAGCACCTAGGAGACCGAGGTGGGCCAGACACCCCAAGGGGGGTCGGCCGAACCACCTTTGGGCCCACCAGGCCCCCACTTGGTCCCTGATCAGTGGGACCACCTTCAGGAGGACAAAGGAGGGCCCACTGCTCATAGGGGGGTTCGACCGAACCACCCCTAGGTCGGTTGGCCTCCCTCCAACCGCCATATGCAAGGACACATGGTGGAAATCCACACCACACACCCAAGGACGGTTCCAAGGTCGGTTAATCCAAGGGTGGAGGATTGAAGCCCCCTGGATCGATGACGTGGCGATGGAGTAGCCCCTACTCCACCTCCCACTATAAATAGAGGGTCACTCCCCCCTCTCTAGACATGGTGAAGAAGCCTACAAGCTCCATTCCTTAGAATTGTTCTAGTAGTTAGTCTAGAGTAGGAGTTAGAGTTGAGTCGAGCTTGCTCGGGATTTCCGGAGTCGTCTTCGGGGAAGTCTGGTATAGCTCTTGTATATTTTCTTCTTTGTAAGACTTTATCTTTATCAATATATTATCCTTTCCCTTTACTTTACATAGTATTTACTTTGAGCATTACTATACTAGATATAATATTGTTATATGCTTTTGCTCTTTAATAGCCTTTACATTTATAGTCTTTGATCCTTGTGACCTTTCTTGTATGCGATCATTGCCTGTCATAGGGTGCTTTGATTATTGATCGTAGTCAAAGTAATAAGTTGTGTGTAAGCATGGTGCTTATATATTAGCTTACCCTTGATTACCGCTTATTGCGTGGATTGTTCGTGGATGCTAGTAGAAGGTGACAGCTCTATCTAGCCTTTGTATTCCACCACGCGTGTTAGATAAGTTATTAAAAGGTAGGGCTTCAAGACAACAGGAGGGCGCGGTTCGGTAGGAGTTTTGTCCTCCTACTGATCTATCCCCTCACCTAGCATACTTGTATTGAGGAGGCAAACTATAGTGTTTAGTCTAGTTAATTAGCTAAGTATATTAAAGTAGAGTGAATTGCTTAGGAGTCCCTTGTACTCTCTCATTGTCCTCCCACCTAGCTAATCTATCTAGTCCGTTCTAAGTATCATTTACCTAGGCTCTTTCATTCATCAACCCCTTCCTATCACATTTATCATTTACCCCCTATACTAGTTGGTACTCAGCTGAGGTACTCTCTAGGATCTCTCTCTAATTATCATTTCTAGCTCAGCTTTCCCTTGGGATAAAATAAATTATGATA
Organism: Microstegium vimineum; assembly: GCA_022036555.1. Classification (NCBI taxonomy): domain Eukaryota; kingdom Viridiplantae; phylum Streptophyta; class Magnoliopsida; order Poales; family Poaceae; genus Microstegium; species Microstegium vimineum. The sequence goes on along the minus strand of CM039134.1, from coordinate 46,534,851 downwards.
CCTTGGAATACTCATAGGTGAAGTGATACAGCGGTATAATCTGTGCGCTTGCGGATTTATCCAATAGTCATAAGAAATACCCATAAGCATTTCTGGCGCCGTACCGGGGATAGGGATTTATCTCTATTTGTGGTGTGACGCTAAGAAATGTCAACAACAGGGCTAACCCATTCACTATGAGGAACGGGGTAGATGATCCCCGCGTGCAAGAGTTTCAAGATTTCCTTCTTCACTACTTCTCTCATCGCATTATTCAATCTACGCTGGGGCTCTCTAGATGGAAGGGCCTCAGGTTCTATGGGGATGCGATGTGTGCAAAGAGCGGGACTAATGCCTTTGAGATCTTGAAGAGAATAGCCTAAGACTGGCTGATGCTTTTCCAAGATGGTGAGGAGTTTGAAGGACTCTTTAGGAGAGATTTTGTCACTGATGATCACAGGGGCCTCACGATGGTCATTTAGAAACGCATACTTTAAACCAGCTGGAAGGGGTTTAAGTTCTATAGAGGGCTTAGATGGGGGCTCGGATTTCTCCAGATCTATGGGTTCTTCTAGATCATTTTCTTCCTGGATGAAATCTTTGCCCTCTTCTTCTAGATCAGGATGAGATGATTCTAGAAGAGATGCAACCATCACTTCCTCTATGGGGTCAGATTCTGGGAGCGATTCCGTTATGGTGTTCATGGAACTGTTGAGCGGAATCGAGAGTTTGATGCTGCTCCCAAGATGACCCTTAAGACTTCCATCAAGAGATCCATCAAGGAATCTCATGAGTGGATGTCCAATTAACAAGTTGAATTCCTCTATATCAAAAATGAAGAAATTCAGGAGGATATTGACTTTTTTAATTAGCGTAGGAATGGTCTGTGCAATACCACAATTCTCAATCAATTGTCCTGAAGGAAGCTTCAAGAATTTATTGGTTGGAGTTAGATTTACCTTGCCTAGGAGAGCATTAGCTAATGACTTAGACATAATGCTAACTCCTACGGCAGGATCGTAGAGAGAGTCTAACTTTGCTCTATTGATTTGATAAGGAATGGTTGTAGAGGAAGAAAGAATTCGAATTGGCTCGAATGAAGATTCGGCCTCTTCTAACCACTCATTGCTCATGATAGAGGCTAGCTCTTGAACCATCTCCTAGGGATAGGCTTCTTCTATGAGACTAGGGATGTGGCGGTTCAGATCTTTTCGAGCAGTAGACTTCTTTTGCACAGATTGATTCAAGGCATTTCCAAAATTGGAAAATAAATCAGCCTCGATATCAAGGGGAAATTCCAAGGGATGAATTTCTTCTTCCCTTGGTGGTTCAGGTTCGATAGTAGGATATTGAGATGTAGAGGGGAGGGTTTTGGCTATCGATGTTGTTTCTATTCTGGGGGCTAGTTTCTGTTCTTCCGCAGGTCCTTCATAATATATGTTAGTATAAGGGGTGTTATCAAGAATCTTCATGAGAAGACTCTTCCCTGCACTAACGGGTAAACATAGGAAGGCTCCCCCAGAAGATATGTCAAGGAATTGTGTGGAATCTCTGCTAAGACCGCCACAGAAATGTTGTAACATTGTAGGCTCGGTTATAGCGAGATCAGGGCCCAAAGATACTAGATCTAAAAGACTGGCTCATGCATCACCCAGAGACTCTTTCTCTCTTTGCGAGAAATTGATGATCTCTTTTCGAAGACGAATGACGCAAGGGATAGGGAAGAATGCCAAGCAGAATTTAGGCATCAATTTTTCACAGTCTCCTTTCGCGTCATCTACGTGGCGAGTGTACCATCGTTTGGCTATTCCCGTTAAAGAAAATGGAAATAACTTCCACTTAAGGGTATCTGGCCTCATCCCTTGGATGTGGACACATGGACAAAGTTGTTCAAAGTCACGTATATGAGTATAGGGATTCTCGTCTTCGTCCCTAGAAAATGGTTTTTCCTGAACCATTGCTATGAGACTTGGGTGAAGCTCATAACGAACGTCCAGAATGGCCTGAGATGATTTAGGTGGCTCCAAGTTAGCGCCCGTTGGAGCACCATATTCGATAAGTGGGGTTTGATCCATATGTGTATGTGGAGTGGAAGGATGAATTCAAACAAAGATAAAATAGGACCAAAGGGTACTAGTTAAAACAACTACCGTCCCCCGGCAACGGCACCAGAAATGCTTGTTGGTATTTCTTATGACTATTGGATAAATCCGCAAGCGCACAGATTATACCATTGTAGCACTTCACCGGGAGTATTCCAGGTATCGTATTTTCCTCGGGGAACGAGAGGTGAGTTAACTAGGAATATGGATATGTCCTATGATGGATCAAGGGAGACTATGATAACTGGGTTGAGAGGTTCGATATAGCAAAGATATCTAACAAGGGATAGTTGGTTATACTGGCCTTATCGGCCCTTCTCTTGCAGGAGGCGACGGGATAGATCAGAAAGAGGACAAAACTCTAACCGGACCGCGCCATCAAGTTGTATTGAAGCCCTACCTTTTAAGAACTTATCTGACACGCGTGGTAGAATACAAAGACTAGATAGAGCTGTCACCTTCTACTAGCATCCACAAACAATCCGCACGATAAGCGGTTTACAAAGGTAAGATCTAGTTTAGACACCACGTCTACACTATTCTTACTACTTTAACCTTGTCCTAAGATTAAAGCACTTCACTCAGAGCAAAGCGATGATCAAGCATGAAAAGTTATATAACAGCTAAACCAGATTTAGAATACTAAATACTATAAAGAACTCAGAAGAAGTCACTTACAAGTGCTAACTTACAAGAGACTCGCATCCACTGAGGAAGAACTCCAGAGAAGGTCCCCGATAAGCCCGGGGCTTTCTCCAGAAGACTTCCTTCACTCTTCTCCAACCAGCATAGCACTACTAGAGAGCTCCGCTAAGAGACTAAGGAGTAGTGTTTCTCCAATGAGGCATGAATGAGAAGAGAGCTCTAGGGGTCTATTTATAGCTAGAGGTGGAGTAGGGGCTACTCTGGTGCCACGTCAGCGATCCGCGTCACCTTCATCAACCACCATTGGATCCAACCGACTTCAAAACCGCCTAAGGATCAAGGGTGTTGATTTCCATCATGTGGGGAGTGAGTGAGGCGGTTGAGGGGGGTGAAACCGACATAAGGGTGGTTGGCCGATCGCCCATGCTGCCATGTGGGCCCTCCTACACATTCTAGATGGTGGCCCACTAGTCAGGGACCAAGTGGGGGCTTATAGGGTCCACCTATAGGTCGGTCGACCGCCTATAGGGGCCTGTGGCCCACCTCTGCCTTCTGGCTGCTGGTCCCACCTGTCATATGTGTTGGATTTCGGTTCTGAGTTTGATTTGTCACGCTGATATCATTGATGTGGGTCCATAGATCCTTGTGATGTGAATTTGGACCGTTGGTAAGAGGCATACTTGGATCCAAGGGGTAGAGAGTGTTCTAGAGGGTGGATCTTGGATCATGGGGGCTTGGGAGGTCTAGTGGCCCCACAGGGTGGTCGGTCGACCCCCTAAGTGGGCCCACTAGCTCCCAAAGGTCTCCATTTGTCATTACCTGCATCAAATAGTCAAGGGACATGTGGAACTAGTTATTTGGCACAATATGTTCAGGTTATGCTTGATTTCCTTTGATTATGAGGTTGTTGACGGTATTTTGATGGTAATAAAATATCTCGTAATTACCGTCAACAATTGGCATGCCAATCGGGATGATTTACTTCTTTTATGAATCCTGCAGCCAGGAGCCGAGTTATCTCAGCTTTAATAGCCTCTTTACGGTCCGGTGCGAATCTTCTAAGCTTCTGGCGGGTCGGCTTAGCCCCATCTACCATGTTCAGGGAGTGCTCGGCGTGGTCGCGGGGGACTCCTGGCATGTCCGCCAGTTTCCAGGCGAAGATGTTGATGTTGCGCCGCAGGAAGCTGACGAGCGCACTTTCTTGTTCGGGGTCGAGGTTGGCACTGATCATGGCGGTCTTCTCTGGGTCGTCATCGTCCAGGGCCACCGTCTTCGTTTCCCTGGATTTCTTCGAGGCACGTATGGTCGGGGGCTCTGGAATGTCGAAGTCCCCTGCTCGTGGCTTGGCCGCATCAGACAGGCAGACTTGGGTGCCGCGCTATTGCTCCCGCCTGGTCGCGTCACTGATTGTCTCTTGCTCGCACTCGTAGGCGACCTGGAGATCGGAGTGGAGGCTGATGACCCCCTGCGGTGTTGGTATCTTGAGCACTAAGTAGGTATAGTGTGGTATCGCCATGAGTCTTGACAGCGCAGGTCGCCCGAGGATGGCGTCGTATGGAATATCGAGGTCGGCGATCACAAAATCAACAGGTTCTTCATGTACTAGATGGTCGGATTCGAATCGTACTCGGAGGGTGATCTGTCCGGATAGCTTCGAGCTTTCACCGGGGATTATACCATGGAATGAGAAATTCATCGGGCAGATGCTGCTCTCCCGGAACTCGAAACGTTGGAGCGTGCTTGGAAAAATAATGTTGAGTGAACTTCCTCTGTCGATGAGTATCTTTTTGAAGAAGCTGGTCGCGACGGCTGCGCTGACGATCAAGGGGAAGCGACCAGGGTAGTCATGTCGTACCCGATGATCGTCTCTGGAGAAATGGATTTGGCACCTTGTCCAATCAGGAGTAGGGACATGAATGCTATTGTTGTTAGTAAAAGCCCAGCGACGCTTACCATTGCCATCTTGGTGTCCACGGAATATGGGGAAGATGCGCGTGGCCTTCATGAAGTTGGCGGTCGGAGCCTCCGCCGTGTCCTCTTTTGAAGGGCCATTGCCTTGTCGCTTTGCTTCCGCCTTGCTCTGGATGGCCTCCTTGAGGGCGATGCACTCCTGCATAGTGTGTTTTCCTTGTTCGTGAAGGGGACAGGGGTCGTCGAGGACCTCTTTATTGTTGTTGCTGCGTCGATGCTTCCGCCCGATGCCATGGCTTACAGGATCAGGTGTCGGGCGGCGTTGTGGTGTGTCCGGGGTGATCTTCTTTCGTGCAGTTGACGCGTGTGGACGGAGTCGACGGGGAACGACGTTGATGAGGCCGACGCATCCGGCGAGGTCTTCGTCAACCTGGTCGACAGCGCTCGCAAGATCATCATGGGTGGCACGATCGGGGGCGCCTTGAGCCATCTTGGTGGTCGGATCTTCAATCGAAGGAGAGTTCGACGCGAGGAGTCGTGTTGGTTTTGTAGTTTCGCAGACAGAGACGGTGCCATGGATAGTCTAGACCATAGATCTGGGGAAGGTAGCCGCTTGATGAGCCATGGAGTCGATGCACACACCCTCTACCTAGTTTGCCAACTGTCGACGAAATATGCGTCGCAGTCTACCTAGGGGGTACCCTACGGTAGTAGATTGTAGGCGGAGGTGTGGCGACGGCGATCAAGCGTAACACAGAGAGCGTAGACATGACGATTTATACAGGTTTGGGCCGACAAATATCCATAACACCCTACGTCCTGTGTTTTGGTGGATGGATTGATTTGAGTACTAGGTTACAAGATCCGTAGATGATCTGAGAGAGCTTTTGGAGGGGGTCCCTACCCACCTTATATAGCCGGTGAGCAGGGTTACAGTTTCCATATCCTAACAGATTACAATCGGTCCCTTAAGGCAAGGGATCTGAGTCTATCTACTAGGATCTTCCTTGGCGAGAAAGACTTCTTTGGAGTCCTTGGCGAGCATGATGGGCTGGTCGCGTGCCGCAAGGCCTCGTGGGTTGGGCCGTATTCTGGTCGGTAGGCCCATAAGGTCCCTGGGGATATGCCGAGGTAATATCCCCAACAAGTAGTTCTTGCAAATCCGTTTGAATCAAGTTGTTCGAAATCAAGAGGAGCATCTTTGCACCGAAGGATTCTTCCTCAAACCTCTCGAGTACGCAGATCGGGCGAATTCTTTGCGGTGTTCTTCGTTTCTTGCTTCCTCACTCCAAATCTTTGTTTCCCTTCAATCCAAACCAAATTGAGCGATGATTTCTTCGGGATAGCTCCTCTGTAGCACTAGAAACATGCCTACCAAGTTGGGTTGCTAGTGGAGATCATTTGGTAAGGATTTGGGAAGATTTGGTGGAGAGAAATACGAGTTTCGCTTTTCGTGCGTTCTGTTCGGGGGCATCGGATGCTCCAACAGGAGGCGCCGGACGCTAGGGACTGCTGACGTCAGCGTCCATCGCCACCTCTATCTACGCGCTTCAAGTTGGCGTCGAACGCTCGCTAGTGTCCGTCGACCATGCGCCGGACACGTCCGTCGATTTTGAGCACCCATCAACCGGGTTGTGTTTTGGGAAGAGTGGCCCGAATATTTCGAGAGAAATTTGAGGCTCCCATTCACCCCCCCCCCCTTTGGTCGCCGTTCTCGGTCCTTCAATTGGTATCAGAGCCGGTTAAGGATCATTCCACCTTAAACGGTTCTTGATCCGTGAAGGCCACATGGAGCGAGGTGCTGGCAAACCTCCGTTTTTTGATGGAACGAATTTCGCCTATTGGAAGGTGCGCATGTCCACCTACCTTCAAGGGCTTGATTCAAAGATTTGGGAGATTTGTGAGAATGAGGACTATGTGGTTCTTGGTGCTCAGATTAATGAGCTCCAAGTCACACAACACGCGTCAAACACAAGAGTCCGTAGTATCCTCTTCTCAAGCTTGTCTCTTACTGAGTTTGAGCGAGTCTCGAACCTCACTACGGCGCGAGAGATCTAGCAAACACTTGTGAGATATCATGAGGGCAATCCTCAAATCAAGTCCAGACTCTTCGACACATACCGTAGGGAGTACGAGAACTTCGTACAGTTGTCCGATGAATCTGTTGACAGAATGTTCACTCGCTTCCAATCTATTGTCAACAAGATGTGTCTCAATCGGGCCAACTTGTCCTATGACGATCATGAGATGGCTATCAAGCTTTTGCATGCTCTTGATCGAAGGGTGTGGGAGATGAAGGTGGCTGCCATTCAGGAGTCACCGGGCTATGATGCCCTCACCGTGGATGAGATGTTCAGCAAGCTCAAGTCCTCAGAAATTGATCACCAGACCTGGGCCAAGCTTGAGAACCCGTCGAACCCCTCTATGGCGTTGGTTTCTGGCCTCGGCGGTGTGTCTTCTTCCTCTAACCCTTCACAACCTTTGTTCGCTCTTTCGTCTTTGATCTCTATGACAGAGGAACAAGTGGAGGCTCTTGGAGATGACGAGTTGGCCTTGGTCATCACTAGGTTCTCGCAGTTTCACAACAACCGCTTGAACCGGTGACGTGGTGGCACGGCCAAGGGGGTACTACCATTGCGGTGATGAGGACCACTTCATCGCAAACTGCCCCAAGAAAGCTACGGGTGACTTCACCAAGCGCAAGGACAAGCGCGAGCACCGCTTTGACGACAAGCACAAAGCCAAGGGCGGCCACAACCGGAGATCCTCGAAGAAGGTGATTGACAAGGTGAAGGCCAAGCACCAAGCCTTCCTCGCCTCTCTCAGCGACATCGAGTGCTCCACCGACGGAAGCTCTTCTTCGAGCGACAACGACGAGTCGAAGGGAAAGGTTGAGGACAAGCTCAACAGCCTCTACTTCTACGCTGACGCCAAGCACGGTGGCTTCTGCACCATGGCGATTGGAGCTGGTGAGGTCGGTTAGCACAAGGACGACTCCGACGCCGACTCCGACACACCCGAGGTATCACCCACCATCGAGTCTCTCTCCTCCGAGCTTGAGTCCTTGAACGCTACCTTCATGAGTCAGGATATTGTGCTCAAGCGTGCGATTAGAGAGAGGAACGAGTTCAAGGCCAAGTATCTGAAAACGCTAGATGAGCTCGAGTTTGCTAAGGCGTCGGTGGTGGTTACCGAGGAGGTAGAGTGTGATGTTTGCGCCATTCACATGTCTAGTCTTGTTACTCTCCAGGACAAGTATGGCACTCTACTTGAGGAGGTCAGTGAGCTGAAGGCTAGGCCTAGCTTACTTGGTGCGTACAAGTCTTGTGAAGCCTTGCATTCTGAGCTGGCACAGAAGGAGAGTAGGATTGTTGTGCTAGAGAAGGTCAGCTCAGATAACACTAGAGAGTCAGATCGTGTTGAGGCTTTGGAGCTTGAGATCACGACGTGCCGACACGACAAGGCGCGTACCGAGGAGGATAACACGCACCTCTAGTCTATCTTAGCTTGGGTGTCTGGCAAAGAGCCGCAGCTGGGGATGTTGTACAACCAATTCAGGTGGACTGGCAACACGGGAGTAGGCTTTGCTATAGGTGGGAAGGACGATAGCGTGTTTGGTAAGATCAGTAAGTGTTGTGGTTTGAGCGAGAGTGAGAAACCCACCACAACTCCCAAGTTCACCAAGTTCACCCCACCTAAGCCTACTGACCCCTCTGAGTTACCTATGTAGATGGTGTGTTTGAAGATCCACCCAAAATCACTCCACAGAAGCAAGTGTGGATTCCCAAACCGAACCACCTTCGGAACCCACTTGACACCTTGCCCAACATCTCTAGTCACCCAACCCAACAAGAAAGTGCCTACCAAGAGTGCGGTGAGGTACCACTGTGAGTATTGTGAGCGGGATGGGCACTTGACTGAGTTTTGCTATAGGAGAAAGAGAGATGATCGGAGGCAGGTTGAGTTGAACAACCGGGACATGTACCACCCACCGGTTGGGGTGCATGAACCGGAAGTTCAAAGGCACACTACTAGGCCTAGAGGTGCAATGCCTCAAGGTTCTAGGCCTCAGGAGGCGAGACCACGTGGTGGTCGTGCCCGGCGGGGTACCGGTCGTGACCCATATGACTATGGACCTCGTGGCGGTGGCTTCACTCCCCACACCTTTAGCGGACCATCTTTTTCCTATGGTGGTGATCGCTATCCCCCTATTGGAAGGGAGATGTTTGGTATGCCTCCTAACCCTTTCTCTGGGCAAATGAATCAACACTGGTATCCTTCACAGTTTACTAACCCCAGTGTTGCTTCGTTTGCTCACACTATGTCTTTTTATTGATGTAGGAAGGAGGACTGGAGGAGACTTGGCTTGTGGATTCCAGATGTTCACGCCATATGACCGGAAGTGCCAAGTGGTTCTCCAGCCTCGACCTCGTGCGCCACACCGAGTATATCACTTTTGGGGATAAGAGTAAAGGTAAGGTTGTGTCCCGAGGGTCAATCCGTGTCAATTCGTCTTTTGTCCTCAAGGATGTTGCTTTGGATGCGAATTATCATTTCAACCTTCTCTCGGTTTCGCAACTCCTTGAAGACGGTTTTGAAGTGAATTTCAAAGTTGGCTTTTCTCGGATTCTTGACTCTCGGGGTGATCTTGTTTGCCGGATCGTGCCTTTTAGGAAGGTTTTTTGTGTGGATTTTTCTATCTCTTCCGGACCTTCTCGTTGTCTTCTTGCCGGTTCTTCTTCCGATCTTTAGAAGTGGCATAGGAGATTGGGACATCTTAGCTTTGAGTTGCTTGCAAGGCTTAGCTCGATGGACCTTATCCAAGGATTGCCAAAGCTAAAGTTCGAGAAGGATTTGGTTTGCCATCCTTGCAGGCATGGCAAGATGGTTGCTGCTTCCCATCCTCCAGTGACTGAGATTATGACCAAACAACCCGGCGAGCTCTTACACATGGACACAGTTGGTCCAGCTCGGGTTAGGTCGGAAGGAGGGAAGTGGTATGTGGTTGTAGTTGTTGATGACTAATCGAGATACTCTTGGGTGTTCTTTTTGGAGAGTAAGGATGAGGCTTTTTCATATGTTCGAGATCTGATTTTGAGATTGCAAAATGAGCTACCCAAGCATGCCATGAGAGCGATACGCAGTGACAATGGCACAGAATTCAAGAATGCTCAGTTTGCATCTCTTTGCTCTTCTTTGGGTCTCGACCACCAGTTTTCCTCTCCTCACACTCCGTAGCAGAATGGTGTTGTTGAGCGCAAGAATCGAACCCTTGTTGAGATGGCTAGTACGATGCTCGATGAGCATAGGACTCCTAGGAGGTATTGGGCCGAAGCGATAAATTCTGCTTGCTATGTTTCCAATCGCATTTTTCTCCGAGCTTTCAAGAAGAAGACTTCTTATGAGTTGCGATTTGGGAGACCACCTAAGGTAAGTCACCTACGGGTGTTTGGGTGCAAGTGTTTCATCCTCAAGAAGGGAGGTAAGTTGGACAAGTTTGAGTCTCGGTCTTCTGACGGTATCTTTCTCGGTTATTCTACTCACTCCGTGCTTATCGTGCTCTTAACCTTGAGATGAACCGAGTGATGGAGACTTGTGAGATTACTTTCGATGAGATTATGCCTTGTAGTTCCACTGCTTTTGAGTTTGCAGGTGATGATGAGGTGAACACTAGCATCTTTGTGGAGGAGGAGTAGGACGATGCCGATTGGGGTGATCCCGAGCCGACTCCACCGGTTGCCCTCATCGACCCTGCGATGTCTACTTCGGCTCACGGCCCCGACCCATCTACTTCCTCTACATGGGGGCCGTTCGAGCAACTTCCTCAGTCGGTGTCCGTTGCACCTGAGGGATCACCAGCTGCTATTGAGGGGGAGGCTACTTCTTCCAGGCAAGCTCCCCACTACATCCAGAAGCAGCACCCGCCGGAGAACATCATCGGTGACATCGACCGTCGAGTCACGCGGTCTAGGTCATATCTCTCTCACTTTGCTCATTCGGCTTTTGTCGCTTCATTTGAGCCCCAAGATGTTAGACATGCTTTGATGGATCCGGATTGGGTTAATGTCATGGATGAGGAGTTAGAAAACTTTGAGCAAAACTACGTTTGGGTCTTAGTGCTACCACCACCAAGTTGCCACCCTATAGGAACCAAGTGGGTTTTCAAAAATAAACAAAGTGAGGACAGGGTGGTAGTGCGTAACAAGGCTAGGTTGGTAGCGCAAGGCTTTTGTCAAAAGGAGGGAATAGATTATGAGGAAACCTTTGCTCCCGTAGCTCGTTTAGAAGCTATTAGAATCCTTCTAGCTTTTGCGGCTTCTAAGGGTTTTAAACTTTTTCAAATGGATGTTAAAAGTTCTTTCTTAAATGGCTACATAGAGGAGGAAGTGTATGTTAGACAACCTCCGGTTTCAAAAACCCCTAGTTTCCAAACCATGTTTTTAAACTTTAAAAAGCTTTGTATGGTTTGAAACAAGCTCCTAGAACATGGTATGATAGGTTGAAAACGTTTCTGCTTGCTAAGGGTTTTAAAATGGGATCGGTAGATAAGACATTTTTTCTCCTCAAGCAAGGCAAAGACACTCTCCTAGTCCAGATTTATGTGGATGATATCATCTTTGGTGGTTCTTCTCATACTCTTGTTGCCAAGTTTGCAGATCTTATGAGCAGGGAATTTGAGATGAGCATGATGGGAGAGCTGACTTTCTTTCTCGGGTTGCAAATCAAGCAAACCCGGGAAGGGACGTTTGTGCACCAAGTCAAGTACACGAAGGACATTCTGAAGAAGTTTGACATGGGTGAGGCAAAGCCTCTTTCGACACCCATGTCGACTACGACTGCCTTGGATGCGGACGAGGAAGGAGAAGCGGTGGATCAGACGGAGTACCGAAGCATGATCGGGTCGCTTTTGTACTTGACAGCGACTCGGCCAGACATCCAGTTCGTCCTCTGCTTGTGTGCGCGCTTTCAGGCGTCACCGTGCACTTCGCACAAGCAGGCAGTGAAACGCATCATGAGGTACTTGCGCTTCACTCCCGAATTTGGACTTTGGTTTTCCGCCTCCTCCTCTCTTGTGCTTTGCGGCTATTCCGATGCCGATTTTGCCGGTTGTCGTCTTGATCGGAAGTCCACTTCTGGAACTTGCCAATTTCTCGGGTCTTCTCTAGTGTCTTGGTCTTCTCGTAAACAGTCTAGCATGGCTCAGTCGACCTGTGAAGCTGAATCTATTGCCGCTGCTAGCTGTTGTTCTCAGTTAAATTGGATGATTGCGACTTTGAAGGATTTTGGTCTTGAGCTTACTAAAGTGCCTCTGCTTTGCGATAGCACGAGTGCCATTAGTGTGGCCAAAAATACCATGCTTCATTCTAAAACTAAGCACATTGACGTTTGTTTTCACTTCTTGAGAGATCACTACGAGAAGGGCAACATTGACCTCTGGCATGTCGATACCCAAAACTAGCTTTCGGACATTCTCACAAAACCTTTAGATCAAGCTGCGTTTTCTCACCTTCGGGGCGAGTTGGGTGTGTGCTTCCCTTTTTAGTTGAGGGAAGCCTTTTGTATCATAGTTTTTATTTTGGCTTTTATTTGACCTTTCTTTTTGTTTCTTAGTATTTAGTTGGTGTCAGTTAGCATTTTGCATCTCATTTGCATTTGTGACATAGTTCATTTTGAGCTTCATACCTATAGCCGATATATTGAATTTATGCTCTATTTGAGGTGCTTTATGTGTCTATGGTGTTCCTTAACTTAGACTCTCTTTGATCTCTTGATATGCAATAGAGCTAAGTTAGAAAAGCTTTAAAACTGAATTTAACTCTATAAATCACCTCTAAAATGACACTAGCATGTGTAGGCTTTTGAGGATCCCTTTTAGCTGTCTTGTATATAGCTTGTAACTATGGCTCTTCATTGTTTCATTCACTTCCTTTGAGCACCATGTTTAAACTTGATCTAAAATAAAGTAGCTCTCTGAATAGTGAATTGAAAAGATCGAGTTGGGTTCGCATTTGTGAGCACTTCACTGTTTGTTCGAGACTGCTTCCCATATGGGTTGAACTTGAGTGGTGTCGTGTATGACCGAAACTGGTGTGTTAAGCTCTTTGGCTTCGCCCGGTTGATAAGTGGCATCACTTTGCTTAGAACCACTCGCATACATTTACATTGTGCCTAAAACTGAATTTTGCTACAAAACTCTGAAAATGAAAATTTTGATTCAGTTTGGGTCATTGGCTTGTTGTATGAACTTTGCTAGGGATAGTTTTACTCGCTATACATGTGACAGTTTTGAGGTTGATCTTATCTTTCATGCCATGTTTAGTTGTCTTTAGGAGGTGATACCCTTCCTCTGCTCACACATGTAATCTTCTCTAAATTGTCTTCTAGAGTGATCTTGAGCTCAACTAGAGTCTTTGTTGGGCACTTAGAGCTTTTCCTATTCTCACAGGATCACATCACTTAGAGCATCATTTCATTGTCTTAGCTCTATGTATGAAGCTTTTTGCACTTATTTTGCATTTCATGGCATTTCTGGCCTAATTCTTGAGTTTTGTACTTTGATGAGCTACATGTGTCAATAAGGGGGAGAGTTGTTTGCATTTCATCCAAGGGGGGATATAGATGTGGTCAAGGGGAGAAAATGTGCATTTGTGAAAATCTTGCATTTTTGGCTCTTTTCATCCTTCTTGGTATCCTGTGAGTGTGCACTTGTTCAGGGGGAGTCTTTTTGCTAGATGTGTTGAGCCTTTGCCTCTTCTGGAGGGTCTAGCTTGTTTTGTTGGCTCCGACAGGTTTCGATTGGCCTCTTGAGTTTTATGTGATTTAATTGGTATCTTGGAGAGTTTCTTGTCATAAGACGTTTGGTTTCTTCGGCTTGCTAGCGGTGTTGAGCCCGTTTCTGCCTCTTCTTGAGGGCTAGCTGTGTTTTGCTTGGTTGCGTCGAACCGTTGCCCATGTCTTTGGGAACCAAGTTTCGGATGAGATTTGCTTCTCTCAAGTGACCCCGTTTTGGTTTTCTTAGCTTTTGGTCATTTGGAGACCTTTACCTTATGGCTCAAATCTGAAATGCACTTGTGTTGACAATGCACTCATCAAGGGGGAGATTGCGAACACATGGTTGATATGTGCCCATGTTTGTTCAGCTTTGATGATGAGTGATTGTTCAACATGTGAGTATTTCAGTTTGAGTGGTTTATTCTAACCCCTGCGAAAGCATGTGTGTGCCTATCTATCGGTTTGTGGTGTGCAGGTGCTATGCCCGGAGACAGTGGTCAATGGCGTGGAGAAGGTCGAGTAGAGGCTTGTCGTGCTGATGGACTGAGAGCGGTGAAGGGCGGAAGCGGGGCTCGGACCGAGGGACCATGGGTGTCGGCGGACTAGCTGTGGTGCCTAGTACTTGGCACCGGCGAGCGCGAGAAGACATGGAGGTAGACCGTGTTGACCAAGTCAAGACGGCGGGCGAGCGAGTCGAGCGGGAGGCTCAGGGGACTCGGAGCCGGGCCGGGCGAGGATGAGGTGGCACGTGTCGAGCGGTTTGGTGGTTTAGGTCTCAAAACAATCGGGGGACGGTTTCCGAGTTTGGGCCTCAAAACTCGGGGTTCGATAGTTGAGCCCAAAGCTACCGGTGGTGGGTTTCGCAGGTTTGGGCCTTAAAACCCGGGCAGAGCTTCCCAGGAAGCGGGGATGGCACGCGGCGGAATCCTGGAGGCTACGTCGAGGCAACGACAACTCTTGGCAGGAAGCAGGGCCGTCCATTCAAATCGAGGAAGATATTTTCCAGAGCTTGGACTGCAATGCTTAGGCTAGGTAGTTCACTCATGTATCTAGGGGGGGTCTTTGGGAAATAGCCAAAGCCCGTTAAGTAGGGGATGAAGGGGTATCCCTCATCCCACCTCTTGCATTTCCTCCTCCCACCTAAATTCCTAGGGTTTCCCATCCTCTAGTTTTTCTTGCTTGAGATCCATGGCGTCTCCCGTGTAAAACTTGAGATTGTTGCGAGGAATCGGAGGCCGTAACCTCCGTAGGCCATGGTGCCTTTGATTTTTTGATCGTGTCCCCGTTTTGCTTGTGTTCTTCGCATTTTGCTTTTGCCCCTCTTTTGATCCCGAGATGAGATCTCTTTGTAGGGAGTAGTTCTTGCAAATCCATTTGAATCAAGTTGTTCGTAATCGAGAGGAGCATCTTTGCACCAAAGGATTCTTCCTCAAACCTCTCGAGTACGCAGATCGGGCGAATTCTTTGCGGTGTTCTTCGTTTCTTGCTTCCTCCCTCCAAATCTTTGTTTCCCTTCAATCCAAACCAAATTGAGCGATGATTTCTTTGGGATAGCTCCTCCATAGCACTAGAAACATGCCTACCAAGTTGGGTTGCTAGTGGAGATCATTTGGTAAGGATTTGAGAAGATTTGGTGGAGAGAAAGACGAGTTTCGCTTTTCGTGCGTTCTGTTCAGGGGCGTCGGACGCTCCAACAGGAGGCGCCGGACGCTAGGGACTGCTGACATCAGTGTCCATCGCCACCTCTGTCTGTGCGCTTCAAGTTGGCGCCGTACGCTCGCCAGCGTTCGTCGACCACGCGTCGGACGTGTTCGTCGGTTTTGAGAGTTGCAAAGCTCTCTGTTCGTTTGCGTCGGACGATCTGCAGCGTCCGTCGGGTTGCCTCCAGACGCGTCCATCACCTGGAGGACCTCTCTGTTTCCTCTCTGTGTGTTTTGTGTTGGACACTTGTCAGCATCCGTCGAGTGTCCGTCAGACACGTCCGTCACCTAACTGACCTCTCGGGTTGCTCTCTGCTCTTCCGTCGGACACTCGGCTTCAACGTCTCGCCTGACTTTCCAACATCCGTCAGCTACTTATCTGGTTGTCTTGCTTTGGATTCTTTCCTCTTTCCCATAGGGGTGGAGAACTCAATCTTGGGGGTTTCCGGTGAGTTTTTCTCCATTGCCAGTGAGCTCTCATTTGCTCGATTTCATCTGAGAAATTTGAGTGGCCCGAATATTTTGAGAGAAATTTGAGGCTCCCATTCACCCCCTCTGGTCGTCGTTCTCGGTCCTTCAGAATCTTCTGGTTTCCCAGGAATTTTAGCTTGTTCTATAGATGGCATAACTTCTGCTAATTGAGTTAATTGTGTTTCTAGCATTTTATTAAAACTCAATTGATTTTTCATGGCAGTTGTAAAGCTATCCATTTTCTTACCAAGAGTTTCAAGAACTTTGTCAGTGGCAATCATCTTTTTATTTATATCATCATTAATTTTAGATTGACCAAGAACAAGATCTTTTAATGAAGGTTGGTTATTGTAAGAATTGTAATTATTGTAATTGTTATTACCTCCATTACCTTGGTAGAAGGGGCGCGAGTTCCATCCTCCTTGTTGTTGGGGTCGATACCCGTTGTTGTTGTTGATGATGATGATGAAGTTCACGTCCTCCTTCGATGTCTCGGGGCAATTGTTGCCCGAGTGATCATTTCCTCCACACACCTCGCACCATGGATCAGCTTCATCATGGGGTAGATGGCCTCTCGTTCCTTCTTGGAACTTTCTTCTATCTTCTTCATTAGGAGGTCCATCTTGGCAGAGAGCATGTCCACCTCATTGACAGTGTGCATACCTATCCTCTTCGGTTGGAGTCGTTCCTCACCCCATCCTTGGTTGATCACCATTTTCTCGATGAGGTCCTTGGCATTTCTCACTGTGTGTTGGAGGAATGCCCCTCCAGCGGCAGCATCAAGATGACTAACGGGCCATGCTAGACAACCCGTGGTAGAATCCTTGGATCAAGAGCCAATCGTCTATCCCATGATGAGGACAGGCACGAATGCACTCTTGGAGACGCTCCCATGCTTCGGGAATCATCTCGTCAGACTGTTGAGATCTTTCCACGAAGAGCATTGGTTTTGCCCGTCGGGAAGTACTTCTTGAGGAATGTGTTAGCACACCTCTCCCATGTAGTGGCCTCTTCTTTGTGGGCGTAGAACCATTGCTTCGCCTTCCCCAATAACGAGAATGGGAAAAGACGAATGCGAATGGTGTTAGACGCCACTCCCTTGATAGTGAAAGTGCCACATAACTCCATGAAGTGCTGGAGATGAGCATTGGCATCCTCATGGGGCTTCCCGCAAAATGGATTGGCCTGCACCATGTGGATCAAGGCGGGCTTCAGCTCGAAGGTGGCATCCCCAAAGTTGACTTCAGGACCCTGAGCTACGTGGGTAGCTAACGGAGCCGAGAAGTCA
This sequence comes from Microstegium vimineum, assembly GCA_022036555.1. Classification (NCBI taxonomy): domain Eukaryota; kingdom Viridiplantae; phylum Streptophyta; class Magnoliopsida; order Poales; family Poaceae; genus Microstegium; species Microstegium vimineum. The sequence goes on along the minus strand of CM039134.1, from coordinate 46,517,983 downwards.
GAGATCGCCTTCTGGGTCATAGCTTCCTTGAGTGGTGGTGTAGAGCCTCCTTCCTCGAACGGATTCAGGGTCAAGATGAACCTCTGAGGTGGAACTTGACGATGTCTAGTCCTTAACAGCTGCTCGGGATCTTTGAGATAGTTTCCCGGCAGTTGGAAACCGCTCATAAACTGTCTGGCTTCACAAGAAAGGAAGACACAGACAAGGGTAAGCCCCTATGACTAATTGATCTAAGTCAATGATAATCTCTGGATTCAATCTAATTAAAAATTTCTAAGCTTCTTCACTATGTGTAGAGAGGGGGGTATGAGCCTCTATTTATAGTGGGAGGAGGAGTAGGGTCTACTCTATCACCACGCCAGCGATCCAGGGAGCTTCAATCCTCCACCCTTGGATCCAACCGCCTTAGAACCGACTTTGGATGGATGGTGTGGATTTCCACCATGTGTTGTTGAGTATGGCGGTTGGTAGGGGGTGAACCGACCTAGGGGGCGGTCGACCGACCCCCCCCCCCTTATGGCCTGTGGGCCATCCCCTGGCCTTCTGGATGTGGTCCCACTGGTCAGGGACCAAGTGGGGGCCTTGTGGGCCTAGATGGGGGTCGGCCGACGCCCCCCCTTCGGGGCTCTGGCCCACCTCCATCTCCCAGGTACTGGTTCCACTTGTCATAGATGTTGGATGTTGGTCTTGAGGTGGTTGTCACATTTATCTCCTTGGTGTGGGCCCATAGATCCATGTGCTATCCTTGTGAGCAGTTGAGAGGAAGCACAGAGTGATCCAATGGTTAGAATTCACTCTAAGGTGCTCCTCTTGGATCATGGCCGAGAGGGGAGGGCTGGTGGGCCCATAGGGTGGTCGGCCGACCCCCTATGTGGGTCCCACTAGCTCTCCTTTGCTCCATTTCTTCATTCCTGCATTCAAACACTCCATGGACATGTGGAACTTGTTATTTGATAAAATATACTCATGATGTGTTTGTTTATCCTTGATCCTGAGGTTGTTGGTAGCATTTTGGTTAAGTAAAAATGTATCATTCTTAGTGCCAACAGTTGTTGAGATTCTTTGTAGTTTTTAAATTAGGCTATTCACCCCCCTCTAGCCATCGCATAGGACCTTTCAACAACATCTCCAAAGCATTTGTAATCCATGATAGACTGACCATCTACCCAAACAAATTGCTATACAACCATCTTCCTTGTCTACCTGAATGGTATAAAAAATATAGGATCTTGTACCTATTTATTTCTCAGGTATTTAGATAGTGTTTGTGCATCATTGACTTCTAAGTATTGTCTGCGCTCGTGACCAATCTCGTTATTGCAATCCATTTGAGAAAATGTCATTTTGTCTTCCCCTCCATAAAACTCTTTCATGAATTCATACACTTGGGCTGACTTCATTCCGGCTTCCAGTATTTGCCCAATTAACTTCATGTCTGCCTCTATAACTTGTCATTGGGACCTCAACTTATGTGACTTATTTGGACTAGCAAGATAATGGTTGTGCTCTAGTACAACCTTCTGCATTGTCCAAATACCTTCCCTACTAGTACTAAACTGAACACGAGCATCACAGCCTGTCCTTGTGATGTCCTTTTGTGACAACTCATTTTCTCTTTGTCCCTGGCTACTACATACTATATGTTTCTGACATAGAGTGCCATCTTGGCAATGCTTGGTCTTGCTCTTTGTAATACTGAACCCAACCTTACCGGCATAGATGTTGTACATCTCATAAGCCTTTTCCTCTGATTGAAAAGTCATTCCAACTTCAGGAGTGATCAATTTTTTCCTAGTTTTATCAATCACCTCCTGTATACAATAGTTATCACTTAAAATTGTACTATAACAAAACAAAATATCATAAATAAAGTCAGGTTTGTTACTTATATTTTTTTAATACCTCAATAGGTACTTCATTCTCCATTGATCCTGACCTGTTATCATTGCCATGTAAACTGCCATCAATCCTACCGATGGTCTCTACTCCCATAGTAACCAACACAATGTTCTGTAAAATATGTGCACTATATCCATGACTAAACAACAACATAGATCAAAAAGCAAGATCATGTAAACAAATACCCAACCTATTTTAACGGATCTTCATGATCTCCATGAGTAACACCAACGCCATCAACTACCATTGTGATGCCTTCTTGGCCTCCAATGTCGGCCATAGATGCCATTTGATGCATCAAAGCCCGTCTGCACCGGTAGCGTGCAACTGCATGCGCGGCAGCGGTGGCAGCGGCATGCACGGCAGCCGCGGTGGCAGCTATGGCGACGGTGACGGCAGCAGCGTGCAACTGATTGCACAGAGATGACGGTGTGATCTATTTGCACTCCCCTTTTTTATCGTATCCCTGTGATCTTGTTCCTGTAGTAGACTCCGATAGCTGTATGGAGGAGCCAAGTCGATAAAAGATAGTCGGCCTTGCATGCTAATACAAGCTACGAAGAGGGGTTACGTACACCTGTCGTTTGATCAAAAGTTGTGACACGAGTCATGCATCTAGGGAGGGGGCTCATTGTTGACGGAATGAACCCGGACTCCACCAATTTTTTTCCAGTAATTCTTGGTAAGGAAGAACAAGTACCCCCTCACTGTTGTTTCTCAAGTCATGCCATGAGGACACTAATTACCAGTTTGATTGATTGCATGATCAATCTTGTCCAATTCCAATAACTCCCTTGGTAAATAGAATTGACATTAGCTTTGATTACCGAAACATTGAAATACCAACAGCCCTGTCACCTCCTTCCTTTACTTTAAGCTTTTTATTCGAGCTATTCAATTCTCACATTTATTTTCTTAGAATTGTCGTGCTAAGTAGGAATGGAACTAGGTTGCTAAACTTTTTGTGCGTTAGAACTCATAGATTACACTTCTAGGCACAAGGGGTGATTGGCTTTGTAGAGTTAGGATTTAATTCTTGAAATAGTTTTTATAAAATCCCAATTCACCCTCTTCTTGGGCATGTTGATCCTTTCACACACAAACAAGTATTGCATGTAACAAAGTAATAACACAAGTAGCACAATGATTTATCCCATGGTTCAACTTGCCAGCAAGGCTTGTCTACTTCCACATTATTGAGGCTTTCCACTAAGGCTTAGGCTTTGCAACCCTACCTCATTTTCAAATCAAGGAAGTGAATTCTTAATATGAGTTATTTCTTACTAGATGCTTGGGTGATTACAAACTTTTCGGAGCAACCACATGAGATTGAAGCTTCTGAACAACGTCTAGCCGGCTAAGAGCAAGTTGCAAGAGTAATAGATGCAATCCATCGGTTAGAATGAGACCAAGTGCTCTAAGAGTTGAGATTTAAATGTATCTACTCACTAATCAAGTTTGGAGCCTTTTTCTCTCAAGGATTTGATGAGAAATCACAAGGGAACACTTAGGAGCTTGGGGTCTTTAACGAAGAAGAGAGAGAGCAAAGAGTTACTAGCGTCGGTCTGGTCCATAGGGGGAAGAAGTGAGCCATTGAGAGGGAGAGGAAAAGGTATAAATACCCCCTTATCCCAATGGTCAGTGTCCAAGCACAATAGTGTCACATTAGCCTGACGGCACAAGGATAGAAAATTATATGCTTGTTGTATTGGTTGTGGATTTGAAGAGGTAATAGATAGAAATGTGAGCACTTGTTGCACATTTAAGCTTGTGCAATGTATACCCCTTTATATTATGACTTTTTCTTTGCTCAATAATTAAATAAGAAATGAATTAATCGTTCTTTGAGTTCATGTCATGAACTTTTGCAATTGGGGACTCCACCATCATGTATACATCCTCCTCATATGTTTCTTGCTTGTCAACTCGATAAATCTCATCAATTCTCTAATTAAGTGGTCATTATCACAAAAACCCCAAAATAAGGGTTTGATTTCACTTACAATAGGGGATCACTCGGTGCTATCCCATGGTTCGCTGGCATTGAGGTTGCTTCCCTAATGGGGGAGAAGAACACTCTTCTGTCTTGTCGGTTTGTTGGTGGGGAGGAGCGCTCAGACGTTGCTCTCGGTGTTGAGCTCTAGACCTAATGTAATGATTTGCCTTCCGCCTCTTTCGTCTAGGATTTGATTTCCCCTTATAAACTAAGGAAGGATAGGTGCAAGACGGTTTGAGAGTTGAATCTATGGTCTATGTGCACCGAAGTACAGAAGGGTACTACTCCGGCGTGGATGGACTTTGGTGTTGTCATGGAGTCCAGGGAAGCATGGGTGCTCGAGCTCCTAGCGAGTCCCCAAGTTCTCGAGCAAAGGTCGTGGGCGTCTGAAAGGTCCTAATATGGCTAGAGGGTGGGGGTGAATAGCTTAATAAAAATTTCTACAAGTACACTTAAACAATTGATTAGTAAGACAAGAGGCTATAAGCGAGTTTTGCGCTAGCACCACCAAAAGTTGCAAGCCACCTATCCACAAGTCTAGTATTGATTAGCTAAAACACTCAAGAATATACTAGCAATCTAGATAGGAAGATAAACTAAGACAAACTAGATATGAACAAGTATACAAGAAATACTAGATAGATAAACACCCTACTTTGCACAAGTGAATATGATAAAGTAGCAAAAGTAGGGGTGAGAGGGTTATACTGACACAATGAGAGAATGATCAATATATCAATGGCACAAATGAAATCCTCGGTAAGAAGGTTAACACAATGAATTTTTACTGAGGTTCACTTGCTTGTCGGCAAGCTAGTCCTCATTGTAGCGATACACCTACTCGGTGATTCGCACGTTAATAGGCTTGACACGCCTAACCCGCTACCTGGTGCCGCACAATCAACACAATATAGGGATCTACAAGCTACGAGCAATCCTCTAAAGATGACTGTTGACATTTCTTAACGACATCACCAAGAACATAGTTCTTAGCAACGGTGCCAAAAATGCATGGTATGTAATTAACTTGCCTTTAGCAACTAGTCACTTATCTTTTCCCTTATACCCCTAGGTTGTCATCCCTAATTATAAAGCTATGAATATTTTATGGTACTTATAAAATATTATATTTTATGTATGACTAGGCAGAAATAAATAATGATAGATGAAATGTCAAGAACTAATGATTCTGCAAGTGAACAAATTAAATATACCATTGTAGCATTTTACCTAGAGTATTACCAGGTTGTCATTTATATTCTACCACTTGGAAGGTCTAGTTAAACTGATAATCTAACAAGCATATGAATGAATGAAGTGATTTAACCATCAATGATCTCTACTTTTAAACAGGGGTAAGTCACATGATAAATATATATAAATGATAAGGGTAAATTGATCAGTCATCATAATAATAATAATAATAATAATAATAATAATAATAATAATAATAATAATAATAATAATAATAATAATAATAATAATAAGGATTAAGTTATCTAGAGCATTCTAGTCACTACACAAGTGTCGTCTAATACAAGTAATAAAGAAATAAAATCCTAAGTATTCTAGCTACTGTCAAAGCTACGCTAGTTAGTGCAAGTACATCTAGTAATCATTGTTAAGTAATACTATCAATATTCCCAACCACAATAGGGTCATGAACAGGATGAGTTGAGTTCAGAAACCTCAGATATAACAAGATATCCTCAACCTGACAATTCCTCCCTACCAAACCACTGTACGGAGGGAGGCCAACAAAGGACTCAATGGACCCGTCACGTCCACGATCTACCCCACGACCCGGCACAACTGGTGGCATCCGCAGATAAGCAATGTATCTAAGCACCATGCCTACATACTGCCTACCACTCACCATACGATCAAATAGATGAGCGATATATGAACATGTGCATGAACTCAATAACAAACTAACTATACTAGATATATTAACATAGACAATGAACAAAGTAACAAGAACATATTAATGAAGAATAATGTTGCCTATAAATATCATATAACTACAGATAAATACTAAAAGAGAATAAGAGAATAAGAACTGTACCAGACTCCAATCTCTTGACAACGTCAGGAGTCTAAGATCGAATCTTGACTTCCTCTACTCTCGAATCTAACTAGGCTATGCTATGAACTAGGAAGTTCTCTAGATGAACTAGGGTTTATGGCTCTGGATGATTAGATCTCCTAGGACTTAGACTGAATGGATCTCCAAATGATCTGAGCTTCAGATGGGATGCCTCCAGGGGGGTATGCCCTCCTATTTATAGTCCGGTGGGATGCACGACAACCATTGGATCAAACTGACTTCACGTAGGGCTCAGATGACTCCTCATAGGCGGTGGAGGATACTTCCAGAAGACGGCGGTCAGCGAGCCCAGGGGGGTACCACCCGGCCCCACCCCATGTCGGCCGGTCCTACCTGGTAGGGGTTGTGGCCCCACTTCGCTCCGGTGTCTACGGGATCCTCCTTGAATATTTTGGCAGGTGTTTCTCCACGGCATTTATTCGATATCTTCTCTGATTTTCTTTCCTTTATTATCTTTTCTGGAATAGTCCTTGAAAAATAATGAAACACCAAAACTCGTGGAAATTGTTAATTAAAGCCCTATATTTCTAGATATTATATTTGATTGATCCATTTATTCAATTTATAATTGCTTAAAAAGTTGACGCTAAGGACCGTCAACAATGACTTTTGTGAATCTCTCACAGGGAAGGCTCAAGAACCCCTCGCAATCCACCGATCAAACTCGGAGACAATCACCAATGATCCGCTACATGATCCCGCTGCTCCAAGCCGTCTAGAAGTCAACAAACTCCAAGAGTAACAAGAGAAATCCACAGCGATGCAAGCCCAAGTGCCACTAAGTGCTCAAACACAATGCAAATGCACTAGCTTGCTCTCCTCTCTCACTAGAATGATTATCAATCTAGCAAATGTAGTGGGGTAAAGGAGTGAATGGAATGGCCAAGAGTTGCTGCCCCAAGCCAGCCAACAACTATTTCTAAGCACCCAAACGAATAGAGTCGTTACCCCTTCATTGGGCAAATATCGTGAGCACCGAACACACTTCAATGTTACACCGGACGTGTCTGGTTCCTTACACGAGGCCAAGTGTACTAGCCATTTGAATCCTCCCGTTGCAACGCAATTTCCCAGCTCACTGACATACTCTGTGCAAGCACTGGACATGTCTCAAGATGGCAACGGGGAATTTCCCGTCGGGTTCTGCATCCCCATCCCCGTCCCCGAGTTGCAAAAAATTCCCCGTCCCTGTCCTTGCGAAGGCTCACGAGGGAAGATTCCTTCTCATCCCCGTACCCGCATGAGAAATTTATCCCTGACGGGGACCCGTCCCCGCTACAATTTCTTGAATCAAGAAACCAAAACAATGAAAATGCATCTTGCTGCTCGCAACAACATCAAATAATGTACAATCAGTCACATATCATAGATCCATTTAACATATCACAACCCACAATCACATCTCCCTAGGCAGAATGTCAGATCTCACAAATAACAAATCAATATAGTCCAACACCAAACCACTGCCTTCCTGACTCCTGGAGATCGAGCAAAGAAAAAGGGAATACAGATCCGCCTTCAGGGCTTCAGCATGTAGGCCGAGCAAAGAGATAGAAAGAGAATAGGATTGGGGGCAGCAACGTAGCCTCCAGGGCGGTGCTTGGTGATGTGACCTTGCGCAAGCTGTACGTTGGCTGAAGGTTTTGCTCCTAATGATTTGCTGTCACACCCAATTTTAAGGATAAAATTGAATATGAATAACTCATGTGTGCCCAGAGATCAATCACACACATAAGCCGACAAATCTTTAAATAGTACCATCACTGAGTGCTTATTACATAACGAATAATATTTAAATAACATAACAGCGGAATATAAAGATAACTCTCGCGACGAAGCTCCACTTCACAGGGAACGCCGACTGGTTGACCACTAGCCTAGTACTCCTCACGGTAGTCTTCATAGCCATCTGAAGGGGTTGAGAAAGCAAGAGTGAGCACTTACGTACTCAGCAAGAGTAACATAGGGTTATGAAGCTCAAAAGGTTGACACTGTCTGTACTGCGGTTGCTTTTAACTTGGTCAAGTTTTACCAACACTTAGCTTTAGTTATGCATAACCCAGTTGATAACCACATGATAAGATTAATATCCAACATTAACAATTAAACAACATGATCATCTACATTGTGAGTTTTCCAGGCCACTCGTAACCGTGAGCATGGCTATCATGATAGATTTACACTCTGCAGAGGTTATACACTTTACCCACAAGCCATGTTACCCATATGCCCGGGTTTATAACTCTCATAACACTTCCAAGGTGAGTGGGCAGGGAACACTATGAAGTCTTTCAAAAGTCTTCCTAACATGTTGATAGACCCTACGGACCCACGGGCAAGGGGTATACAAAGCCTCCACTCGATGGTACCTTTCCAAACGGTAACCACCCTGGAACATGCCCTGCAACCAGCTCGGCAATGGTGCCTTTCACGAACTACCAACATGCTAGTACGAATCTTTATACTTGACTAAAGCCAGAGCCATTATAGCACTCGTGGTTGTATTAGAAATCCCAGCTTTTGCCCTACAGTGGGATCCTATTCCATGTTGCTATAAAAGCCAGTTTTATCTCATTGTTGCATATATCATTAGTCAAGATTCATCTCAAGATCCATTATTGTAAAGCATAGCAAAGCTACCCATATACATGAAAACCCATGGTGACAAGGTAAAGGATAACAAAGCTATGGTATAGATCTAAAAGGAATCAAATTAGACACATGCAATATGACTAGATTGAATTATGGTGAATAGGTAACAAGGATGATCCCATGTTAAACTTGCCTTGATTCCAAAGCTCTTGGTGATCCTGATCTGCTGCAAAGAACTCTTGGTCAACGAAGATCTCACCGGCTGTACTCGATCAACATCACCACGCAATCATCCGAACAATCATACACGAAGCAAATAAGACATGATCAGAACATTACACCATAAACAATAAAGAGACTTTGAAAAGGTTATAAAACAGATCTATACTTTACTACGATCACAAAGACACGAGAATCACGCTAATCGGATCTAAAACGGAAAAGTTATAGATTAAACGGGATTTTGAAGAGAGATAGGTTAAAGCTTAGCAAAGTAATTTTCATTGATTTTCAAAAGTAATTAACATAGGTGAAACCTATACTACTGGATAGAGCATGAAAATACGGATCTAACGCAACTCGAACGGTCGATTTGGATTTGAAATAAAGAAAATACAAGCATTTGAAGTTTAGAGGAAAAACTGAAAATTAGGGTTTTATTTATTTTCGAATTAAAATCAGAATTAAAAAGGAATACGTTTTCCCGAGGGGAAAACGCACTGCTGGAAACCGCCTTCGGGACTGCAGGTTGAGAGGTGAAAAGCCCGAGGGCTCTTTAGCAAAATCGCCACCCGAAGGCGTACGGGGCGATCTGGGCGGTTGGATTAGAAATCGATGGATCTGATTAGATCTGAGGGATGAGAGAGAGAGAGAGCAGGCGGCGCGGCGACCGGAGGGCGGCGGTGCGCGGCGGTTCCATTGCCGGCAGAGCTCGGAGCTCGTTGGCGAATGGGGATCACGGGCTCTGGTGCCCCGTTTTGAAAACCGAGCACACCGGGAGAATCAGGAGACGACGGCGAATGCATCCAGGGCCATGGCGAGGCTCGGGGAAGTCCGGAGAGTGCCGACGACGTAGCTTGGCGGTGGCGGCTCTCTGCTGCATGGCGACAAGACCAAACCGAGCGCGATAAAGGGAGAAAAGAGAGGGGAAACACGTTCGGGGCCTTGGCGAAGGTGATGCGGGGCTCGGAGAAGACCGAGGACGGCCGAGGATGGCTGCCCTCGATGTACAGCGGCGGCGCGATCTCTGTGCATGGCGGCGGGATGAAACAGAGCGCAAGGGAGGGAAAGAAGAGGAGGATGGCGCGTTCGGCACTTACGCGAAGCTGGTGCTCGACTTGGCACGGCGCTCGGGGCGGTCGACGATGCGGAACGGCGGCGGCACACTGCTCGGACGCGGCAGCACTGCGGCTCTGCTATTACTGCGTCCGAGGGATGCAAGGCGATGGGAGCAACCGGCGTGGCGGCGACGCTATTTAAGGGAGCCGCGGACAGAGTCCCTCGCGGACTCGAGCGCGGACGGGCACGGAATCCGCGCGCGGACACGACGCAGCGCGGCGGTTACGGCCGGATCAGAGTCCGCCGCGGGTACGAGAAGGAAGAAGGGAGGGGCCTGACTCGCGGGCCACGTGGTCGAGAAGAGGGAGAGGAGAAGCGCGGCATGCGGAGGAGGCGGTGGCAGGGAGGACGCGGCGTCGCGGCGCGTCACGGCAGTGTCCGCTCCGGACACGAACAGAGGAGGGAGGGAGAGCTGACGTGCGGGACCGCGTTGTCAGCGGGTGAGAGAGAGAGAAGGAGGGAGGCGAGCGGCGCCGACAGGCGGGCCCGTGCTGGCAGTGTAAGAGAAAGAGAGAGGGGGCGCGGTGCGCTGGGCTGTGGCCGAGTGGCGAGTGGGCCGGCCCAGTGAGGCAGGAAGGGAGGGGGGAGGAGCAGGCCGGGTTTCGGGCTAGCAGGCCGAAAGAGTGAAAGAGAGAGAAAGAAGATTTTCCTTTTTCCTTTTTATTTGATTTTGCAAACTGATTTTCCAAACAATTTTCGAAGTAAATTTTGAATTCCTTTTTCCAAAGTTTTGCAAAGCCACAAAATCAAAGAATGCAAGAGCATGTAGTGCACAACCATGTGAAACCCTAACATGAACTTTAATTTAAGTTTTATATATTTAATTCTATGCATCACAAAAATGCTTTAAATTAACTCAAATTCAAATCAAATTCAAATCTATTTTCTAATTCAAATTTTAGGGTGTTACATTTGCGATGGCACGAGTCATGCGTAGAGAGCAAAACGGGAGACGTAGATGCTCGAGTGCGGCGCCAAGATGCGAGAGGGAGTGTGACATTGGGAGGCAAAGGAGACTGGGAGGAGTGTAGCAACGGGGAGGTAGAGTGGGAGGCAGAAGGTGCTAGGTTTTCTACATATATATGCGGTATTCTTACGTGGGCTGATGGGCCGGGAGAATGAGCTAATCCAGTGAGTAAACGGGGACGCGGGGAACGGGGACGGGGGACGTGCTACCAGACCCGGCCCCGTCAAACCCAACGGGGAATGGTTTCCCCCGTTTAGCTCCCCGTGGGGAGGATTTTGGTCCCATCCCCGTCCTCTAATAGGGGAATTCCCCGCGGGGATTCGGCGATCAGGTCCCCATTGCCATCTTTAGATATGTGCGGTGTTTCACTGGACTCCGCTGGCTACAACGTCTGGTGACAACATAGAGACGTTCAGAACACAGTTTTTCTCACCGGACTCATCTGGTGACCCACCACCGGACACGCTCAGCGTCCGGTGCCTACTGTTAGGCACTTCTTCATCATAGCACTGGACTCACTTCACTTTTTGGCCGTGCATCCGATGCCAACATCCGATGGTGACACAAAGAGCATTTAGAGAGCTCTTGGACACACCGAATGCATCCGATGACCCATCACCAGACTCACCGAGCGTCCAATGCACTCCATTGTGCACAGACTGAGCTAGGGTCTTCCACCAGACGTGTCTGGTGCCCCTAAGGACGCGTCCGGTGCCTCTCAGAGAGCTCTATTACTTCACAAACTTCACCACCTTTGCTCTCAGGTGCTAGGCACTAAGTATACTCCCTCGGTGCATGGGTGAAAGATCGTCAAGAAGACCACAACTCCCGCTTGCACCGCAAACTTCTCTCACTATGTAACACCAACTAGCTTCAACTCAGTTTCAAAGAAAACATCTTCGCTAAGGTTCATTCCATGTTAAGCTCATGTACTAACACCATTAGATCACCTCTATGTGTATGTGTTAGTGTGTTCTCAATCTTTCTTAACATGATTAGATCTCTCACTAGGTCTAATGCATATGCACATGTATAGATCACTTAGTGGCACTTGACAACCGAATCACTAAGCATTTCTCCCATCTTAATAGTACGACTATCAATCCTAAATGCACTTACACCCTCTATGATGTCTTTAGTGCCAAAACAAAAGAACATATTGCTTTATACATTTGCCTTGATAGTCCTTTTGTTTTTCTATTTCTTTTCTTCATGTTTGAGCACTTGATCCATCACTTTTCATCTTTGCTCCACCACTCGAAGTGTACCAACCTATCTCATATAATTTATGTAGAGATAATAGGTTAGTAGCATATGTTTCTGTTGGGGATATTACCTCGGCATATCCCTAGGGACCTTATGGGCCTGCCAACCAGAAGACGGCCCAGCCCGCGAGGCCTTGCGGCACGCGACCAGCCCGCCGTGCTCACCAAGGACTCCGAAGAAGTCTTGCTCGCCAAGGAAGATCCTAGTAGATAGACTCGGATCCCTTTCCATAGGAAACCGATTGTAATCTGCTAGGATATGGGAATTGTAACCCTGCTCCCCGGCTATATAAGGCGAGCAGGGACCCCCCTCAAAACCCCCCTAACAACCTCTCTCAGATCATCTACAGATCTTGTAACCTAATACGCAAGATCAATCAGCCACCAAAACACAGGACGTAGGGTATTACGGTGATTTGCCGGCCCGAACCTGTATAAATCGCCGTGTCTACGCTCTCTGTGTTACGCTTGATCGTCGTCGCCACACTTCCGCCTACAATCTACTACCGTAGGGTACCCCCTAGGTAGACTGCGACGCATATTTCGTCGACAGTTGGCATGCTAGGTAGGGGGTGTGTGCATCGACTCCATGGCTCGTCAAGCAGTCACCTTCCTGGATTCAATGGTCCTTCCGGCGCCTGGCACCGTGCTCTAGATCGGATCTGTATCTTGGACCGTCGGATCCGCACCATGCGTGGCAAACGCGCCGCCATCTCCACGTCGTCTCACCGCGCCACCTCCACGTCGTTTCGCCATGCCAAAGTACCACCCGCGTAAGGACATCAGCATCGACGACCTGGTCGATGCCATCGATCGCAGCAACGCCGACATTATCGACTGCATCGACCTCGTCCAAGCGGCACGACGCCGACCGCCCGGCCACCATGGTCGCCGACCGCGCCGTAACCGGGCCCTAGCAAAAGCGACGACCGCGACCAGCCCTCGTGGATATGGCGACCTGGTGTCCCGACCCATCCCTGATCAGATCCTTGCGGCACCCGTCGTGAACACCATCATCATCTCCCTGATCTCCAGTGACTCCGACCAGGCAGTGTCCCTCGATGGCACGATCTCATCAGGCTCAGTCACCATCACGAGGCCCGTGACACCTGATTCCTCCGCATCGACCGGTGATTGCCCAGAGTTCCCCCTAGGCTTCGGGGGGATGATTTTTCAAGTCTCCACCGATAGCGCCCCCCGCGACAACGAGACGGAGGCCAATCGTATCGCAAGAGAACAACGCAACACTGAGCGCGCACAACAGCGCAAACGGGAACGCATCGAGCAAGAGAAGCGAGACGAGGAGCGCCACGAACGCGAACGGCTTGCACGTGAGCAGCGCGAGTGGGACCAGAGAAACGGAGGTCGCATGCCAGGACGCAATCTACAACACGAGTTTGACCAGATAGGCAACGTTCCGGTATACCCAACAACAATCGCCAACCTGGTCACAGCAACCTGCGAACTGTCCAAACTTCCACCCACGCCAGAGGTCCAGAAGATAGAAGCCCATCTCATGGCACCAGTAATCCAGGTAAATAAAGCAGCTCGCCCAACCGAATTTTCCGACCAATCCCACAACAGAAACTACTCCAGAAGCCCTCCTCAGGAGCGCAGACGAAGATCTCCGCCACGCAACGGCGACGCCCATGACAACCTTTGGCGCGAGCGAACACCGGAGCAGGCACGCCGAAGCCCTCCTCAGGAGTACAGACGAAGATCTCTGCCACGTGACGGCGATGCCCGCGACAACCTTCGGCGCGAGCGAACACCGGAGCAGGCACGCCGAAGCCCTCCTCGGGAGTACAGACGAAGATCCCCACCACGCGACGGCAACGCCCGCGACAACCTTCGGCGCGAGCGAACACCGGAGCCGGCGAGACGAACCCCTTCGAGGGAGTACCAACGTAGATCTTCGTAGTATGACGATAATCGGCGACGCGACCTGACGCCACCACCTGTTGGGAATTTGCGCCCTCTCTCCCCTCGCCTGCGTGCTATTTGGTGGCCCCAAAACTTCAGAGTAACGTCCGTGGACAAGTATGACGGCAAGGTAAACCCAGAGCAATGGGCGTCCACCTACAAGATCGCCGTATACGCTTCGGGAGGAAATCAAGACGTCATGGCCAACTACCTTCCGGGGATGTTGTCGACATCAACCAACAGTTGACTCTAGAAGATCCCCAAAGGTACAATCGATAGTTGGGAGCAGCTCAAGGAAATTTTCATCAAGACGTACAAAGCCACGTGTGTCCAGCCGGGGACACGCTACGACTTGGAAAGCGTCCTCCAGAGGAGTAACGAGAGTCTCCGCGAGTACATCAGACGCTTCTCCAATAAATGCTTAAGCATCACAGAGATCTCCGACCCGGAGTCCATCGCCATCTTCACCAACGGTCTCTAGGTCGACGAACTCAGAAACAAGTTGGCACGGAAGAACATGACAACCATAGAGGAACTCATGACGATTGCGAATCCTTACGCCAACCAAGATGACGCAGCACGAAGCAGGGAGAACAGGCGATGCTACTCCCGCTCTCTGGAGCACGAAAGGGACAGGGACCGCCGATCAGACTACCGTAACGATGGAAGGGCCGGCGACTACCGAGACTACCGGTCGGGCAACTCCGAGCGTTACCCGCAAAGGTACGATCACAGGCGAGACAACCGCTACGTCGCCAACACGAATGCCAGACCAAAGAAGAACCACGACGCCAGCTACAAGAAGATCCTCGACGGCTCCTGCCCCATACACAAGAACTCCTAGCATTCCATGCGTGACTGTGACCTTCTTGAATCGGTGGTAAAGGGAAGAACCGACAAGAGAGCAAGAAAGGACGACCCCGACAAGGGAAGAGACCAAGAACCACCAGCACCGGAGTTTCGCCCACCATCAATGACCTACTCCATTTTCGGAGGAGTCATGGTCGTTGAAGCAGAAAGGAGATGCCGTCAGGTACGCAAGGATGTCTACTCGGTAGTGGCAATAGGTGAAGATTCGAATAACACCCGCCATTTAGACTGGTCAGAGCAACCCATCAGCTTCTCCGGGGAAGACGAGTGGACAGATTACAGATATCCTGGTCATTTCCCGCTCATCGTTGATCCAACCATCGCCACGTGTCACTTCAGAAAGGTGCTGGTCGATGGCGGTAGTGCTCTCAACATTATATTCGCCGACGCCTTCCGCCAACTCGAATACTCCAAGAAGGACCTCCTGCCCGCGAACTTCTCCTTCTGGGGCATAATCCCAAATAAGGCGTCAACACGAGTAGGCCGGATCACCCTCCCTGTACAGTTCGGCAATCAAGACCACTTTAGGGTGGAACACATCACCTTCATTATTGCCGACTTCAAGACGGCCTACCACGCAATACTGGGCCGACCAGCACTCGCGAAGCTATGGCGGTTTCGCACTACACCTACATGATGCTTAAGATCCCAACGCAGCAAGGCATCCTCAGCCTCCGTACCATCCTCAAGATTGCATACAAACGCGAACAACAGACGATAAACGCCGTCGAGAAACCCTGTCCCCCAGACACGTACAACTCCGAAGACGGTGACAGCCCGGCCGTGAAAAAACAGAAGGAAGCAGAGCAGCCAACGACCACTCCCAACCCCGCCAGCACACAAACATAGAGGCCGCCAGCTTCGAGTGACACAAGAGGGTGTCCCAATATAAGCATAGTTCAATAAAGATTGTACTCTTTTGTGACACCCTGTGTCAAGCTTGCATTAGGATCATCATTAGCCACTAAGCACATCATTTCATTACATTCATGTTTGCATATGCTATCGTCTCATGTGTGTGTTTATATGCTTTGAAACTAGAATTGAATAGGTGTTTTGTGCTTAATCCTGTGTTTAACCTGTTTAGTTACACTGCTTAGTTTTGTTAAATAAAAGAAAACAGAGAAGGAAATCAGAATCGAGACAGGCCGAGCACCACCCCTCGACCTCGACCCCACCGCTCGATGACGGACCGGGTCCGAGCGAACGACCCCAGGCCGAGGCTCGATCGACCAGTCAGTCTATCCACGGCCCACCCTTGAGTTCTACCCCTCGACTTCTACCCCTCGATGACGGACCAAGGCTTGAGCGAACGACCCCGCACGGAAGGCTCGACTGAGTCGGAGGCTCGATCCGCCGATCGACCCTACCCTCGATATCGACCCTCTCCCGCACGCTCGACCGCCCGCACGTGCTGCGCACGCTCGCGCGCACTCACCCGACCGTGGCTGAGCCGTACGTCGGAGTCATCCGCCACGTGGCCGCCGATGCCTGACCGCGGAAGTGGAACACGCCATCGCCGCCACTTCGGCTCTGCGCCGACATCGCTGTCGCCGCTCGCGCTGTCTCACTCAAATCCAAGTTAACGGCGCTAGGACCAAGTCGGCTCCGCTTTTCCGCCGCTGACGTCCTGCTTCGCCGCCGCAGACCTGCCAGCCGCCCTGCCGCGCACCGCGCCGTCGTTTCGCAGTAACGTCGCCGCAGTGCCGCGTCCAATCAGCACCCCGCCTTGTCTCTGTCGCAGTCAAGTGTGAATCCGCACTAACGGCGCGTCGACCAAGTCGTGATCCGCTCTGCGCCGCTCGCCGCAAGCATGCCAGCGCCGCTGCCACCACCACACATCGCATCACGTCCCCTTTAGCAGCGCCGGTCGGCCATGACCAAGCAGGAAGGAGCGCCTATACCTCCACCACCTCCCGCACTCATCCTCACTTATTCGCACTCGCGCAATCGCTCGCAGTTCTCTGTTCTCGCCAGCCGAGAGCTCCAAGCACCGCAAGCACCTTCTTCACAAATCCACCACCACCAGAGCTCCTTTGCTCAATTCCTCTCGCACTAGCCTTCGCCTTTGCCCCGCAACACGCTGCTCGCCTCTTCTTCCCAGCCGTGGACTCCAGTCACCGGAACGCCTTTCGCCGTTCTTCGACTCCGAGTCGCCACCGCACTGATCAACCAGCGTTCACCGTTCATCGTCTCGTCTCCGACGCCTCCATCTTCGTGGAAGCTTCGCCGGAGTTAACCGAGGTGAGAACGCCGTTCCCCTAGCTTCAGTTCGACCCGTGTCGTCACAGCACCGTTGGCCGTGCGCCATTGTCGCCGCCGCGGAGCTTGCACGTGGACAGGTTTCCACAGAGCCTTTCTGGCTCAGTTAGCCCTCGAGCCGCACTCGCCACATCACCACGATGCTCACGCACCATAGCGCCGGGCTTCGCTTTGCCGGTGATCGTTTTGCCGATGATCGCTTTGCCGATGATCGTTTTGCCGATGATCGTTTTGCCGACGATCGCTTTGCCGATGATTACTTTGCCGGTGATCACTTCGCCGCGTAGCACCGCCGTGTTGTACCACCACTGCACACCGTCGACCCCTCTTCACGGTCACGCCAGTTCAACCAACACCACCAGTGGATGCGCGTAAGTCATCCCGAGCCTAGCACAACCAATCCTACCACCGAAGACTTCACCAGCGGCGAGAAAACGACGATCAGCACCGTTCTCTGTTTTCGATCGACGGTCGCTGAACCTCGAGTAATCGAGGGTCAACCTCGAGTAATCGAGGGTCACACTCGTTTGTTGCCTCTGTGTGCCTCGAGCCCATCCCGAAATGAATTCCTATTTTGTTTTCAGTGTATGCCATGCTTGGTTGCTATGTCTAGAAGTTGGTAAAGTCTTGTTGCTAGTTTCTGTTAGATTAAGTTATAGCCTGCTTTGTCCTGCTAGCTAGTAGCTCGAGCCTTAGTAGCTTTGTGGTAGTTCTCTTGAGTGTATGCTTAGAATCTCTGTTAGTGTGTTAAATCCTGTTCAAGCATCATCCCTGCACCATTCAGTTATTTATTTCTGCATTGCAATCATTTAGGATCCGTGGAGGAACATCAGGAGCCCATAGAGACAGAAGTCCAGGAAGTACAGGAGCTGTACGAGGAGTACCAAGAGCTCGACACTAACCTTCCTGAGTGCCCTGACCACCAACCCTCCACCTTCTCTCAAGGCAAGCCCCGGAGCATTCTTAAGCCTCCCAATTTTTACAATTAATCTACTTGAGTATTTTATACTGTGATGCATTAGGTGATAGGAGTTGTTTTGAATCCCAAATTGATGCATTACCATCCTTGATATTCGTTTTACCAACCTTGTTACCCTGTTATTAAGAAGTAAAAGCAACCGCTTAACATGCTTAGAAATAATGGTTACCTTTCTTTTTATGTTTCGTATTATCCCTCGTGGGTAATACTATCACGGTTGGCTATATTCGCTATCGTGGAAAGAACCTATGGTAGTAATGAAATACGGTCAACTGGAAGGCAAGTGCACCAAGTGGTTTAGACTTGGGGGCAGTCCGTCCGTTGGATCGTGTAGGTTTGTACACGATGGTGGCCCTCTTACATCTTTGAATGCGCCCTTTCACATAGGGGCCGTCGGGAGTGTCGACCCCGAAGCCGAGTAAACACTGTTCGGGCCGGAGCTCGCTCTGCCGTGAGCACCCCTCTAGACTGTAGGCATGATCTGCCCCGTGGTGGCCATCTATTTTCTACAATTGGGGTGGACCAATGCAAGCCCGCGTCGATTACCACCTGGACTTTGTTGAGCGGTAACCTAATGCTGACCCGACGGGGTAAAGCATGGGCGTGTGTTAAAGGTAATCTTACCAGCTGGTGTATATCGATTCGAATTGCCGCCCCCCATTGGATATGGGGGATTATGCTGAGCTTCACCACGGTACAACTCCATGTGACATCTTAATGGTTCTACTAAAATGTTGATGAAGGAACTGGATATATGTTATTATATTGTTTGAGTAGATCAAGTGTGTGCTCTAGTATAGATGCAATAACCTAGAAATAATTAGTAGGATAAAAGATGACTGCTCATCGCATCATTAAAGTAAACTCCTTTAATTTAAGCATTTCCGCAAAGTAAAGTTTACCCAACCCCAGATACAGCCATGCATATCCTTGGAGTCTTTATTTTCAGTTAGACGGGTAAGTCTAGCTGAGTACATTCCCGTACTCAGGGTTTATCCCGTTTGTTGCAGATGGCCAAGTATATATATCGGCTATTGTAAGCACTGTCTCTATCCTTTCTACGGAGAAGAGGAGTAGGCCTTGGGCAAAGTCTTCTACAAGCTCATCTTTTGCTGTTGTCAGACCTGACGTTGTGGGCACCCTTGTCTTTTAAAACTTCAAGTTCAGTTTCGAACAATGTTTTATTTTGGCCGCAAGTGTTGTGGCGTAAGTGCTACTTTTATTTGGAACAAAGTGTTGTAATATCTTTATTTCGTACTTTAAGTATTTCCGTTGGATTTGTGGCTCGTTCGAATGTGTATCCCTGAATGTACGCGATCCTGAGTTGATGTAAGAAATCCTTCGAGATTTTCGGACTACCGGGATTATATGGGCTCAAGTGTTGTAAGTGGTAGCTAATCCGCTACATTAGCACTTGATCTCTTATAATTTGGGCGGTTCCGTCACATCTTTCTTCTCCAAGCAATGAATAAAGGTGCTTTGTTTTCCTTGTCTCATCTAACTAAACCTTCTATATGAACAAAACGCTCTCAGCGTACGACGATCTCCGCAAAACGCTCTCGGCGTACGACGATCTCCGCAAAATGCTCACGATGTATGACAATCTTTGCAACACGCTCACGGTAGAGCGGCCGCTCCAAAAAACACCCACGTTGTATCACCATCATCATAAAAACATCAATAACGTTCGGCGACCACGACAGTGAGACTACTAACGATCGACGACCTCTCCAAAACACTCCCACAGTGTTTGACGACCTCTCCAAACGCATCACGGCGTTTTCCAAACAGCCTAGCCATAACCAGAAATCTCCCGAAGCTGGTCTGTCAATGAGTCATAGCGAATAGAAGTAGCTACCCTAATTGTGACGACCACGTTGACAGACCTCCCAAGTGATATTTCCCCAACAACCGGGCAATATCATTTGGGTTGGGAGCCATGAGGCTATGCGCCCAAAATCTGTACACGACCATGGTACGGTCGACAACTCTACAAGCAGCATGGCTTTTCGTCCAACGTCTGCAGGAACGGTCTCCACAGACCCTAGTCACGCCACGATCGAGCCTCTCGGAAAAAGGACTTGTCTCTGGTATCATCCAAAGCGTGCATGAGTTGTTCGCTCTCTGCGCCGCGGATTGCCAGCTACGTACCTCCTTGGGAGTCCTTATGTATCCTACGCGTGAAGTGGCGCTAGCCCTACAACCTGGACCATTTGAGACCCAAGGCCGAACGATTCGTCGCTACGGCTCACGACTTAGCGGGCATGACAGGACATACAAGTGAAACAAAAGCTTACCGCCCTGGATATATTACAGCTTTGTAGTTTTCACTTATACATCCGAATACTTGTATCCGAGATACAAATTATCGCTGTCCCGCAGCAAAATAGAACATAAAGATAAAGTCGAGACTATGAAGCAGAAGCGACCACACCTAAAAACAAGTCATACTGACGATTACAACCTCATCCTACTAATACGATAAGCGACTACTTCACTAATGTTCCTAATCCAGAGATCAAATTCATGCCGAAGCTGACATTGCAGGCTACAATACATAATGATCCCAGGCGTGTTGGTACCAAAACGATGACACTCGTTCCAGATGCACAGATGAGGGCCGACCACGACAACTAGATTGGGCACATCCTCCGAGGCACGAATCCACAACCCCCGCCGGATCCCGTGCATATCATCACGGGAACGCTCCCAAAGACGATGCAGTCTTCGATCACAAAACCGACCATCTGGAAGGGCACCTCCGCCGAGGCAACCAAGGATAGCAAGCATCTCCGGATTCGCCGAATCAGCGTAGTACAACATCATAGCCCTGAAGTACATTGCAACGTCATCTCCAGCAGCCACCGCCCTACCAATAAGCTCCTACCCAACAGGATCCTGCTCCCACAACATCAACCGCTCCAAAACCACGAAAGAACAAGGCCTCCCGGTGGTCGACGTCATGAAAACGCTGCACGAAGGCAGGCTCCAGGAAAGGGTAGTAAGGCTGGCAAAAGTCCTGAAGACGCCTAAGAGACACGAGCCGAATCGTCGAAGCGTCGTCGCAAAATCGGCAGAAAAGGCGGCAGATTGGGCGAATCCTCGCATACTCACGAACATTGTCGCCGTCGTTGATCACATGAAGAAGAATCCGAAAGACCAAGTCCTCCGGCAATGCCAGCAGGGCGGAGAAACCAACCTCAAGGCACACACCGTCCCCCTCCATCTTCGTCGACTAAACCCTAGCACTGACGGACTCTCCTACTCTTCGCCTAAACCTTGTTGGCGACGCGCGTGGAGATTACTAATAAGACGGACGGAAATCCTCTCGGATCACCAAGTATATATGGTACCGAATCGCTGGCTATTCGAATCCTAATCGCTCTAAGTCAAAGAAACGCGACCCTTCCCATTCCGACAACCATCGGGATAGCCTTAAATACCAAGCGGCGCGGCGCTTCGACTTCAAGGGTTTTTGGGAAACCACAACGATCAAATATGGAACCGCCACGCACCTGCCTGTTGCGCACAAAAAACGGGCCAATAATCACGCATATAAAATACGGCCCATTTACTTCCTCTTCCTTATACATTCACTTATAGTCAATTACATGATTTACGACTAATAATTTTTTCTTTGCAATATCACCAACACTACAGTCCCGGGGACTGGACGAATAGACTTGTTACTCTTATGCAGCAACATCAGACGACTACAGTAGTCTGGCCGACAAGTTTCACAGAGTGGACGACACAAACAAGCTCGGGGACTCTAACGACAGTAACTACCACCCGAGCACTGATCGCATTTCCGACTAGGCTCGGGGGCTTTGTCCAACTATGCACCGAGCAAGACTCGGGGACTGCGGCTAAGGCGCCGAAGGACAACACCCGGGGACTGACGCCCGGGGACTGCGAACGAAAAGTAAATGACCTCGATGCAAGAACCTCTTCAAGCTCCTTCCATCAGGCTCGGGGACTACGGGTATTCGTAGTCGTTTCTTACTAAACTTATACTTCAGTTCTTTAATTTTCAATATATGATCCTGATACAAGAAGCTCCCAATTTCTTACATCAGGCTCGGGGACTATGGGTACTTGCAGTCGTTTTTTGCAAACCTATGCTTTAGTCTTCGTTTACATATCTTATGCACTATTTTATAAAGCATGGCACCACGTGCATACTTCATCTGCTACCATGCTCGGGGACTAAGTGGATACACTTCACCTTGCGGTGAATGTACTAATTTTCTTTTCGGTAAAGCTCTGCTGTTTTCTATGTTGTTTTTGCAGAGCCTAAGTGGGTACACTGACCAGGGAAGGACTTTCCAAAAAAAATTTCTTCAGCACGTCACATTCTTCAAACAAACAGTCGCAGCATCCGGCAAGGCGACTAGCTCGCGCATCAAGCTACGACGTTCTCAACCAGTCCGACCTGATCGGGAGGCTTCTCCGAGCAGCACCTCGACCAGCCACCCTGGCCGGGACTCTACGACGACCACTCTGCGTGATGGCGACCAGCTGAACACCTCCCAGGATGACGCTGCGAGCTCGCTAGAAGAATGCAACGCGCTCGGGGACTTGTTGGGGATATTACCTCGGCATATCCCGAGGGACCTTATGGGCCTGCTGAATAGAAGACGGCCCAGCCCACGAGGCCTTGCGGCACGCGACCAGCCCGCCGTGTTCACCAAGGACTCCGAAGAAGTCTTGCTCGCCAAGAAAGATCCTAGTAGATAGACTCGGATCCCTTTCCATAGGGAACCGATCGTAATCTGTTAGGATATGTGAATTGTAACCCTGCTCCCCGGCTATATAAGGCAAGCACGGACCCCCCCCTCAAAACCCCCCTGACAATCTCTCTCAGGTCATGTACAGATCTTGTAACCTAATACACAAGATCAATCCAACCACCAAAACACAGGACGTAAGGTATTACGGTGATTTGCCGACCCGAACCTATATAAATCGCCGTGTCTATGCTCTCTGTGTTACGCTTGATCGCCGTCACCATACCTGCGCCTACAATCTACTACCGTAGGGTACCCCCTAGGTAGAATGCGACGCATATTTCGTCGACAGTTTCATCAATTACACAAAACTAAATATGGGCTTTCAGCGTCCCGGGCTTGGCCTGTTCTTCGGTCGAAAGGTACACACGAGCGTTCCCAAGGGGTATAGCCTCAGAGCTTCAACCAATCCTGGAGGGATCGGTTGAGGCTCTTCTCATGGAGAGTCTGTCTTCTAAGTACTTAACACAACACTATGTTTGACTCTCGTCGGTTTGTTTTGTCCCATGAACTAGACTTCTAAATCTTCTTAGCCTACATGGCGTGGAATCACTTGTCCCTCTAATATCTAAGGTATGTTTGGAATACATAAATTTCATATGATTTGTGCTAGAAATTTATAGGAATTAGCTCTATTAAAAAAACCCAGTGTTGCAAACATGCCATTATTGAGATATGAGATACTTACTAGACTCTTTGAACAAAAAAAAAATGGATGAAAGAACTTTGGCAACCGCTCCAAACTAGGAGAGGTGATAATTTAAACAGTTTCACTTTAGTAATGGAAAGGGTAGGATGTCTAGTTTTGAATTTTGAAGTTCGATAAAGAAAAAATTTATAGACTATTGATAGTTGATGGACATAAAAAAATAAACTTTTTCTTATGGATTTGCAGCAATGCAGCGTGTCAATCAAGCGGCCCAACACAACCATGGCCCAGACCACCACAACGCCTGCACGTGCCATACGGCCCAAGTGTGGTTCAGCAACAACGCAGACAAACCGCCCAACAAAAATCAGAAAAGAACCTCCTCCTTCCATTCGCCGCGCCCGCGCCGTCCCGCGGTCCGTCGCTCTCCTTCCGTCGCTTTGCCCATCCCCAATTCCCACCAGCCGCCTCTTCCGCCTCCGCCGGCAAAATGCCGGTCTACAGCATCCGCGGCGTAGACGTCGATTTCCCCTTCGACGCCTACGACTGCCAGATCACCTACATGGACCGCGTCATCGAGTCCCTGCAACAGGTGACCAGAGTCCCCCTTCCCCGCTCCTCCAACCCCGCGTGCTAAACCCTACCTTCCCTGCGGCGTTTGCGCCCCCAAAGTTTTGCTCGGTTTTGACTGCTTCGCGTTTGCGTTGCCTCGGCGGATCGATGGGCAGGGAAGAACGCGCTGCTGGAGAGTCCTACGGGGACGGGGAAGACACTGTGCCTGCTGTGTGCGTCTCTCGCGTGGCGCCGCACCTTCGGCGAGTTCCTGCGGGTCGGACGTGGGGGCGGCGGCGGCGGCGGGACTCAGCAGTTGCCCTACGGGAGCCAGCCGTCCGTTAGCCAGCAGTCAGAGGATTCCACGTCTCAACAGCAGCAGTCGCGGTACCCAGTCATCATCTACGCCTCACGGACCCACAGCCAGCTTCGGCAGGTTATCAAGGAGCTCAAGGCCACCAGCTACAGGTCAGTAACCGGACTTGTACTTCAATACCTTGTTCTTATTTGAGAGCTAATTGTGTTGAACTGTGTGCTGTTAAGTAACTTCTCATGAATGCCATGGTGCCGAGGGCTCAATATGTCTTTAGTAGCTGAAGTTGTAGATTGACTCATCCCAGAGCCTCTCATGGTTCATATGGCGTTTCACAGGCCGAAGATGGCAGTGCTAGGTTCCCGTGAGCAGATGTGCATCCACGATGAAGTGAGCAAACTCCGCGGAAGAGCACAGAACAATGCCTGCCACTTCCTCTGCAAGAAACGATGGTGCCCTCATAATAACCATGTTGCTGGTAATTGCAGCAAAAGTCTTTTTTTTTTGTTTGATATAAGCCTTAAAATTGGCTCTGCAGACAAAAATAAACAGCAACCTAAAAGGAAAATGCATACACAAATTCTTGCCTGAACCCGAGATGCTTTGGTTGATATAAGGCTTTGTCTCTCTGAATGCCATAATTTATTATTTTATTCTTGCAAAGATCTCTTCAAGTGGAGGGCCTTCCTTAATGCCTTTAAAACAATATTGGTTCAATACTGGTTGAATACTTCTGTTTTATCCAACTTACTTCCCTGGTCCACCTTTTGCAGTTTAGTTTTTCTTTATATTCCAAATAAATTCTATCATCAATAACACATATATTGAGCATGAATGACATTTTCCTGCAGAGTTCATGAAAAACAAACCTGAGCTTGGGAATGAGCCTTTTGACATAGAAGATTTGATTAATATTGGGAGGCGTAAGGGCCCGTAAGTTTCAAATTTTTCTCCCTATTTTGCATTTTTAGAGAAATAAGAAGCATGACTTCAGTTTTTTTGACCCACGAATGGCATCCTTTTCTTTATCACTTCAGGTGCCCATATTACATCTCCCGGGAACTTTCAAAGTCGGTTGATATCTTGTTTGCTCCTTACAACTATCTTATTGACCCGGGAAACCGTCGTTCCCTAAATGGCATACCATGGGACAATGCAGTACTTATATTTGATGAAGCACACAACTTGGTAAGGACCTTCTTCTGCTTGGTTTAGTACTTGAACTTCCCAATACTGTATAGCCTTAAGTTGAGCATTCCAGATGTAAAAGAAGTTATACTTTTTTAGACCTAAATTTGCCATAACTCTTTTATGCAGGAGAGTATATGTGCAGACGCTGCCTCTTTTGATTTATTTCCGAATAACCTCACAGCTTGCATAGCGGAAGCTCATGAATGCATCAAACTGTGTGCAGCAAAGAGGTCCATTGAAAAGTCTGCTGATAAACAATTTGATCCTGAAAATTATGCAATCCTAAAAGGTGAATTAAAATTCTTTCAACTTCTCAATGTCGCATTCAGATCCATATTGTCCTATACTTCTATATGCGTCTTTCGTTCATACGTGGAAAGCTTGCACCTTAACTTTGATGATTTTGAGAGTGATCTCCTTGTGGTAATATTGGAACATTCTTTCCAGCTCTCTTAATGGCACTTGAGAAAAAAATGGGTGAGCTGTTAATTACATCCAAGGAGTTAGGCTACACAAAAGCTGGGAGTTACATATATGATTTTCTCTCTGAACTGAACATTACGTCAGACACATCCAAAAAACTGATTGAGACTATTGATGGCGCTTCTCTGCTACTAGAGGAAGGTAACTGATTTTTCTGGTATTATGATTTCATTGCAATACACTAATATTCTTTATAATTAGTAAGATCAAAGTTGTCCATCTGTTGCAGCTCGATTGTATTGAACACATTAACTTTTACTAAACATCTGGATGCTTAGTGCAAAGTAGTTCAGTAATTATTGTTCTTTTTTTTTTCCTCGAGCACGCAGGAGAATTGCGCATCTCTGTATTAAGATGGAACACCCACACACCCACAAACCCTTTGTTTTTAAGTAAACATACATGCCCTTTTCGTACAACAAACATGGTCTCGACCAAAACTAGAAACTAGAACACCTATTGGTTACCGGCCGCCAGCTGCAGGGAAAGAAGGAAAGAAAAGCCTCGAGCCCCCTCCAAACTCCAGTACCAGATCCCTCCAAAATATTGTAGGGGTGGGTACAGCCCTCTTGCTTGCCCCAGGACTCACTGCTCATGTATCCATCTATCTGTCCAGAAAAGTGTAGTAGCGCCATCTCCAACTTCTGAAAATATTGCTATGGAAAATAAGTCCCTGGCTGATTTATGAACTTGGATAGGAAATGCCAACCATGGTCTATTAGGCTCGATTTTGTGAGCTGTGCAAAAGCTGCTGTCAGCTGTGAAAGATCTGCTGTGAGCTATGTGCTGTGGGAAAACTGTAAGCTTTTTGGTTAAAACAACTATGAAAACTACCCCCTCTTTCAATCTTCCTTGTAACAGCTGTGAAAACGTCTCTCTATTTCCACCCATTTGGAGAAGTAGAAGGCCAAAATCAGGGTCCAAGATGCTGCGAAAATTGTACTATGCAGAAGCAGCTGCTTCTGAAAAAAACAGCTTCAGGTTCAACCCATTTGGTTGGTGCTCTGCTTTTTGGGAGTTTCAGAAGCTGAACTAAACATAGCCGAAGTGCCCATTTAAGTGTTTGCATGTAAGAGATACCGAGTGCCATCAAACAATTACCATCCTTTGCATCCTTATGCCCTTTCCCAGGAGAGCTTCTTCTTATCTCATGAATGGCCTTAATAGCCTATGGTGGGATGTCTAAAGCCATTGCAAGATAGATCAAAGTGGAAGGGAGTACAAACTGAACCAAAATACGTCTCCCAGCCTGTGTCAATAGTTTGCCTTCCAGCCAGTAGAAGGTAAGCATTTTTATCAATTAGAGGCTGTAATTGTGCTCTGGTTAATTTCCTCAAAGATAAGGGAATACCAAGGTACTTACAAGGGAAACTGAGCACCTCACATGACAGCTTTTCTTTCACAACTAGAATATCCAATTCCGAGCTTTGGATAGGAAACACATTGCTCTTTTGCACATTGGTTTTGAGAACCAACCCTTCACCAAATAAATGAAGAATGTCCAGGGTTATCTCTATCACTGGCTGTGGGCTGGAAAAAACAACATCATCTGCATATAGAGAAATCGGTAAGGCACGTGTAGCAAGGGGTTGAAGGCTCCCTCACTGGGAGCCAAAGCACAAAGTCACCATATGCCCAAGGATGTCCATCTCAAGAATAAGTAGCATAGGTGATAATGGATCACCTTGCCAACAGGGATCCCATTCAGTAGCACCTATGTTGAAGATGATGCTAAAAGCTGACTGATAATATCACACCAAATAACCCCCAAACTGAGCTTTCTCAACACTTCAAGGAGGAAGGGCCAAGATACTGAACCAAACGCCTTTGTGATGTCTAACTTGAGAAGGTGGACTGTTTTTGGTGATGAAGAAACTTTGCCATTTGTTGGACAAGTATGAAGTTATCCTGAAGGAAGAGTTTCTTAATGAAGGCACTTTCATTCTTAGACACCATAAGATCAAGCCAAGTTGCTAAACAATTAGCAAGGACTTTGGTGATCAGTTTACCAAAGTGTGAACAAGGCTTATAGGCCTAAAGTCCTTGACATGACCTGCCCCATCCTTCTTAGACAGAAGAGTGATATCTGCCATGTTAGGCGCTTCCATATTCCTGAATTTTCTTCTCCAAACTGATGAAATGCAGCCATACTATTCTGTTTTAACTTTTACTCTGTTCCTGCATATTTAGGAAATTCTGCTGAAACTGGGCCAGGGGTCCAGGCAAAGGCCACCGTTTCTAGATTGGAGTCAATTAGGGACATTTTAGACATAATTTTTAGGGGAGGTGGTCAAAACCATGCAAAATATTATCGAGTAAGTTTCTGATCATTTACATTTGTCAGTTCGTTTCCATTGAGTATTTAAGTATCTCTCTAATTGCATTTCCCTGTTCGCTTTCATTGGGTGTTTATCCATGATAGCTATTTCCATTCCTCATAATTCTGACTTCCCTCTTATTGCTTCCATCCAACCCTCTTTACATATTTGCAGTATAAGCTTGCATGGTTTACTGTACTCTTACAACCACACTCATGTTTCCAGTTTCATGTGAACGAATCTCAACAAACATCTGGAGATGCATTGAAAGTTCTGGGTAAGTTCAAGTCGATCCCTGACTATATATGTTCTTTATATGAAGGAGAAAGTCTGTAATCCATGGTACAGTCATGAGTACTATAAACTGCATGGATAGTATTACTCCACTGATTACTTTCAGATATTGTTGATTATTTAAAGGAAAAAACACATGTGGCACTTGGTACAGTTCATTCTACCTACATGCTTAGAGTAGTTACACCAACTCCCTTCAGTTATGGTGCTGTCAAATAAAAATAATTGAAACATATAAGAGTTATATTATTCCAATCCACACTTCAGTTAGTTAATTCTCAGCTACTGCGTAACTATATCTTTATTAATTATCAACAGTTTTCTTGCATTCTCAGGTAAGTCTTCAAGGACCCTTAGCTGGTGGTGTTTCAACCCGGGGCTGGCGATGGAAGAATTTCTCAAGTTGGGTGTGCGCTCCATTATATTAACCTCAGGCACCTTGTCTCCCTTGGATTCACTAGCCATGGAACTAAACCTGTAAGCAAATCTACATTGATTCCGTTTACTTAGTCATTGAATTGTAGAGTTATTGGTTGCTTATTGCTATTGGCTTCTCTGTTTGATGTTGATTGCCAAGATAATGTTTTTTTTTTCCATGAATCCAGTGAATTCCCAGTTAGACTAGAAAATCCGCATGTCATTTCCTCGGACCAAATCTGGGTTGGAGTTGTGCCTGTCGGCCCTTCTGGACATGCTCTTAATTCTTCTTTTCGCACGCGTAGTACTATACAATATAAACAAGAGTTGGGTTCTGCAATAGGTAGGCCAATGCCCAATAGTAACAATATATGCAGCTGCTTTTGTTCTGATACATTTCTGCTGACATATGTGCTCAATTTACAGTAAACTTCGCACGCATTGTGCCAGACGGACTCCTTGTTTTCTTCCCTTCATACTCTATGATGGACATGTGTGTTGAATTCTGGAAAAATAGGGTATTTGTTGTTTCTGACTAGTAGTTCTTATCACTTGAGGTGCTTATATACTTAGAAATTCATAACTTAATCTCTTACAGAACCATTCGAATTCAGCGTCTGAGAACACAATTTGGCAGCGGATCTGTAAGCACAAGCAGCCAGTTATAGAGCCTAGGCAGTCATCAAACTTTCAAAGTGCAATTGAGGTTTGAAATATTTTATTAGATGTTGCTTGAATGATAACACTTCATATGCTCATATAATTATGAACCATTTGATTTGCAGGATTATAGAGCCAAATTACATGATTCTTCTGGAGCAATATTTTTTGCAGTGTGTCGTGGCAAAGTTTGTTCCTGTTCTTTGTAACCTTTGCTATCTATTATCACTTTTTTTGTTTTAGTTTTCCATTCTCAATGATCCTGAGTTAAATGCTTCTTTTTCCAGATCTGTAACATGCTAATCAATTTATTAACCATTATGTTTACTCTTTTTTTTTGTGCTGAGAGATAAAACATGCTCATAAGGGCCCTGTTTGGAATGGCTTAGCTTCCCATCAGAAAAAAGCTGATGCAGCTGCCAAATGCTTAGCTTGCTTCTTTCCCAAGCGCTTCTATGAACGGGCTGAGAAGCGAGAAGCCAGGGTTGAGGTGCTTTTCCCAGCTTCTTCCCCTGTTGCCTATACGCACGCGCCCCTCCTTTGCCTAGCTCACTCTCCAATGCAGCTCCTGCCCTTGTGCAAGCCTTGATGTGACAGATGCGCGGGTGCTGCTCCTCGCCGATCTCGGCGGCTCAACGATTCTCGGCCAGACATGTGATGAGCTCGGACCGCGTGTGTCGGTTTCTGGCTGTGAGACGAGCTCGAGCGGGGTACATTCGTTTCAGCAGCTCGACAACCTCGGACTGTGGTGCAGCACCAACCGATCGGCGATTTGTGTGGTGGTGCAGGAGCACCAGTTTTCCCATGAAGCTCACCTGGAAGACAGCGCTGGTGGAGTGGGCCTTGGGTTTGGGAATTCAGGGAGAGGGTGAGGATTCACAGTATTCATGGCTGCAAAATTGGGGGTAGGGACATCGGAAGGGGTGGAGATGGGAAGAAGCAAGTGAATTCCAAATAGGAAGATTCTCCTCTTACAAAAGCTAGCTCATCGTAAAAGCTGGATTTTCAAATATAAGCTCATAAAAAAGCACCTCCAAACAGGGCCATAGTGTATGAGTGCTGTAATGTTAATATAAACATTGCGTTTATAAAGCAGTTTCATG
This sequence comes from Microstegium vimineum, assembly GCA_022036555.1. NCBI lineage: Eukaryota > Viridiplantae > Streptophyta > Magnoliopsida > Poales > Poaceae > Microstegium > Microstegium vimineum. The sequence continues at coordinate 46,487,015 of CM039134.1, read as the reverse complement.
AATGCTCTGCGAAAAGCAGGCATACAAGATCATGAACATGAATGGCTTGTTTCTCCTGTAAACATACATTTCATTGCGCTATAGAAGTAACCATTGGCTGGCCAAGAAAACATTGATGCCAGGGGCCAAGCAGGGTACTTACGGAACAGGAAGTCTATAAACTCGATGGTTCTAGTGCCAAATTATGAAGCATGAGGGCATCTCTGTGATTAAAAATTAAGTGAACAGACCAATTGATCATTAGAAGGACATGTACTAATACGTTGGCAGTACCATTTCCAAAATGTTGCTTTTTCATTAATCTTCGAGCTTTGCTCCCTCATTTATTCATTTTTGTGCCTGTTCAGGTTAGTGAGGGTCTTGATTTTGCTGATCGTGCTGGGAGGGCAGTGATTGTTACTGGAATGCCCTTTGCTACTCCAACTGATGCCAAGGTTTGTTTCTATCTGTATGATGTGTAGTGTCTTCCTAAAGCTTTATTACTAAAAGTTAACAATGTCTCCTTTTGGTACGCTCCTGTTCTTGCTTTGGTACTGAAAATTTTGTACAAAATATATTGAGTTTTACTGGCTTGTTATGTTGAGCCAGGTTCATACGTGGATATTATTCACACACATTTTTAACTGTCATTTTGGATGAGTTGAATTCTGCTGCAGCTTTTTAAAGTCTGGAAGTATTTTGCCACCAATTAGTTTTTTCTGAAGACTCCTTGCTTTTTGACCTGCATGATTTTATTGCCATATTGCACAAACTACTAGCTCTTGGAGTTTGGGCAAGAGTAATTGGTCTTTTCCTTTAGTTAATTATCAATTTTCCTGTGTGTTCGTTCCAGGTTCGGCTCAAGCGTGAGTATTTGGATAAGCAGGGGACACCATCTAATAAAAACACAAAGGTTCAACAATTTCATTGTAAATTGTTAAGCAAACCTTTACTGATCAATTTTACAATTTTTTTTGTGATTGTTCTGTAGACATTGACAGGAGAAGAATGGTATGTGCAACAAGCGGCAAGAGCTGTCAATCAGGCTGTTGGACGTGTTATCAGACATCGCCATGACTATGGAGCTATTATTTATTGTGATGAAAGGTCTATACCTAATCATTGTCCTCTAAGTAACAAATCTAAGCATTGTTGCTTTTGTGCTGCATTTCCCGTGGAAATATATTCTTTATTGTGCTGGGCTGTCAATTATTTTTGATCTTCCGAGGTATAGTAGACACTATCATACATACAGTCATACCCACTTCGATGGCATCATTAAATCTTATTAAAGGGGGGATATTATATAATTACACATGATTTCTGGGTTTTGTCCAATCATTAATGTCTTGATTATTTTTTTTATATAATAGTAGATGCATAGATCACTCTGAAGAATCATATCGAAACCACTTCACTATATTCATTTATTCTCTTATTCATGTATGTTGTAATCCATCGGTATACTGCCATTTTGGGCTCCATAAGTCCATACTGTTAGCCTCACTCATATTTGGTCCCTGTATGAGTGAGGATCCTGTTGGGGACTCTCCTGTTTTTCATCTCTATAATACAATGAATCGCAGCTCTCCTGCACTTTCAAAAAAAAAAAAAGTCCATACTGTAATCCTTAGAGTTAGACCGGAAAAGGAGGATCAGTGCTTTGCAAATCTCAGAAAAGTCTTTGCATTTTGTGAACTTAGGTCAAAGTAAACTAATATATGCAATTTTAAGTATCGTGAGGCTATGTACAAGGTTTTGCATCTTGAACCATGTTGCTTGTTTCGGTCAAACTTCTCCAGAACAGCTTGCATTTTATTAACAGAGCTACTTCTCATTGTATGTTGGTTATAGGTTTGCGTGGCCAAATTATCAATCTCAGATGTCATATTGGCTCCGACCTCATATAAAGGTACATTTGTTTACTGTCTTCATACAGTGCCCTTTCCTGTGCTTATATTCCTTCCGCAGTGCTACTCAAGGTATGGGGAAGTAGTCCAAGGATTGACCCGGTTTTTTCGAGATAAAGCTTCTTCAGATCCTTTGTCGCTGGAGCCAACAGATTGTAATAGTAAGTCTAGTTTTGAATATTGTGATAAACTTCTTTTATATGTTTTTTCTGTCTATTTATATGCATGTTCACACATATTTAATTAAACTTTGAAACTTAATCTGCTGTACTTGTTTTTCTCGAACAATCCTGTGCATTTGTTAATTATACATGTTCTTCTGTGAATATGTTTTTTTTCACAGCTTATTTGTTAGCTGACATGTTGATGTGGTGCTCTAGCATGGAATGGACACGTTGGTCCACGAGACCACAACTCATATTTACAGGGGCAGCCCCTAAACTATCATGTGATTCTCACCCAAGTGTCAAACTACGGAACTACACATTTGGGTCCGTGATCTACTAAAGTACTACAATCCCAGTCCAAAGCAACCTCTTCAAGCCCCATTCATCTTCACGTAGCTCGCTAGATAGGGGATGATTTGCCTTGCAAGCTGGCTGATAGATTGCTTTTCAATGCCTCGACCATCATGACATCGTCACTATTGGAAATGGAGTGAAAGCGCAATTTTGGCACCACAGTTGGCTGGATAGGGAAGCACCTAGGAATCTAGCGCCGCATCTCTTTGAGCTAGTCAGAAGGAAAAATAGATTGGTCCAACAATAGCTTCAAAATAACAAATGGATTCGTTCCGTGCAAGGGAAGATCACAACAACCACTCATGTCAAGGAGTTTGTAGCTATCTGGCTGAGAATTCAAAATACCCATTTACAACCAAACATGAGGATTCAATCGCTTGGAAGTGGACCCTCGATGGTGTATACTCCACCCGGTCGGTATACCGCATCCAATTCCAAGGGAGTTTCAGACAATTCCAACCACAGCTAATTTGGAAAGCACACTCAGAGAACAAATGCAAGCTCTTTGCTTGGATTCTCTTTGCTCTTTGAATGCAGTCTACTACAATTCTCTTATTTTTATATATAGGATTGGACACAAGTATAGTTGAATCATATTCTAATCTAAATGCTAAATGGAATACCTCCGAGTAAGATGAATAGAGATTCTAGCCATAATCCAAATCCAAATAGTAAAAGGTAAGAGCAGAGAGATCTATTTCCAATTATTATATATATATATATATATATATATATATCCGTGCTCATACATTATCTAGCATGATATGGAGTTCGATTTCAAAACCTATTGGGTCGCGTATGTGACCTGAACTCGGAAACAACCATCTTTCAATACAATTACTATTCCCACATGGCTCATGATGGAATACCTCCAAGTAAGATGAATAGGGATTCTAATCCTAATCCAAATCCAAATAGTAAAAGACTAGAGCAGAGATCTATTTCCAATTCTATATAGTGCTCATACAAGTTTGAATAGCTCTTGTCTAGCATGATGTGGAGTTCGATTTCAAAATCTGTTGAGACGTGTATGTGATCTGGACTCAGAACAACAAGCTTTCCGTACGGATTCTATTCCGACATGACTCATGACTAAAGATTATATTGTAATTTTCTAGGAAAATTCTTTAAAAACAGTTTTCCAATTCAAATCAATGGCACGCAAAGGGAAAAAGAATAGTAATAAAAAAGAAGAGCAATAGACTCTGTTAGAGACTCAAATGGTTTGTAGAAAAAAAGTAATGACATATTATAGAGAAAAAATAAATAAAAAATAAATAACAACAAATTCCACCACAGACTTCTCTGATTCGAGACTATGAAAAGACCATGTATTTAACTTGAAAAATAACAATACAATGAGTTGATGAAAAAAATAGTTTGAACTTTAAAAGAGATATAGAAAAAAACGTAAAATATGAATAAATATGCAATACTCCTGTTTGCGTTTTTAATTAACGTTCGGTTTTTCCTCCCGTTTCAACGCACGAGCATATTTGCTAGTACAGACAACTTGCAGCTAAGGAATTGGCCACACTAGGAGCATTGTATCATGTGTGATGGTCCTTTAGAGTCTGGCCTCCATTTGTGCTTGTTGTGCCCCCTCGCTCAAGAAATCTAGGGCCTCATCTTAATCTGGGAGCATTATGATGTCGACCTCATATGCCCACATACCCAACCAATTGATATCAGTGCTTGGTGGGAACAAGGTAAAGGCGGCGACACTTCAATGGGGTGGTAATCTACACGTTCTGGAACATTTAGAAAAAGGAATAGGAGGGTCTTCCTCATGGACGCAAGGCAGGTGGCCTCCAGAGCCTAAGATGACATCGAACTACATGGGAGGGTGTTCAACAATAATTTCAGCTAGTCCCCACCTAAGCCGGTGCTCCCCTAACGGAGACAATGTGTTAATGTGTGTCTTTTGAGGCTCTCAGGCCATTGGCCTTTTCTACATAAACTCTTTTCCTATCTTAATTGAGAGGCAGAGCTCCTGCCGTGTTTTCAAAAAAGATAGGTTTTTGAGCCTTTGCTCGTTGTTGAAATCCTTTTCGTGTACTTATCTTATTTTGGAAAGCAATGTCTTGATGCCATTTGCTAGTATGGTTGGACTGGGGGACACAAGCTGGGGCGGGCATTGTTAAGTGTGTATTAAGACACGTCACTCGCTCATGGTGACATGGAACAATTGGCCAGCATGCTTGCGGAGGTGTTGTGCAACAACCTCGATAGATCTGGATGTAGTGTCGAGCTCCTCGTAGCCACATCGTGGCAACCAGTGGATTGAGATGCTTTGGAGGTGCATGTTAGATTGAGTCAGAACCGGTTTTTGTTGTTTGGTTTTTCTGTTGGACCTATTTGGTTTGGGGGCAAATGGGCTGACCATACTTGTGGGTTGGATGGGTCTGGGTTAGCAATGACTATGGATTGGTTTGGATCAGTTTAAGTCTCAGCAGTGCGGTCTCTAAAACGGTCTGAAGTCGTGGATCGAACCCAATGCCCTACCTCCGGTCTCCCACTCCACGTTGGTTATCCCCGGACCATTGAGGTCGAATCGAGATCCTGCGCTCGCATGAAAAATCCGCTTTCTCTTTCCTTGCTTCTCCATTGGACGGAATGTTTTCCCTGATTTCATTTTCCTCTTTCCTGGCACATGCACGAGCTCTGAGTGATGCCATGGGGACATCGCCGCTGCAGTTTCCAGGATGGCAGGACTGCTCCTGCAACACCCTCATGCCATGGGGACGCCGCCGCTGCAGCGACCTCCAGGACAGCAGGAGCGCTCCCGCCACGCCTGCCTCACGCCATGCGGCCGCCGTTGCTGCAACAGCCTCCACGTTGGCTCCTGCCACGCCTGCCTGTATCTCCATCCCCATCTGCTGGGAGGACGACAATGACTTCGTATTCGCCCTCAACGATCGTCTGCTGTCTGCTAGCCATGGACTAGAATGAGTATGTTTTGCTACTCCTATCCAAGGAGAATGCTCTGGATGCGTCCGCTGCATCATCAAGGATTCAAGGTCGTTTGCGCGGTTTCATCAAGGTCATTCTGTCGGATGGTTACGAAACCAAAGTTATGGAAATGTGTTTAAAATGGTTTGAAATCATGGTTTTAGCAGTGGTTTAGGTTGGTTTGGTGTTACATAATGTTTTTGGTTTGGATTGGATTAGTTTAGGAGAGAAGAATCAGGGTGGAGGCAGTGTGCGCTCACGCGCTTTTATCAAATGGTTTGGTGCGGGTGCAGTGCGGTTTTCAGCCCATTACCAGCTTTAGCGCCACGTCAGCTAACAGACTATGACATGACCTCTTTGGACCGGGATGAGATACTTAAATAGTTTAGGGACCTAGATATGCAATTTTGTAGTTTCAGGACCGCTAGTGTATTTTACTCTTAGTACATTTTAACTCATGACTAACACATCTTTCAGTTTCTTATATTTATGACGACCGAAAGACACTAGCGGTTTGAATTTTGCTATACAGCCTGGTTTTATTTATATTAGAATAGGATAGTCAAGGTCAAGCAGCATAAGACCGCTCTCTTCTACTGAATGGTTGTTTAATTTCGTTGAGGGAATTCAATACAAACTTTTGGCATTTAAATTACCACACTTCTGTGCTGCTTCTTTTATTTCTCTTAGTAATAGTAATTGTTATTGATTTACAACTCATTGCATAATGTTGTTACATGCAGAGTGTATAGCACCAGTAGCAAGCAAACACATGCCTAAAGAGAAGCTATCAGATTTGGTACATCCTTTGCATTGACATAGCTGGTCAAGATTTAAGTTAATGCCCTCTGGAGCTTACAAATGCTGCCTTCCTTCTGCTAGGCTGCCAATGCACAAGATGAATGCCCGCAAATCACATTATCAGGAAATTCAACCATTAGAAGAAGTAACTTCATGATGTTGGCTCAGATCACTCCTGCTAATCGTTCGTCCCTTACTACAAAGCACAATTTTACATCTACATCTACAAAGCACAACTTCTCAGAAGACCAACTGTCACAGGATACCAAGGTTGCTGATATGACTGATGACTTGGCAATACAAGGGCATCTGAAGGAACATACCTTCAAGTCTTTAGGGCTTAAGAAAGCTAAAACAACAGACAGATCCAAAGATGCTGTTGGCTCGGATGATGTCTCTTCAAAATTGCCTCAGAATATAGGGTTAAGAGCTTTGGCCAGATACCAATGTGAAGGATCTACACCTGAACCAAAGAAAAGCACTACAGCTACAGCATGTGTAAAGAATGAGGCAACCTGTGAAAAATCTGAAGGCCAGGAATCTAACTCAGGGGCAGCCTTCTTGAAACTGGTATGCTGTTATTTCACTGTAGTTTGATCCCATTTCGTGCTTTGCAGAATCAGTGCAATTTGTTAATATGTAAATCTTTTCAGTATTTGCATAAGATAATTGTATTCCTTCAATGTTTGCTAGGCTAAAGAAACGCTTAGTAGTGCAGAGTACGGGGAGTTTGTTGAATATATGAAGGCCTTTAAATCGAAAACTATGCATACCAAGGACTCGCTTGAAGCAATAACAAAGCTTTTTTCGTCCCCGGGAAAACTTCCACTTCTTGAAGGGTAACATTACACTTGTTGGCAATTTGATGTATTTTTTGGCTTCTCCTTCACTGTTGCTCCCTTGTGTTATTACACCTTTGTTTATGCTTAATTGTCATTCTCGTTTGTTTTACAGGTTCAAGGTTTTTGTTCCAAAGAACCATCTTCCATTATATGAGCAGCTTGTTCGAAGATATAGTGTTCGTAGTACATGACAACCGCTTCTGCTATGTTCCCAGGCATGTTTTCATTAAGAGATAACTACAGTGCTGGTTATCAACACGTAACTGTTTGTCAACAGAACTTTATCAGATTCTTGAGGTGCATGCAGGAATGTGATATGGCGCTTCTGGAATGAGGAAAAGAAATGGACATGATCACATGACAAAACTCCATTTAAGCTTGCTAAGCATATAAGTAGAGTATCTGGTGATCATCTCAAATACAGGGGGTGGTGATCATCTCAAATAAGTGTTTGAATCCAGAGGTTAAAGTTAGTCTGTGTCATACGATGTTTGGATGGTAAAGATTTAAAATGAGCTAATTATAAAACTAATTACACAATTACACATGAGTAGACTAATTAGCGAGATAAATCTATTAATCTTAATTAATTCATTATTAGCACATGTTTACTGCAGCACCACATTGTGACTAATTAGACTTAGTAATTGGTTTTGTAATTAGTCTGTTTAATACTCCAAATTGGTGTCACAGGGCTAGGAAACATTTTTTTTATTTGGAAATGAAATCTCGGCTACTAGCCTACTACATCGTTTCTAGTTACACTGTTAATTTCTAGTTGCCATTGGGCCTGACCAGTGCTCCAGACTGTTTAGCAATCCTTGATGTTTATGCCAGCATGAAGTTTGACTTTCCCTGTTTTTCCTGAAAAATAAAGGTCTATCAAGTTCCTTTGACAAAAAGGCATCCTGTTTTCTATGCTTTTGATTGCTGTTAACCGCAGGCTTCATCAAACTTAGTGTTTGGGTTAGCTTATTGGATATAGATGATGAATTTCCAGAAGCAGTGTTCTATTTGTTCAGATGTGTTGTGGACTCGTATGCTGACCAGCACTACATTAGTGTTGCAGTGTTGCGAATCAGTGTCTGCCAACGGACACCTTTTTGCCGGTGATCTCATCCAAGACATAGGATTAACAGTTAATCATAGGATTAGCTGTTAATCTAGGATTAGCAATCACTTTCCTGAAGGGGCTGTCCCTTTGGCTTTACCGAACAGCCACGTCCGTATGACGGCGCGACCCTTCACTTGTATATAATCAATAGAGATCAATGAAACATAGTTGTTCCCAAATCACTGCTTATTACAATCATTGTACAACATGTTATCAGCACCGGTTCTGCTAGAACAGTGAATAGGAGGAACTCACGAACGCACAATAGAGGCAGCAACTTTGTCCAACATCGGTAAGCACCATGACTCGAATCAACATCACCTTCACATGTAGTTTGTGGCTTGTTATTCGCCCTTCATCGTGTTGGTGGAGTTTGTCGTGGCCTGAACTCTCACCATAACAACCATAGACAACGTCGTGTTGACCGCAACGTTGCCTATGGCCATGGCCATGGCCCTTATGGCCCCCTCTTCGACTTCGCTGATCGTGACATCAATTCCTCGCCGCCGATGGAGTCCGATTCGTCGTGACCGCCTTGCTTCGCAGCGCATACACAATCTGCAGAGCCAACCACTATCCCCTTGATTTGACGGGGATGGTGTCGGCCCAAGCAAAACTGCGCCTGATGAAGCCCATGCGCCACCCATCGCTGATTCGCTGATGCAATGACGTTGCCTGTTGATGAAGTCATTGCCGAACCCATCGCGGTGCCCGCCTACATTCCCATGGAGCCTATGACACCGGCATCGAAACTGTTATGCTTCTGGCGTGACTTCTACAAGGAGTTTTCCCTGATGTCGCACATGCTCGAGTATGCCTACTCACACACTAGCCTTTTTGAATCTAGTGGCGAATGAAAACAGCGTACCCCCGTTCGATCCGTGGTTCTTGAACACCCAGGCTGCTTCTAGCTCAACGGCGGCATCGGCATCTTCCTCGACTCCGGGGGCACAAACGGGATGATGTCGTCGTACTTCTTCCTCAACAAGGCTAGGCCCTCGGCTCTGCCCACGGCAGTGTTGCTGCCCCTTCCTTGACACGCGAGCCCCTCGGTCCCCTCTCTGATGGCAACTCCTGCACCGGTTGTGCCCGCGACCATGACGTGCGTGAAGGCCGCTGCTCGCCTGAAGGAGAAGGCCCTCCTGGAGGAGGGCACCACCACCGTGCCCCCAATGCTCCGACACCTGCTCGACCACATGGTGGCGGCGGTTGATCAGCGCCCCGGAGTCCGTGCTGGCTCCTGGAACCCGACATCGCTCGGCCTCCTGTCCGCGTAAGTCCTCAGCATGAACGAAGGCGGTGGTGGCTTCTACTCCCTCAACGAGGGGGAGCCTTCCTCGACCTAAAGATGGTGAGCGGCGACGGTGTAGTGGTGAGCGGCGGCGGCAGCGGTTGGCAGTTAGGTTTGAAACCCTAACTACCTCCCCTCCTCTTATACCACCACGCCAGCCGAATGGGTCGGCCCAATGGCCAGCGCCCCCTCTCCCGCCTTCCCCTCCCTACTGTAGCCGCTTGATTGGGCTGCCCAATTGTTGACGCACCTTACCCCCCCCCCCCCCTCCTTTCCTGCTTCAACATCGAAAATGGGCTAGGGTGGGCCCAATATTTATAATAGACATCTTTTTCCATTAGTTGCTGACTTGTAATAATTGTACCTATGATGTTTTACCATTGTAAAATATCCATTTGTGATATTATTCAAAGCATTTATCCCTGTATGTATGAAAAATCTACTAAATAATATCCTTGTTTATACAACCATGATCTTACAATTTATTTAATTATTTATTTATTTCATAATCGATCATTTTATTTAAGTCCTTTTATGCTTTTTAACTTTAAAGCACTATGCGTTTAAATAATGGATGCAACATTTCGTGTGTATTATCTTATCAATTGTATCACACACATACTCTATGTTTGTTTGTTGGCCATACACATGGTAGCACCATAGTAGCTACTGCAGGATCTACACTAAGTCTATGATGGATGCCTTTCTTCAAGATGTAGCATTTGCAACCAAACACCCTAAAGTATGCAATGTTGGGTTTTCTTTAATTCAATAGCTCATAAGTTGTCTTCTCCATCATCGGGTGACAATATAACTGGTTTTGGAGTTACAAAGGCCACCTTGCCTTTCTTGGGGGTATATCCCAATCCCTCATTTATACGGGAGAACCTTTGGCTACCCAAGCACTTTAGCAAGCGGGCATCTCCACCATATGCCTTACCCAAAGCATGAGTGAGTTCATTAACATCATTTTTCAATTTTTCATTTTCACTCACTAGTGAAGCATCATCCTTTGAGCTGTCACTAGTGGATGTGCTAGTGTCGGTTGGTGCAACAATGATAGGAGTGAAAAATGATTCATTAAGAATATCACAAGTTACTCAAATATCACATGATGAAATAACCTTATCATTGTTTTGATCAAGGAGGGAGAAGTGAGCCTTTTCAAGCTTTTTGTGAGTCCTCTCAAGTTTATCATGGGATTCCACTAGCCTCTCATGAGTACCATTGAGCTCATCAAAGAATTGTTCAAGAGCCTTAAGCTTCTTGTTCAATTCTTTGCACTCCTTCCTCTTTGTCTCGAAGCAAGTATAAGTTTGCTCCATCATATCCATGAGTTCCTCCTTGGAGTACTCCTCCTCATCACTACTATCATCATCACTATCATCATAATATTATACCTTAGTTGGCTTAGCCATGAAGCATGATGGAGTGTCGAAGATAGATGGCTTGTTGTTGATAGCAATGCTTGCCAAGGCCTTCTTCTTGGACTTCTTCCTCTCATCATCACTAGAGTCATCATCGGAGGAAGAATCATCATTATCCCAAGTCACCACATATGATTCACCCTTCTTCTTCTTGGTGAATGATAGTTTCTTCTCTTTCTTGTCATGCTTGCCCTTCTTCTTCTCATCATCATCATTATGATTGGGGCAATTAGCTATCATGTGAGTGGTGCTCTTGCATTTGTAGCACCTTCTCACATAATACTTGCTCTTGAAGTTATTTCTTCTCTTTCTTGCCCCATAGCCCTTATTCTTCATGAATTTGCCAAACTTGTGCACAAAGAGGGCCATAGTCTCATCATCAATGTCACTTGCATCTTCATCATCACTTGACTCTTGCTTTCTTACTTTGCTCTTGCTCTTGGATGATGACGCCTTGAATGCTAAGCTCTTCTTCTTCTTCTTCTTCTTCCTCTTCCTCTTCTTCTTCTTCTTCTTCTTCTTCCTCTTCCTCTTCTTCTTCCTCTTCCTCTTCCTCTTCCTCTTCCTCTTCCTCCTCCTCTTCCTCTTCCTCTTCCTCTTCCTCTTCTTCTTCTTCCTTCTTCTTCTTCTTCTTCTTCTTCTTCTTCTCTAAGCACTTCATTGGGAGTGATCTCGGTCAAACCATCTCTCCTAATTATTTGCCTCAAGGTTTTGTATTTCTTGGGCAAACAACCAAGAAAACGGTTTGAGAAGTCTTCATCCTTCACCTTCTCACCCAAGCCCTTGAGATCATTGATGATCACTTGGACCCTATGAAACATCTCTGGGATTGATTCATCATCCTTCATCTTGAAGTGAGATAGTTTGTCCTTGAGCATGTATAGTTTGGAGCTCTTCACTTTAGCGGTGCCTTCATATGTATCTTCCAATCTCTTCCACACTTCACATGCCTTGTCAAGATCCTTGATTTGCTCAAACACCTTTGAGTCAATGCCATTGTATATGACATTGAGAGCCATGGTGTTGCATTGATTGTTCTCTTGCTCTCTAGGTGTCATGCTATTGACTCAAGGATGACAAAATCCATCTCGGTCACATGCCACACCTTCTCATGAATAGAGCCTAGATGCATCTTCATCTTCCTCTTCTAGTAATCAAATGAGGTGCCATCAAACATTGGTGGTTTGCTCCCCACTTGGTTGAATGATATTTGAGCCATCACTAACACCAAAGGTTGTTAAGCCTTGATAATAGAGGTGACCACGACTCCGATACCACTTGAAAGGTCCCAGATGGCTAGAGGGGGGTGAATAGCCTAATAAAAATTCTACAAATCACTAGAGCAAAGGTTAGATAAACACTAAGCAAAGCTTTTTGCTCTAGCATTACTAGGGTTGCAAAGCCACCTATCCAAGCAATTCTAGTCAATTGAGTGTCTAACAAACAATAGCAAGAACCTAAGACACTCAATACAAGCTAGCAAGAACAACTAACAAGAGGCTAACTAACTAACTAGAAAGCTAACTAGACAAGGTATGAAAGAATGTAAATACAAAGAGGATAGAGGTGATTATACTGATGCCTTGTGATGGATGAATGTCAATATGAAAACCAATCACAATGAACACCAAAAAGTAGCCGGGAGACAAGGTTGACACAAATATTTTCTCCCGAGGTTCACTTGGTTGCCACCAAGCTAGTCCCCGTTGTGTCGACTACTCAAATGGTGATTCGATGGCTAATAGGCAATCACAAGCCTAGCCTACTACTCGGGCGCCACAAGAATCTACCCAAATGAGAGTAACTCAAAGACACGAGCAACCCACTAGAGTTACCCTTTGGCGCTCCGCCGGGGTGGGTACAAGCCCTCTCACAATCGTCGAAGCTGGCCACGAACAATCACCAATCGCGCCGAAGCTTCCTCAATCGCCCAAGCCGTCTAGGTGTTGGCAAACACCAAGAATAACAAGAAATCCCGAGGCGATGATGATGACCAAGTGCCACTAAGATGCAATGCAATAATCAAAGCACTTGGATCACTCAAACTCTCAAGAGAATGCAATTGAAGCAAAGAGAGATGAGTTGGGGGCTATCTCAAGCAAGCACAAAGAGTGAGAATGAATGTGATGTTCAAGAGAGAGCCCTAGGAGCCGGCCAAAACACTTATATAGACATCCACCAAAGACTAGCCATTTTTCCCCTTTTCCACAGCTGACTGCGCCACTGGACGCTCGTAGACAGGGGGTTCGGACCATTGATAGCGTTCGGACCCTTCACCAGAGCAGCTGCAGAGTTTCTATCTTCAAGTCCGGACGCGTCCTCCGGACGCGCGAATCTTGGGGTCCGGACCAATGGCCATGCGTCCGGACCCTTGTCCATTTGAATCTGCCCGTTGACGCCTTCACTAGCTTCTGCCATGTGTCTTCGGATGCGAAAAATAGTGTCACTCCGGACTAATGCGCCGAGCGTCCAGACTTGACACCGAATCCACCCAAGAGCCGTTGAACTCCGGACGCTACGTCCGGAGTCGCCTGTCCAGACAAAACTTGGCGTCCGGACTCTCCTCCAGAGACATCAGAGAGCTCCAGATCTCTGGATGGTTGTCCGGAGCACACCTCCGGACCTTGACCAGTGTCCGGACCTCCTGTTCGCCAAACCAAGCTGCTTCCAAGTTCATGTGAGCTAACACTAAGTGTTACAAGACTTGTGAACGTGTGTTAGCTTTTACTTTGAATTACCTTGGATTTTACTTCACATTTTGTCACTTAGGTTCATTTTAGGTATGCAATGCAAATGACCTAGTGGCACATGATAACCGCAATTGACACGAATTTTCCCTTCTTGATAGTATGGTTATCTATCCTAAGTGTGATCACACTCTCTATAGTGTCTTGATCACTAACAAAAAATGGCCCTATGATATACCTTTGCCTTGAGCCCAATTTTGTTTTTCTCTTTCTTCTTTTCCTTGTCTATGGAGCACTTGATCCATAATGATCATCCATCTAGCTCCATATGTAGAGTTGGATCACCCTAGCTATATAACACACTTAGCACTAGGGTTAGTCCATAGGTTTCATCAATTAACCAAAACCAAACTTGGGCTTTCACATACAAACTTTACTTGAGGCCAAAAAACATTATGAACTTATGGTTTGGAATAATCAGTAGCGCCCCATTGGGTCTGCCCCATTGCCTGAAGTACATGCCTACACTCAGAATAAACCCAAATTTAATGGTGGATCTTCTAAGACCCATCATCAGGAAAATCCCAAAAAAGGGTAAAAACAAACACAAACACAAACACAACAAGAAGCCCCCAAATCGTGTTTCCAACAATGGTAAGAACATTTTCAAACACAGGAATGACAAACCAGTGTGTCAGAAGTGTGGTTGTTATAGCCATACTACATAGAAATGTCGTACCCCAAGTCATCTAGTTGACCTATACTTAAAGTCCATGGGTCGTTGAACCAAGCAACAACACCATACCAGGAGGCGAGGATCTTGCTAATACAGAGAACATGGTCATGAAATATACTTAGAAAGTTTTGCCATTCGAGGTCGTTTACAAAACTTGATCAAACTCAGTTTTGCATGACAAGATGATTTTAAATAAAAAAGTTATTAACTACCATGTTTCATAACTTTTTAAGATCTATAATGTTTATTTTAGTTGTTTTTCCATCCGAGATAGTTTGAAAAATTCAAAATTTTAATTTTTAAAATTTAAATATAATTTTGTATGACAATGTGATTTCAAATAAAAAAATTATCAACTATAATGTTTCATAACTTTTTTAGATCTACAAAGTTTATTTTGGTTGTTTTTTCATCCAAAATTGTTTGAAAAATTCAAATTTTTAATTTTTGCAATTCAAGCGCAATTTTGCATGACAAGATGCTTTCAAATAAAAAAGTTGTCAACGCCCAGAGATCAATCACACACATAAGCTCACAAATCTTTAAATAGTGCCGTCACAGAGTGCTTATTACATAACGAAATATAGTCTTAAACAAAACAGCGAAATATAAAGATAACTCTCTCGACGAGGCACCACTTCACAGGGATGCTGACTGGTTGACCATCTGATGAGGTTGATAAAGTATGGATGAGCACTTAAATTACTCAACAAGAATAACACATGGTTATGAAGCTCAAAGGCTGACACTGTCTTTACTGCAGTTGCTTTTAATTTGGTCAAGTTTTTCCAACAATTAGGTTTAGTTATGCATAACCCAGTTGATAACCACATGATAAGAATAATAGTCATCAACAATAATTAAACAACATGACAACTAACACTGTGAGTTTTCCGAGCCCCTCGTGACCGTGAGCACAGCTATCATGATAGTTTTACACTCTGCAGAGGTTACACATTTTACCCATAAGCCGTGTTGCCCATATGCCTGGGTTTATAACTCCCAAAACACTTCCAAGGTGAGCGGGCATGATATACTACGAAGTCTTTCAAAAATCTTCCCAACATGTCGACAGACCCTACGGACCCAAGGGCAAAGGGTATGTAAAGCCTCTACTCGATGTACCCTTCCCAAGCAGTAACCACCCTAGGCCATGCCCTACAACCAGCTCGGTAATGGTGCCTTTCATGAACTGCCAACATGCCAGTATAAATCTTCATACTTCACTAAAGCCAAAGCCATTATAGCACTCATGGTTGCATTTAAGTCCCATCTTTTGCCCTATAGTGTGGTCCTATTCCATGTTGCTATAAAAGCCAGTTTTAACTTATCATTGCATATATCCATTAGTCAAGATTCAACTCATGATTCATTCTTGTAAAGCATAGCAAGGCTACCCATAGATCCCGTTGGTGACAAGGAAAAAGGATAACAAGCTATGATATAAATCTAGATAGGAATCAAATTAAGACACATGCAACATGACTAGATTGATTAAGGTGAATAGGTAACAAGTATGATCCCATGTTAAACTTGCCTTGATCCGAAAGCTCTTGTTGTTCCTGGTCTTCAGGAAGAGCACTTGATCAACGAAAGTCTCACCGTCTGAACGCAATCAACATCACCACAGAATCATCCGAACAATCATACACGAGGCAAACATAGATCCAATTTGAACAATACACTATAAACATTAAAGAGGTCTTGAAAATGTTATAAAACAGATCTACACGACACTACGATCACATAGACGCAAAATTCACTCTAATCGGATCTAAAACGAAAAAGATACGGATTAATCGAGACCTATAGAGCAAGATTAAAGCATTAAAATAGTTAATCTGAACATGATCTTGAAAAGTGATTAACATAGATGAAATCTATACTAATGGATAGATTATAAAATTATGAATCTAACGCAACTGGAACGGATCGATTTGGATCTAAAACAAGCAAATTATAAGCATTTGAAAATAGTGTCAACATGTAAATAAGTGCAACAGTTTTGGAATTAAATTAATTCAGAAAATTCAGATTAAAGGATCAGCTTGGACTGCGGGTTTATTAGCTAAAAGAGCAGGGGCTCTTTAGCAAAACCACTCGCAAAGGGGCATGGCGCATCTGGATCCATCCGATCCAATCTGGACGGTCCAGATTAGATCAAGGAGGTGAGAGGGGAGAGCTCCCGCCGGAGCAGAGGAGGCTCCCGGCGAGGCTCGCCGGAGCATGCGATTCAAGGCTCGGGTGCTCGGTTTTCCTCGGGAACCGGTCGGGGAGCACGTGGAGGGAAAGGCGAACTCACTTGAGGCAAGAGCGGAGGCCGAGGGGTGCTCGGGGAGCTCGACCACGAAGAATTGTGGCTGCGGCTTGCCTGCAAACGCGAACAAGCTCGGGTGAGCTACAACTGAGCAAAAGAGAGAGGGGCGAAGGTCCTTGCGGAGCCAAAGATTCGATTCATAGATCTTGGAGCCCTTACAACGACGACCGAGCAGCGGGGCAAGGGAACTCGGCGGTGACGTCTCCGTAGACGAAAACAACAGCGCGGCTAGGGTTAAAGCGAGAGCGAGAGCTCGATTGCGGATGAGGGAAAACGGTGCAGGTTCGGTGCTATATATAGGCGGGCTGAGGGAGGAGTCCGGGGCGCGCACGCTGAGTCGCCTGAAGGTCGCGCGTTCGGTTCGCGCAAGCAGAGTCCGATGCGGACTCGACTCGAGGTAGGGGAAGGGCTGACACGCGGGGCAGCTTGTCAGTGGCAGAGAGGGGAAGGGCGGTTCCCTTGCGTGCTACCTGGGCTGAGCGGAAGGCAGGGCGCAAGCTGGGCCGAACAAGGCAAGGTCGGCCCATGCGGGTGGAGAGAGGGAGGGAAAGGGAAAAGGATTTATTCTTTTCTTTTTGCTTTCAAAACTGATCTTTGAAGTGTTTTGAAAGAGTTTTGAGTTTTGGCAAACAAGAAATACAAAAGAAAATATGCAGAGGCATGCAATGCACAACCATGTTATTAACCCTAACCTTTGATATTTGGTTTAGTTTTATTTATTTAATTCTATGCTCACAAAATTGCTGGAATAAAAATCAAATTGATTCAAATTAAACTCAAATTCAAACCTAATTTACTAATTCAAATTTTAGAGTGTTACAAAAATGTGCTTTGAATTTTTTCTTTGCATGTGTAAAAAAACACTCGGCAGAGTGTCAAAATAAAACTTTGCCGAGTGTTTTTTTTGCACTCGCCTGAAAAAACATTCGGCAAACCCCTTGGCATTCGATAAAGAGTCGGTTTCTAGTAGTGAACCTCTTTAATTGGATATTCAATTATAGACATGCTCCATTACAGATTTCTAGCTAGCATGTTAGCGAACGAGAATGACTCTGTAGAGTACATACGAGATATAGAAACAGTATCGAAGCGGACATAGATATAGAAAGTGATTTTTCTCAAATAACTCTACAAATAATGATTTGGAAAATAAATTTTAGAAGGACTTTTGAAAATACTCATACCCTTTGCAAGAGCTTAGTAGCAAACGGTCCTTTGTCTGAGACAAATATAATATTTAAAATAGATGAAATTAGGAGGAACCAATTGGTAATTATATTGAGAAGAAAATAGACATCGAAGTTATAGACAACAACTTCAAAACTTTAACCTAGATGTTTTGAACAGACATCCACGACCTATAATTTGGAAATGGAGGGAGTATATATTGTAACACATGATAAGGCTCCAGTAGCTAACCATCTTATCCCCAAGTATATATATCTGTATATGGTATCCAAAGATATACAACAAATATTTTTAAAATGCTTCTCCGATCCAGCGTAATAAAGTTTCGACATTCACAAGCGGTTCCTAGGCCGTCAAATCCTGCACGTACAGCACACAGGGCCCGGTCAATCTTGTCATGCAGTGCAGTTTTCTAGCGCCGCCGCTCCCTGAAGGTTTCAACGTACTCCTACGAGGTAAGGGACGATTCCATTCATGACTTGGCATCCAAAGAGTCATCTGATGGTCTGAACTCAACTGACGCAGCAGATCTTGCGACGGTAATGCTACGGATGATACGTTCCACGCGTCGAACGCATGGCCCATCACCGCCCCGGCCCATCTCCCTAATCGCCGAGTCGCCTGCGCCCCTCCCTCGGCTTCGCACTCGCACGGGCACGGACGCCTCGCACACTCCGCCCGCACGCTCTCCCTCACGGCTCACGCAAATCCACTGCTCGCGTCCGCCGCTCCCCACCAGTCCGCGCGCCCCTCATGCTCTGCCTTCCTCCCATGCTCCTTCGCTGCGCCATCTTGTGCCCCGGTCTCCCTCGCGCGCGCACCCTGGAGGCACTCAAAGCCCCCTGCCATGAGGATCTGGCTTAAGCGGGCGCAGATCGGCCGGATCCGCCAAGAGCAAGCGTGGATCCACCAGATCCACCACCGGCTGTTGTTGATGTGCACGGGAATCCCAGCGTCGGTGGCCGTGGGGATCCCTACGGGCGGGGGTGCTCTATGCCGACCTCGCCTCCCCCTTCGTGACGTCCCTGCCCCCCCCCCCCCCCGTCGAGGTAGGTCATGAGGACCCCTGCATCCTATCTCCCCTCTCCCCTCTTTTTGGCGCTCCATCTCTGCTAGCTGCGTGTTCGTTGTTTTTATTTTCTTTTTTTGGTTTTTTTTCATCTTGTTTGTTTCAAAAGCTAGATCCATGTTGTTTCAACAACAGGATCCATGTTGTTTCAAATTATCAAATAATTTTATTTTTAGTACGCAACATGTGTTGTTTCAAACACGCAAGATCCATGTTTCAAACTCTTAAAACATTTTGTTTCAATATGCCTACTATGTGTATTCCAGACACATTGTGGGGTTTTGTTTCAAATCTCCAAAACTGCATATTGTTGGGTTTTGTTTCAGACACAGTTTGCCATTTGTTTCAATTTCTTCTGTTCTTGTGTTGTTGCCGTTGACGGTAATTTCACCATGTTTTTATATCATCAAAACCGTCAACAAAACACTTTTTCCAGGAGCTAGTAAGCAAAGACATAATAATTTTTATCAAATAAATAGTTCCACATGTCCATGAAGTATTTCTTGCAGGCCTACAGGAAATGGAGAGAAATGAGCTAGTGGGACCCACCATAGGGGGTTGGCCGACCACCCTATGGGGCCCACCAGTCTCCCCAAGCACTCCACATGATAGGAGGGCCCACTTGTCATAGTAAGGGGGTCATTACCCCCTTTGTGCAGGTCGGCCGACCTATAAACATCAACCACCAAGATTTTTAGCCACTCCACTACATGTGGGGCATGCTTCTAGAAGGTTGGCAGTGGTCCACATGTCATAGAGGGGTCGGTCGACCCCCAAGGTGACTTGGCGGCCACTTCTCTCTCCCACGCTGGCCATGATCCAGAAGAAACACTCCCAAGTTATCCTCCACCATTGGATCAACTTCACATGGATCCATGGGCCCACAAGAATACAAACCGACGTCCAGAAGAGGTCTAACTTGTGCACACCCACTCCAAGACAGATGGGCCATCTTCTAGGAGGACTGGGGCGGTCCCACCACCCATAGGGGGTCGCTCGACCCCCCCCCAAGGCATATGGGGCGCCCACCTCCCTTGCATGGAGGCATGTAAAGAAGCACATGCTCAAATCCTCTCCACCCTTGATCTGAAGGCGGTTGAGATCCAAGGGCTCACACCACCCATCACGCGGATCGATGACGTGGTGGTGGAGTAGCCCCTACTCCACCTCTCCACTATAAATACCCCCTCACTCCCTCTCATTCAAGAAACACCAAGGAGGAGCTACTCATTCTACTAGTAGCATAGAAAATAGGAGAGAGTGAGGAGAGTATGGAGGAGAGCCGGGCCTGTCTGGCGTCTTCTCCGAGTTGTACCTCTACAGATGCGGCCTTCTCTTTTGTAAGTCTGCATTTGAGATTCTTTTATGGTAATTGATCTTTAGTTCTGGTAAAGTATTTACTTTAGTTGTTCATTGGTTCACCGCCCTTAAACCGGTACTCTAGTCAATTTCACCGGGATCCGGATTAGAGTAGTAAAATATAGTGTAGACGTGGTGTCTAGGCTATACGCTTACCTGTGTCTATGACTTGTCCAACGGTTTGTTTGTGGTACCTAGTTGGGGTGACAGACTTATCTAGGTTTTGATCCCACCACGTTCGGCCAAGTTCTTAAAACGTAGGTCTTCTTGTGTTAGGCGGTTTAGCACCCTTCTCATCCCTTTCCGTTGCTAAGCGGCCTAGTGGCCCGAAGTGAACAACCTTTGTATCTTACCTTACCTTACTAAGTTTCATAACCATAGAGATCCTCTCTACCCAACCTATCATAAACCCTTTGTGTCATCATAGGACGAACTTAGTTCTTTGTTAAGTACACTTCACGTTCCCCGTGGATTCGATACCCTAGGAATACTCTTGGGTGAAAACTACCTTGACAGCTGTGCGCTTGCGGTTTACCCTTTGCGTCACCTTTGGTGTCAACAGTTGCAACAGATTTATATCAAATCATTTGTTTCTCTTTTTTTCTTGTTTCTTTTTGTTTCAGATTTGTGTTTGTTTCAATTGTTTTGTTATTGTTGTTTCTTTTACTCTCTTAGTCATGTGTTTGTTTAAGTGTTTCATACGCATGTTTTCCGTTGTTTCAACTGTGTCAGTATGTATGTTACAAATGTTCCATTTGAATGTTTTAAATTTAGATCCGGTGTTACAGCTAGGGTACAGACGCATGTTTCATTTGCTGTTAGATATATGTTGCAAGTGTTGTTTTCTGATGTTTTAAAATTAGATCGATTTATTGTATTTCTATCAAGAATCACAATAAAAATCTATTTTCTGGTGTGTCTTTTTAATTTTCGTTTTTTGTTTGTTTTCAGATGGGCACGGCGGCCATATTGGGCGGCGGCGGCGGATCCCGTCGGAGGAGCAGGGCCGCGCAGAGGGGGGTGGGGGTGTCGCAGTGGGGAGACGGCCGCGTGTATCCGCGTGTGTGGGTCGGGGTGGACGTCTGTGTGTCCCGTGCGGTGGGAGAGGGTTGTGGGCCGGGCGCTCGAACGTCCGTTCTACCGTCGAAGGTTCGTTCGCCTGTACTTCCGATCTTGCAAAGGAGACAACGAGGTTGGTAAAATGAATGACTGAGAGTGACATTTGCGATGGTGTTGCACATGCCAAAACCTCAGCACATATTCGTAGTATATATGACGAAACGAGATGTTTCAAGTTTCAACTGTCAAGTCAATCTTGACGAGCAGAGCCAGACACACGAATTGACCGGCTCATAGGTTCAAATTCTCCTCACAGGTCCTGATCAAACAGGGCAGCAGCTCGATCACCACGCCACGCTTTTCCTGCCCTTCTGCCGGCCACTATAAATACGTATAGCCACCGATTCCTCTGCAACCATCGCCACAAGCATAGCTATTGAAGGATCAGAGTTTACAAGCTGCGATACACATTTTTGAGAAAGCTGCTTCAGAAAGCTCTAGCTAGCTAATACAGCGACAGAAGAGATGGCATCCGTGAAGGCGTACTTGCTGCTGTTCACGGGCTTCTTCTTCTCGGGCTCATGCAGCTGTCCATGGCAGCACAGGAGAAGCAGGCGACAGCGCGGGTGGTCGACGCAAAGGCGATCGATCAGGCTGTCACGTACCTGCTCATGTTCGCCGCGCTTTTCGTCACCTATTTCCGATCGTAGTAGACTAGTAGTATAGTCGTTTTGTGTCTGGTCTGGTCTAAAGACAGACAAGCACAGATCGTTGTATGATGTAATGCCGCTCGTCGTCGTTCCGGGTCGTCCTCACTGCATTCATGTATCAGTCTAGTTATTAGGAGTATTTCTCATCGATCAGTTTGTTGTCTATTTGTTTGAGAAGCCATTTATGCGTGCATGCTGATGTATCCTGCTGATAATTTCAAATATTTTATTTTTTTGAGAAACTTATATAACTTATGTATATACGATATATAGTCCTCCGTTCACGAAAGAATCAATTCCTAAAATCCATACTAGTCAAACTTTTTTAACTTTGACTAACTTTATAGAAAAATGTAATAACATTTATGACTTAAAATGAACACATGTTAAAATATGTTCTTAGCTAAGGGGGTGTTTAGTTCCACTCCAAAATCCAAAATATTTCAAGATTCCCCATCCCATCGAATCTTTGGACATATGCATAGATGATTAAATGTAGATTAAAATAATAATTAATTACACAGTTCATCTGGAATTGGAGAGACGAATCTTTTGAGCCTAGTTACTTCATGATTGGATAATAATTACCAAATACAAACGAAAATGCTACAGTACCATTTTGCATTTTGGTTTTGGATCTAAACACCCCATAAATCTAATGATACTAGTTTGATATCATACTTTTTAATACTTTATTCTAAAAATTTGGTCAAAGTTGAAAAAGTTTGACTTAGGACAAACTCATAAATCCATTCTTTCGTGGACGGAGGGAGTATTGTTTTTGCATGTATGTGCAAATTAGTTCGCTTAACTCCATATGCTACGGGAAAGAGGTGCACAATATGCTTTTGTGCAG
This sequence comes from Microstegium vimineum, assembly GCA_022036555.1. NCBI lineage: Eukaryota > Viridiplantae > Streptophyta > Magnoliopsida > Poales > Poaceae > Microstegium > Microstegium vimineum. Next base: position 46,464,197 of record CM039134.1, on the reverse strand, counting down.
ATCGTGTTACTTTATCTTGAGGTAAAATATTATTAAGTTGCATGCACTAGAATATTAACTAAGAGCTTAATCTACCAAGAAAAAGCTAGAAAGGTGGCTCCTCAGAAAATACATTTACTTATGAAAACTATGTTGAGAATAGCGTTACTAGTTTTTGTGTGCTGAGAAGTTAAACTTTTATTTCAAAAATCAATGGCAAGAAGAAGCCAATAACCAGAAAAGGCCAACTTTTAAACCAAAAGCTAAAACTTAAACAAACAGGCCCAAAGTAAATATGCAAGATGGCCCAATAATCATAAATATGCTTGAGTACAATTTATTATGCTTTTCCCATGCCAATGATAATGAGCAAGGTATCTTTTTATTCAATTTAATTCGGGTTGGCATAGCTTAAATCCTATAAATTCTAATAGCCATAATAAATGGTAGTATAATCAATGAAATGATTTAATTCTATATGGAAAATTGATAAGAGATTTACTCCACTTAAATAAATGTATATTGTGTTTATATGTTGTGAGTTTAATAAAGGTCAAAGGTGTGCCACCTGCACGCGTGCTACGATGCAAACAAGCCCGGAGGATGGGACGGGGGGGGGGGGGGGGGGGGGGTTTCGATCATAACAGGGGTGCCGCGGCTCCAACTAAGGTTTTGCCGTTCAAAACAAGAAGGATAACAATGAGGGGCGATAAATTGAAGGAAAAAAAGTAGTGATGGATGGATGAAGAAGACCGGTTCTAAACACATATTGAGAAAGCGTGGGAGTGAGGGATGACGGATGAGGGATAGAAAAAGTAGTAACGATGGATAGAGAAGAGACTGATAGAGTGTGAGACGAAGAAAGAAGAAATTTTCACTCCTAAATATTAGATATGGATGTAGATGTAGATATAGATATATATTTATATTATTTTTACTGTATTAACTAAAAACATGAACTGAACCGCTGAAATAGGATGCAAATACCTGCCTTGAGAAGTAGCTGTCTCACTATTATTTCATAAAATACCATGACAAGTTGCTGTCTCACTAAAACTAGTTGGTCACTATTTCAAAAAAATCTAGTGGATCACTGAACTTAAATCTTAATTTATGGAGCTGCATTTAACATCAAGAATGCATGACTTGGCTAACTTAGATTTGGTTGTATTATGGTCATCTTGTTTCGTGGATACTTAGGACAAATTTTCATAGTATTTCACTGAAAAAATATTCAAATTCCTCCAGGAAGATTAGTGGTGCCAAGAGTGTCACAGTCACCCGCCTTAAGAGCTAATAAGCCGGGCCTTCTACTCAGAGACTTGCATTGTCAACACTCACGATGACATCCTTCAACAAAGCTTCCAAGGAGGGTATTGACACCAGAACATCACCATTGTTGACTTATGCGAGAGGTAGGTTGTGCTTTACCAAGAATCATGTATGGCGCAGCGCCACACTGAGAGCCATTGCTTATCAACTTGAGTTAAAGAGCCACCATCAAGCACCAAGAGCCAACCCAGAAAGGGTTGGGCCTAGCACCTCACCTAGGCCAAGCCCAAGCCGCAACGTCGCTAACCAAGCGTTGCACGTGGTCACATCCAAGTGTTGCCACTGTCCGCCCGCTAAACCCTAAACTGTCATAGACAATATAATTCTATAATGTTTTCTTAGAACGTCACCAGAAAACTGTCATGTAAAGCCTTATTATTAGTGCGAAGCCGAATCATCGCCGCCACTTGGCTTGCCCCAAACCGGTTGGCCAGACACCGTTAAGTGCATAGTCAAGAGCATGTTCCCCCTGCGCCTTTGTCAGGCACCAAACTGTTACCTTACTACTAGTATTAGATAATTGGAACCGGTAGCAACACAATTCGAGCTCCCGCCGAGCCGAGAGATCGTCGCCGCCGGCCACGATGGCACGGTTCTGTTTGTGGAACTTAGTTCACCCTTCTCCCTTGGAGACAAAGGTGTTACATAGGTGCCTGAGGGCATCCTCGCCCGTTACATGGGCCAACAGTAAACTACTACGGTAACGGGTCGTGGTAATGGCTTCGACAGCTTGGGCCTACTTCACTTGATCCATTCCGGTCCACTCACCCGACTGTTGGGCCGTCTGACCCAGTCTTGCCTTGCTTCTCCGTCCCGAGTACAATTGAGAACTAGAGCAGTAGTCTTACCGGTGACATCCCCCCCTCGACGAGGAACAACTTGTCCCCAAGCCGATGCCCGTGGAAACTCTTACCGCAGCGCCTCTTCATCCTCCCATGTGGCTAGATCAGCCGGCAAGTGAGACCATTTAACCAGTACCTGTGGGACAGTAGTGTTGTTGTGCATATGTAAGCGACGATCCAGTATGATGTCAGGCACCTGTAAGTGCTCGGTTGGATCAGGCAGCTCGCTGCAGACTTGAATATGTGGTTGAATTGCCTTCTTGAGCATGGAAACGTGGAACACTAGATGAATAAGGCATTGAGCAGGTAGTTGAAGCTTATAGGCCACTTCATTGATTCTCTGCATAATGGTGAAAGGCCCAAAGTATCTGAAGGCTAATTTGTTGGAAGACCGCGAGGCCAGGGTTGTCTGAACATAAGGTTGTATTTTGACATTGACAGAGTCACTAGTTTGGAAAGTTTGAAATGACCGTTTCTTGTCAGCTTTTCTTTTGAGCTCGCAACAGATGTTGACAGACCAGCTGTTGCATCAGTTCTCGGTCTTGAAGCCAGTCATCAAGGTCTGGACTAGAGTGTGGTCTAGGAGGAAGAATGCCCAGCTCCCTTGGGTGATGGCCATAGATAACATAGAAAGGAGTAGTCCTTAGGGAGGAATGATGAGAGTTGTTATACCAGTATTCAGCTAGAGGTAACCAAGAGTGCCACTTAGTTGGATAGGAGTGTACAAAGCATCTCAAATATGTTTCCAGACACTAATTCACTCTTTCTATTTGACCATCTATCTGAGGGTGGTAGGCACTGCTAAGATTCAGGTCAGTGCTAAAAACCTTGAACAATTCCTTCCATAGGTGACTTGTGAAAACCTTATCTCGGTCAGATATAATCACTAGGGGCGGTCCATGTAGTTTGAAGATGTTCTGCATGAAGAGCATGGCTACATCCAAAGCAGTAAAAGGATGGGATAAGGGCAAGAAGTGTGCATACTTTGTGAACTTGTCCACTACCACTAGGATAGAGTTAAATGATTTGGATCTAGGAAGCCCTTCAATAAAGTCCATGGTGATAGTTTGCCAGGAACCCTGTGGAACTGGTAATGGTGCCAAGAGTCCAGGGTATGTTGTTCTTTCTGTTTTAGCTTGCTGACAGATGGAACATTGAGCCACAAATTCTTTGACCATTTGTTTTAAGTGAGGCCAAGCAAAGAGTTTCTTGAGTCTGTAGTATGTTGCCTCAAAACCTGAGTGACCTCCAATAGGACTACTGTGTAAGGCCTGCAATATTTGAATTTGTAGCTCTGAAGCATTACCAATCCAAATTCTATTCTTGAAATAGATGATGCCTTTGCTTAGTGTATAATGACCAGAAGGAGATGATATGGCCAGCTCTTGGAGTAGCTTAGTTGACTCTGGGTCCTGCATATAAGCTGCTTGCAGTGATTGGAGCCAGGGTGAAGTCACAACAACGACAACATTTAGACCATGAGTAGGGGCATGAGATGTTCTAGATAATGCATCTGTGACCCTGTTATCCTTGCCTTGATTATAAACAATCTTGTATGTAAGGCCGAGTAGCTTGGTGAGGGCCTTGTGTTGCCAAGAGGTGTTCAACCCTTGATCATCTAAGTGTATGAGGCTCTTTTGGTCAGTTCTGATAACAGTACTGAAGGTAGGATCTCCAATGGTCTAATTGGGAGTATCTTGAAGGTACTCTTGAATGTGACTCCTTGAATATGCCATAGTTGGTCTGGTATTTCATAAGAGCATTGAAGGAATTGACCATTGGCCACTCTGACTTGTATAGTTTCTTGTAAAGACTGGTGACCCTTAATCTTGGTAGCACAAGCCTCACTAATGAAGCAATGAGAAGAGCCAGAATCGATGAGCATATAGATTTCTTGGTCATCAATAAACCCTCTAAGTCTCATGGTTGCATGATTATCAAGACCATTGAATGCTTCAAATGAAATCTCACAGAGCTCATCAGTGTTGTCTAATTCATGACCTTGATCAGGGCTTGACACTGGAGTAGAATCATCAGGGACCACTGACCAAACTTCTTCCATAGCTTGAACTGAGGTTGTTTGGCATTTATGACCTTGATGCCACTTTTCACCACACATGAAGCATAATCCTTTAGCCCTTCTATAATTCTTGAGAGTTCTAAGCTTATCTTTAGTACTCTTGGTCTTGTTGGATTCCACTAAATTTTTATCATCTAATGGACTGAAGGCAGCCGAGGTGTATAGCCAGTACTACTGTGCCTGTACTTGGACTGTTTAGAATAAGCTTCTTGGAATAAGGGGAGACTTCACTCTTCCTGGTATGGAGTTGAGGTCCATACAGTGTTTCTTCCTGTAACAGAGCAAGAGCACTAGCAGAGTCCAAGTTTTGGGGTTTATGCATCATGACCACACATTTAATCTCATGTTTCAGCCGATCAACAAATCTATTAGTGATGGTAGTAGGGGAAAAGGTAGGTTCATGAACCAGAAGTTGATGGATAAGATCACCAAATTTCTCAATGTAATCGGTAACTGTTGTGGTGCTTTTGGTATGGGAAAATTATCTAAGGACTAAGTCATGTTTGTTTTTGTCAAACTTGGCACAAACAAATGCACAGAAATTGTCCCAAGACATGTCAAAGATATTGGACTGGATAGTCTGAAACCAAAGTTTAGCAGAGCCAGTAAGGTGCATGGTAGCACAACGAATCCACAAGTTGGGTTCTACTTGATATATGGTGAAATAGGAAAGACAGTCCTTAATCCATAGTCTAGGGTTCGAACCATCAAATGGAGGAAAAGTTATATCAGGCATGGTAGGGTAGTGAATGAATTTAAGGGGGCTATCACTAACAGGTGCAGTATGATACGGCTGAGTAAGAATAGGGTGTGGGCAGGGAAGTATCACCTGTTGGCCGATGTTGGCCTGGGCAGTGGTATACACCACCCCGTAGGCCGCCTTGCTTCGGTCTAATGACCCTAATGTCGCCCCAGATGGGGTTGACTCTAGATGAGCGGAGCCCAGCGTCGGCAGCCTCGGAAGCGGCGGTTCAACCTCCGAAACTGTTGATGAAGCGATGGTGATTTCTGGTGTAGGTAGTGGTACAACTTGTGGTAGTCCACTGAGTGCTTTCTCCACCTTGTCGCCGAGCTCGAGTACCGCAGTTTCCAAGTCGTTGACACGACCATCCATCTGCGGCTTCCAGAGATTGATGTCGGTGCGTAGAATGCGCATCTCCACCATGGATCTCTAGAGTTCGCCTATCCCGAGGCGTTCTTCTCCAGAAGTGCCAATAGCTTCCTGTACTGCTCCTCCGATGTCACCATGGTCGATTGGCGGCGAGTGTTGTGCAGAGGTAGCTCCAGTGTTCCGATCTCGCCACAAGAGGGCCCGTGTGCTTGGGAATTATGTTGAAATCAACCGAACCCCAGCAGCTCACTGCGATTCAGGATCTCGATCCGACCCGAAGCTGGTGCGTGGTACGCCGATGGAGTTGAGAGATCGAGTAATCTGGAAACAACCTGTGTGGAATTGGGTGGAATTGGTGGCTAGGATCGAATGAATATGATATCGGATGCTACCTTACTACTAGTATTAGATAACTGGAACCGGTAGCAACACTATTCGAGCTCCGGCCGAGCCGAGAGATCGTCGCCGCCGGCCACGGTGGCATGGTTCTGTTTGTGGAACTCAGTTCACCCTTCTCCCTTGGAGACGAAGGCGTTACATAGGTGCCTGAGGGCATCCTCACTCGTTACATGGGCCAACGGTAAACTACTACGGTAACGGGTTGTGGTAATGGCTTCGAAAGCTTGGGCCTGCTTCACTTGATCCATTCCGGTCCGCTCACCCGACTGTTGGGCCGTTTGACCCGGTCTTGCCTTGCTTCTTCGTCCCGAGTACAGCTGGGAACTGGAGCAGTAGTCTTGCCGGTGACACAAACGTAACCGCGTTGGGCATGTGGGCAGCAGATCCGTTATGAAAAGGACCAGATCTAGCCCTAGAGAGCTTAGATCTGTCACTGTTGCAGCTTCAACAATCTCAAGAACTGATATCAAACAAAGCATAGGGTGAGAGTGACTCAAAAGGGAGGTTAGGGGAGAAATGGCTGTGAAATTCACCTTTTTTTTTGGCATGCCGTCCCGCCACCATCGCTCGAGGGGGCAGCAGCCGCTGCTGGAGGTAGCCTAGCACGGTGGGCTTACAGCGGCGGCATCGTGTCGCCCCGAGTCGCCTTGGGGAGACGACACGGGGTAAGAGGCTTCTCCGAGTTCAGATGTGTACGTGACATTGACATACTTAGGCATGACATATTCCGTTCACAAACTAGATCACATGAATGTCAAGGCAGGGCGCAGTCAACATTGTTCTGCAGCTTTGTCCGTTGCTATTTACTGAAGATTTCAACCAACAAAATTCTATTCACAACATGCACACGAGACATCGGGTCATCGGCCATCTCAGGTTCAGAACTGAACTCATGCGAATCCTCCAAAGTAGACAAAACCGCCGAGATGGAAATATTCAGCACATTTATATGGCGACCAAGATAGTCAGTCCTGCCGAGCCAGACAGACACACAGACTGACCGATTCATCTTCTTTTCATAATCGAATTTTCCTTCAGCCCTGATCAAACCCATAAGCACCCTGAGAGTTCATGTTTGTCACTCCTTTGCCCGCTACCTCTATATATATGCATGCCCTTCAATTCCTTTGCATCTCGATCCAAACAAATCACAGAGCTTTTCTTCAGAAAACTCTAGCTAGCTAATACAGCGACAGAAGAGATGGCATCCGTGAAGGCGTACGTCCTGCTGTTCACGGCCTTCTTCTCCGGGCTCATGCAGCTATCCATGGCAGCACAGGAGAAGCCGGCGACGGTCGCAGCGACAGCGCGGGTGATTGACGCAAAGGGGATAGATCAGGCGATCGCGTACCTCATGTTCGCTGCGCTGTTTGTCACCTATTTAGCGCACTGATATATGCATGACCGCTGCCTGTAGACAGTAGTACAGCATCACAAGTAGTCTGAAGCAGATGAGCCCCTTGCTGTAGCTGTAGTGCTTTTATAGGTTCTGACTCGCACTCATGCATCAGTTCAGTTCGTGCCGATGAGTTTGCTGTCAATCTGTTACTACAAAAGAAAAGCTTACGAGAAAATTAATGATGATGTATCGACAATTCCTTATAAGTCAAAAGGCGGTTAATTTGTTTGGAAAAATCTCAGCTGTGTACATGACAGTTTTGAGTATTGTGCAGTAGTGTAAAGAAATGCAATTGAATCGACTATTTTACTCTAGTCATCGGTCTATTTTTGGCTGCGAATGATAAGCCGACTTACGCTGTTTTTGTCTGTTTTATTGTGAGATAACAATACTGTAGCGAACATGCTAGTATGCTACCTTCAGCTAACCGTGAAAAATCTAAAAATTATCATGTAAGTACATTTTAGGTGTATATGTTTGTCATAAAATTTTTAAATAGTTTTAATAAAGAGGATCCTCACATCAATCTTACAATGCATACACACCTCAAACATAGTTTTACATGTAACTCAAGTCAAACTTTGAAATTTGCACATATCAGATCAATTCATATGCACTTTAAATATTGACGCAATCTCACATTTATGCAAGTTAAGGAAATATGTGGTTTCAAAAATTTTAGATAAGATAGAATCTAAGCCTACACAGCTAGACAAAACACATTTATCATCCCATAATCATTAAGCATATGAGATAAGAGATCGATTCTCCACTACGCATAGGGCACTCCATGTCTAAACCAATATAAATATGTGTCATATATGCTACCCTTTTAATTCCCAGCGCATAAAACAACATTGATCTTCATTGTCGATGAGAATTCCTCTAACAGACATACACCGCGTATGACTTCTTCTATGCACAAATGTCCTCCATGAACTACGAGTGGTAGATGACTTCCTTGTGAGGCGTAGGTCCATGGGAATGGCACACCCATGAATATGTATCAAAAATATGTTTGTGTTATGGCTAAGTTGTTGAACTATGTATTGTAAACGTAAGTACTTCTTTTCAATGTGATGTTGAACTTGGTGTGAATCATATTAATTATGAAACTTACCTTGCAATGATCATAAATGAAGGTCAGACAAATGCATGCTATATAATTGTAGTCTACTAGAATGACTCGTCGAATTAGGAATTAGGATTAATTCGAGCGGAAGGTGATGCGAACACCACCATCCCTTATATGCTCATGACCTTGCGTGCCTCACGCTGACGCTCATGGAACAAAGCAATGAAGGAGAAGAGAGGGAGGAAGGGCTAACTGTAAATTTCATGCTATATTGGCTACTAACTCTATATGCCACGTCAGATCTAAGAGCTAAACAAAGGAATATGGATCTGTGATGCAACACTTAGAAACTTCATGAACCTAGAACACTTTCACATTTAATGGTCCTGACTAAAAGTCCCACATAAGTTAGTTGGATCTCTAATACACTACTTTAACTTGTTGCTTGTCTTAAAACCATTTGAAGACTAGGGTGTTAATTACATCAGTCCATGTCCATGCTCCACGTTTCTCTAATCTATACTTCTTACCTTTGCAAGAGCATTGAAGCCAACTTAGGAGAAACCAGACCGTATATTGTATTAAGAAGAAAATAACATCCAAATTCGTTTAGACGAGAACTTAAACCTAAATGGTTTGGGCAACCTAAAACAGCTCACCTTCCTTCCAGTAAAAGTATTGCAACACATGACAAGGCTACAGTAATTACTAATTAACCTAAAACACCCGGTCAATGTATGTTGTCATGCAGTTTTCTAGTACTGCCACTACCTGAAGGTTTCTACGTACTCCTACAGCAAGGTAAGGGGGGGGGGGGGGGGGGGGGGGGGGTAAGGGACGATTCCATTCACGACTTGACACATCCAAAGAATCATCACATGGTCTGAACTGAATTGACGCAGATCTTGAAAAGGAGCCAAAGAGGGGGTAAAATGAATGGCTGAGATAGACATTGGCCTGGCATATGCGATGCTTGCACATGCCAAAAACCTCAGCACATACGACGAGACGAGATGTTTCAACTGTCAATAAGTCAATCCTGCCGAGCCGGACAGGCGAATTGACCGATTCATAAGCTCAAATTCTCTTCACAAGTCCTGATCAAACAGGGTATGCAGCTCGATCGCCACGTTTTTCCTGCCCTTCTACCACTATATATATATAGCCACCGATTCTTCTCTGCATCGCCACAAGCATCACTGCATCAGAGAGCTAGCCTATAGGAGCACACATTCTTCACTAGTAGTACCTGCTATTCAAGGAGGTTTAGAAGCTGCGATACACATCTTTCAGGCAGCTGCTTCAGAAAACTCTAGCTAGCTAATACAGCGACAGAAGAGATGGCATCCGTGAAGGCGTACGTGCTGCTGTTCACGGCCTTCTTCTTCTCGGGGCTCATGCAACTGTCCACGGCAGCACAGGAGAAGCCGGCAACTGCCATGGCGACGGCGCGGGTGGTTGACGGAAAGGCCATCGATCAGGCTGTCGCGTACCTTCTCATGTTCGCTGCGCTCTTCGTCACCTATTTCGCTCACTGATCGTTAGTATAGCTAGCTAGTTTTGTGTCTGGTCTAAAAGACAGACAAGCTTGTTGGATCTGTAATGCCCGTCGTTCGGCCGTGTCCTCCTTCCTTACTGCATTCATGTATCAGTTCAGTTAGGGGTATTTCTGATCAGTTTGTTATCTACTTGTTTAAGATACAATTTATGTACGTACGAATGATAATGTATCCTGCAGAGATAACTTCAGAACATTTTATTTTTAAAAGAAAATTCTCAGTTATATCGACATAGTATTGTTTCTGCATGTATGTGCAAATTAGTTCACCGTACCTTAACTCTTTTTGAAAAAATCATGTAACTTTTGAGGCTCTCCATGTCAAATTATAAATAAATCACTTGTTTTTATTATATCTGTTTTGCTAAAAAATAAATCTATATATATATATATACCTAATAATAAATAGGCAAAATTTCTCTCCTCAACTTTTTTTTGGTCCGGCTCCCCTAATCCAATTCGTACACGTATTAAGTTCCGTTACAACACATGTGCATGTCTACCGGACAAAGTATAAAGTCCGATTTTTACACGTATTAAATTCCGTTGCAACGCACGGGCACATTTGCTAGTATATACTAAAAAGAGTCAAAACGGCTTATAATTTGAAACGGAGTAGATAATATATATTAAGTTACATGCACTAGAAAATTAACCAGGACTCCAGAAACTTATTCTACCGAAAAAGTGGCGACGTATATTTTTCATATAATCACATTTGTTTTAGTTCAACTTGCAAACTTCAATGTTGACATACTCACACAAGACAGCCTACAAACATACTATGAAAGCTGGCTCTGATGATAGCGCTCCGCTGAGCCGGTGGGTGAAAGACGATAGAGGCAGCAAAAATAACAAAACTAGCATTTTATCGGCTCTTTTTGAATTCTTCTTTAGTAGTATATAAAGAAAAAGAAATAAAAGATGGATAATGACTGTATTCTTTAATTGTTTCTTTATGTTTTATTACTTAATTTACAATTTTTTTTAAAAAGTTTTATTCGATTAGATTTGTTAAATAATTCAAAGAATTACAACAAAATCTTTAGGAGTTACATTTTTAGTTAGGAACAAGTAGTTTGACGATGGACAGAGCAAAAATGATGGCTTCAATACTTCATGCGCATTAGGCATGCAAGTTGAACGTTCTAGTACGTATTAAAACATAAAGTAAGGCTTTGTTTGGATCCTCTCCTCTAAACTTTAGAGCTAAAGCTCCAAACGGGTGGTCTAAAATTAGCTCTAAACTTTAGTCCACCTCACATTAGAGCTTTAGAGATAAAAAGTGAACTAAAATGCTCTAAAGTTTAGAGGTAGGGATCCAAACAGGCCCTAAATATGCAAGGTGACACCCAAGTACAAACAACCCCCGCAACCTTACTCTTAGTGCAAGTGCATTGGTATTATCTTCTACATAGTCTCATACAGTGCTATATAATTATGAGATAATTTCAGAGGTTACAAAATATCATGAATTGTCTTTTAAGTTGACTTACAGTAATTCTAGAGTCTTTAATTTGTGCATACAATAAACAAATAATGTTTGTGAGTTGAATGTTAACAACCACATATAATGGTATGTAAGTGTTTTGTAGCCCTAAATTTCATTTCATGAGGTGGTTGTTTTGCTAATAACAACCTTCACTACCGGACACAGGCGCTTTGCCAAGTGCCTGGGCCCAATTACACTCGGTAAAAAATGAGTCGGTAAAATATCATTGCCAACTGTTTTTTGTTGGGCACTCGAGAAAGTTGAAAGCAAACGCTACTACAGAATCGACAATCACTGCCGGCCCATCACTGCTGCTTGTGATTGGACCGGTAGTGGAGCCACATCACTGCCGGTTCATGCTCTGACAGACCCCCAATTATTGGGGGCAGGGGCAGAACCGGCAGTGAAACAGAACATCACTGCCGGTTCGTGGCTTGAACTGGCAGTGATGACTCTCTGGCACATCACTGCCGGTTCAAGCCACGAACCGGTAGTGATATGGTATTATCACTGCCGGTTCATGGCTTGAACCGGCAGTGATATGCTATAGTATAAAATATCCCGATCTCCTCTCCCTCCTCTGTCCCCAACAGTGCAGAACAGTGCGTGAGAAGCTACTCTCTCCATTGTTGCGGCTGGCGGATTTCTTGACCTCCATTGTTGGCTCCTCTTCACTCTTGGATGCTCACATCTTCTAGCTCTTGGTTAGTAACAAGCATATATTTCTTTAGAATTGTAGGTTCACATTGCTTTTGTGTGTAAATCCATAGTTTAGAGATATACTATTTTTCATGATCAAGAAGAGGGTTGTTGCAATTTGTATCTATTTTTTCCTAGCTTTTAGATCCAAAATTACATGGAAAAATTGTAGCACTTTTTTTTATTGGGTAATTATTGTCCAATCATTGAGTAGCTAGGTTCGAAAGATTCATCTCGAAAATTATAGATAAAATTTGTAATTAGTTACTTACATTTAATACTCCATGTATGCATTTAAAGATTTGATGGGATGTGGAATAGATTCGGTGTTTTGGAATTTGGAAGGGAATTAAACAAGTGCCTACATTGTTGTTAAAAAGAGTATGCAATTAATGTTGTTTACGATGAAGCCTACATTGTTATCTATTTGTTGTCTCACTTTTTATAGCGCGACCAAATTCAAATTATATCGAAGAATACATTATATATGCTTCCTCTGCTCTGCCCATTTTATCTGTGCAGACATGGCTCGAGGTTGGATGTACGATCTGTCACGTACAGACCTACGGTACTTGACGGGCATCGACGATTTCATCAAGCGAGCTAGAGCCAATGCTGGGGACTCACATCTTGTATTCTGTCCATGCAAAGACTGCAAGAATACGAGAAAATAGGGCGACGTGGAGCATATACGTTTGCACTTGATCACAAGGTGCCGGGGTTCATGAGAAACTACACGATTTGGACTTTGCATGGGGATGTTGGTCAAAATGTTGCACAAGAAAGCAATGATGATGTGCACATGCCTAGCGTATCCCTGAATGCATTATTACTTGTTCATGATTACACAGAACATGTGCCTACCAATGATGATGTGTTTATGAATACATTAGCTGACGACATAGAGGAAGATGATGGCATTTCACAGCTTCTACATGATATGCATGGGGGATTCCTTAGTGCTTCACAGTTGAAAAAACTGGAGATCATGAGAAAGGATGCAAAAGCATCATTGTATCCGACCTGCCCAATAAGCAAACTAAAAACCAACATCATGCTATTGGAGTTCAAATCAACGAATGGGTTGAGTGATAAAGGCTTCGATAACTTGTTAGGTATACTACATAAACTGTTCCTGAAGGGTACCGAGTTAGCAGAAAAGACTTACCTAGAGAAACAAATGATTTGTCCAATTGGCCTCGAGGTTGAGAAAATCCACGCGCGTTTCAACGACTGCATATTGTAGCGTGGAGAGAAATACAAAGACTTGGATGCATGTCCCAAGTGTAAAGCTCCCTGATACAAGCAAGGGCCATCAAATGATGGAAGCAAGACCAGAGGAGGGCCCGTAAAGTCCGTGTGGTATTTTCCTATAGCTCCACGAGTGCATAGGTTGTTTGCAAATGCAAAGTCAGCCAAGCTGTTGTGTTGGCACGGCGAAGAGCAAAAGAAAGATTCAATGTGGAGGCACCCCGCCGATGGGTCGGACTGGAGGACTATCAACACTATGTTCTATAAGAACATCGGTGGAGAGGTAAGGCATCTGTGGTTAGCTTTGAGCACTGATGGGATGAACCCATTTGACCAGGTTAGAACCAATCATAGCACTTGGCCAGTGACGCTATGTATATACAACCTTCCACTCTGGCTTTGTATGAAACGGTCATACATCCAGATGCCATTACTAATCCAAGGACCAAAACAACCTGGTAATGATATTGATGTGCTTCTAGAACCAGTGATCGATGAACTACTACAGATGTGGGAGACGGGTGTGAAGGATGTTTGGGATGAGTACAAAAAAGAACATGTCACGGTAAAGGTTGTACTTATCGCTACAATCACCGACCTACCAGGGCAAGGTTGCTTGTCTGGAGAGAAGACAAAAGGATACACTGGGTGTGTCAAGTGCTTGGACGGGACTAATGCTACACATCTACCAGGGAACAGGAAGATGGTCTACATGGGACACCGTAGGTTCCTACGCCGTGATCACCCTTACCGCAGGAATACAAAAGATTTTAATGGGACTAGTGAGAAATGTGGACCTCCAAGTATCGAGATGGGAAACAGATGCTTCAACAATTAAGCAAACTCACAAATGTTGTCCTTGGGAAGGGGGAAGGGGCAGTACCAGCGCCAACCGATAGTATCTGGAAGAAAAAAATCAATCTTCTGAAAACTACCTTATTGGTCACTTTTGAGTTTACATCACTGTCTTGATCCAATGCACATAACTAAAACATGTGCGGTAACACACTTAACACGTTGATGAACACCGAGGGGAACAAGCAAGGATTCTCTCGCGACACGCTTGGACATGCAATACCTAGGCCTCAGGAAGGAGTTGCACCCAGTAACTCTTGAGGATGGCCACTTGAAACTTCTAGTGGCATCATGGACACTGAAAAAGGAGGAAAAAGAAATGCTTATTTATTTCTTCAATGATCTCAAAGTACCGAGTGGCTACTGTGGAAACCCGAAGAGGCTAGTTAACATGCGATAACTTAAGTTTAACTATGGTTCTATGAAGGCCCATGACTGTCATGTCATAATGACTCAGCTGCTCCCAGTTGGCCTGTGAGGTATCCTCCCTAACAAGATCCGCACTCCAATCATAAAGTTGTGTTCATTTTTCAACGCGATCTCTGAAAGGTCATTAAAGGGGGCAAGCTAGACCACCTGAAGCAGGATATAGCCGAGATTCTATGCAGGCTTGAGATGCATTTCCCACCGACTTACTTAGACATTTCAGTGCATCTACTTGTTCATCTTGTGGATCAAATAAAAGCCCTTGACCCAATGTACCTACACCGGATGTTTCCTTTCGAGAGGCTGATGAAAGTTTTCAGGCGGTATGTTAGGAATAAATTCAGACCAGAAGGGAGCATGGTAGAAGGATGGTCAACAGAGGAGGCTATTGAGTTCTCCACATATTATCTGGACATCAAGCAGGTCAGAGTTCCAGTATCTCATCACGATGGAAGACTAGGGGGTAAAGGAACAATAGGTGAGAAAGCTGTCAAAATAGACGAAGTGGTCTCCTTCAGACAAGCACACTTCGCTGTTCTCCAGCAGGCCAACGGTGTGATGACATACATTGATGAGCACAAGCAGTTTCTGCAAAGTAAGCACATAGGGAGGTCACAGGCTTGGCTTGAGAAAAAACATAAGGAGGAATTCGATGACTGGTTTCGACGCCAAAGACTAGGAATGCTGACGGGATGTCAGCTAGATCTCTTAGCCCCCGGACCTTCGACTACGCTAATGATGTACCAAGGATATCAAATAAATGGTTTTACATTTTACAAAAAAACAGGACGGAAAGAGCACGAACCAAAATAGTGGTGTTCGTTTCGACACCCACGATGAGTACGGCACGGTGGAGGCAACATACTATGGTTTCATAGATTAGATATGGGAGCTAGACTATGGACATCAGTTAAAAGTTGCTCTTTTCCATTGTTTGTGGGTCCGGCTAAATGAAATCAACACCGACAAGTATGGGTTCACTACCGTTGATCTATCCAAGACCGCATACAGAGATGGCCCCTTCGTCCTTGCAAAAGATGTTTTGCAAATCTTCTATGCAAGGGATAACAATACAAATGGAAGATGACATGTAGTATTGCAAGACAAAAGGAAGATTGTCGGTGTCGACGGAGTGATAGACGAAGAAGAGTACAAATGTTATCAAGAAATGGCTCCTTTTGGGGCGGACGTTACCCTAAATGTCCTCGAAGAGGGTGACGAACCTGCTTACCTCTGGAGTGATCACGATGAGGCCATCATCGTGCCTGCACCGTGATTCCATGAATAGTTAGAGTATCATAAACTATGTAATCCTTAATGAATTGTTGTTTTAGTAATTTGCATCGAATTTGAGATCATATGGAGTTGTAGAGATTGATGAGTTGTACCATGTTGTTGATTGATGTATGTCATGTCAAAAGGGAATTCAAAAACTATAAAGAATTAGACCTTGAGTGTATAATAAATAATGTAGAGCTCCTCAAAACTAGCAAAAGCTATTTTGGCAGATTTTCATCTTCTATTCAAATTTTTGGAGTAATTACAAAGGGGGTAATTGAATTTTAAACCCTTATTCAAATTCAAATAGGAATTCAAAAACTATAAAGAATTAGAACTTGAGTGTATAAGAAATAATGTAGAGCTCCTCAAAACTAGCAAAAGCTATTTTGGAAGATTTTCAACTTCTATTCAAATTTTTGGAGTAATTACAAAGGGGGTAATTGAATTTTAAACCCTTATTCAAATTCAAATAGGAATTCAAAAACTATAAAGAATTTGAATATGCTCCTTCAACAAAAGTTGTAGAGAATGAAAAATTATGCAACTTCTATGTTTGGAATTTTTCAAGTTATAGTAAAAAATCAGGAGTAATTTGAATTCTAAAACAAAGGGCCAATTTTTTAAAAAAATCACATATCACTGCCGGTTACTTAGGAACCGACAGTGATGTCACTTATCACTGCTGGTTCTATCCACCAACCGGAAGTGATGCCCTCCTATCACTGCCGGCTCATAACAACCGACACTGATGACTCCACATCACTGCCGGTTCTTGTTACAAACCGGCAGTGATAGGGGACATCACTGCCGGTTGGTGGCTAGAACCGGCAGTGATGAGGCCGAGTATATAAGTAAAGGGCGTGGTCTGAAAATTTCAGACTCGCACCCTTCCACACTTAGCCGTTTCAGACTTCAGCCCAACGCTTGCCACTGCCCGACGCCGCCGTTCTAGCCCGACGCCGCCGCTCGACGCCACAGGAGGCGCTCCCCGCCGCCGCTCCAGCCCGCCGCAACGCGAGCTCGCCACCATTCCAGCCGGCCGCAGCAGGAACTCCCCACCCACGACATCGCCGGCCGCCACATCCAGCCTCGCCACGACATCGTCGGCCGCCACATCCACGCCGCAGGAGCACAAGAGCAGGAGCACACGCCACCCGGAGCGCAGGAGTACGCATGCAGGAGCTCGGAATCCGGCCCAAACCTCCAAGTGGTGAGCTCCATGTCCATGCACCGCAGGTGTTCGATGAAATGTCTAAATGGATTCAGAGTGCTTTTGCTTGCTTGCTTGGCATGGAGATAGATGAGTAGAGTGTCGAGGGAGAGAAAGGGAAGGAGGGAGAGAAAGGCAAGGAGGGAGAGATAGAGAGAGATAGAAGAGGAGAGGAGGAGGGAGAGATAGAGAGAGATAGAGGTGGAGGGAGAGATAGAGAGAGATAGAGATAGACATAGATTAGAGAGATAGAGATTAGAGAGATAGATAGATGTATAGTACTTATAGATAGATGGAAAATTTCATGACTAATCTATATACTTGTCTATATAGATAGAGAGAGATATAGAGAGATAGAGAGAAAGATAGCTTAGATCAATATAGAGAGAAAGATAGAAAGATAGCTTGTATATATGTCATCATCCTATGCTTGTATATATGATGATTCACTTATGCTTGTATATATGATTCACTTATGCTTGTATATATGATTCACTTATGCTTGTATATATGATACACTTATGCTTGTATATATGATACACTTATGCTTGTATATATGATTCACTTATGCTTGTATATATGATGATTCACTTATGCTTGTATATATGATTCACTTATGCTTGTATATATGATACACTTATGCTTGTATATATGATACACTTATGCTTGTATATATGATTCACTTATGCTTGTATATATGATGATTCACTTATGCTTGTATATATGATACACTTATGCTTGTAGACCCCCAGATCACTTATGACTTATAATTGTCATGTCCAGAAACATGACAATTAAGCGTCGATTCACCACCCGTCGCCCTGCGATCGAAGGCCCAAGGATCTAACTAGTGGTGGCGGTGGCAGTGACCAAGGAGACGATGACAACCAGCAAGGGGATCAAAGACCATGGAGCCCTAGCCATATGTTGGACCTAGAACAAGGAGACGAGGTAATAACTTAGGTCATACCTAAAAACACGGTAGAGCAAGCTAGAAAAGTTTGATGGTGGACTTATTTATAAATTTTGAAGTAGGTTCCGCCAGAAGGTCCAAGTATTGGTGAGGGTACCAGCAGGACTAAGCGTGGTGCAACAAAGCTCCCTCAGACAAGTAAACGCTAGCACATCTCTCAGTTCGACCAAGTAGGGGAGCCAGTGGAGCCTATTAAAGCACTGGGCCCATACAAGAGTACCATCGGGGCACTTGTAAGGGACTTCATCCCCATCAAATACAGGAAGTGGAATGGCAGTGAGCAAGACCCGTGGAGGGTTCCAGAAAGTGAGAAGGAACTAGTTTGGAACAAGCTTAGAGGGTATTTCACTTTCCCTAATGATTATGATGAGGCGACAGTCAAGAAGAAGGCCAAGGAAATCATGGGTCACTCCTTCAAGAATTTCAAGGGAAAGTTACACAAGCTTATCAAGGAGGAAAAAGAACTGAATTTTGCAGGAGGTGAACTCAGCAAGCAGAGGGGCTTCTAGGAGGAGTTCAAGGCTTACAAGCTATCCGAAGAGGCCAAGGCAGCAAGCGAAAGAAATAAAGCAAACTCGCTTAGGGAAAATAATCCTTATCGCCTAGAATCACGTGGGTATATAAGGAAGATTCCAGAATGGGAATCCCGAGTTCATGAACTAGAGTAGAGAGGCATTACACCTCAGACAAGCGATTGGTAGCCCAGATCAGTGAACTACCTACTTGCAAGGGGGGCACAATACAATTCTGACGGGAGCCTTTCCGCTAGCACTGAACCCGTCATCGATCTCCTTCAGAAGATTTCCACGATCACTGAGGAAGTGCATAGAGGGGCCCAGAGAAAATGACGTGCTCACGCAAGCACTTGGAAACAAGGAGCACCCCGGTCGCACTAGAGGAGCCGGGGTAATTCCTTGGGAGAAAGCATTTGAAGGTGAATCTGCTTCCTATAGGAGCCGGGCGAGGGCTAGAACGCAAAGAGAAGAGGAGTTCCAAAGGATGCAAGAGGAGCTAGAACAGAGCAAGGAAGAATGGATAACTGCCCAAGTGGCGAGCGCTATGCAAACCATGTGTTCGAGTCAAGGGCCACATGCAATCCCGGCTTTGAATAGCCCAGTGCCCGGCAAGGGCCGCAGTAACTGTGGCTCAACCCCTATGCCTGACGACAAAGAGGTCAATGCTCCTCATCCGGTGGACGACATCAAAGAACCTGTGAATGTTAGGTTGTACATCCGTCAGCAGTGGACCAAAGACAAGGTGGCGGTCGGACAAGCATTTCCTAGAGGAGAGAACGTCATTCATGGCAAGCCAGTGCCACTCGGGTATGCGAGGGTTATCTTGGACAAGAAGTACAATAAGATACATATTGATTTCCAAGTGGAGGAAGATAGGTCGCGTCTAGTTCACAACTTGGGCACTCATGTCGCCTGGCGCAAACGCTTCATCAAGCTAGATGAGTAGCCATCTTCGGATGATGAGGATGACAATGAATCATCTCGGTCGCCTCTGCGAAGAGGTTTCTCTCCTCGTCAAGATCCACCGACACTTCCTCCGCCGTCAAAAGAGAAGACTCCTTCTCCACTGTCAAAGGAGAAGACTCCTCCACCGCCAAAGGAGAAGACTCCTCCTCCTCCTCCTCCCCCAGCTTCAAAGTCCTTAGGACTGGGATCTCGACGGCCTAGCGCTAGATCAGGTTTGACTTCACAACAGAGGTCATCAGCTTCGGTTGGTAAAGATACCAAGACGACTAGTAAAAGGTGGAAGCCGTCGCCGACTAAGGACGAGATTCTACGAGCTCAGATTACAGAAAAGGCAGCCAAACTTGCCTTGTTTGAACGATTGGCTTATATACCTGAGCACTTATCACAGAGCCAATTTGACAGGCAAAGCAAAAATAAGGGTAATCAAAAAAGAGCTAGAGAAATACACACAAGAGATTTGCTACAGATACAGAACTTGTCCATGGAACTGAACATAAGCATGGAGGAGGCCAAAAATCTCTATTACGGAAAAACCAAATTTCAAAACGCCACGGTTGCATACAAGTTTGAACTAGGCAAGCCTATGGTCGCCAGCCAACAAGAGTATAGAGATTTGCCAACAAACATGCGACAGTTGCATGATTATTACATCATAGATAGTAATAGCAGCAAAGATAAGATAGCAACCTTTGAAGTATGCATCCCTTACTATCTGATTTTTAATCATCCTGACGAAGTTGTGAATACTATTTATTATGAAGACCTCTTTCAACTCTTTCAATGGCGCTCGCTGGATGCGTAGATTATGATGTTATGGACTCTGTAAGTACCATACCCTAACAACGTTATAATAAACTACGTGATCTGCATTTGAATATATCCATATTTATTTTGTAGGAGTGTTGCAAAATTTTGCCTTAAAGAGAGAAAGAGCAATTTTGACTTCTTAAACCCCATCTTTGTAAATGAGACAGCATGCAAAGCCGGTCTCAAAGATCCGTATGTATCAAAAAGTTTGAAGATTGAGTTTGAAAGAATGTTCGTACTCTAGAAATCAAACGTACTGCTAACTTACAACTGCGAGTATGTGTTCTCGACCCTTACTTAAGTGTTTTTTCTTGATATGTCATTAAATAACATGGACTATGTGATTGCAGCAACCATTACATCCTCATAGATATAGGTCTTAAAGATTCAATTATCGAGGTGTGGGACTCAAGGAAGAAGCCACTTAATCTTATCGATCCCCTAGTCACAGTGCTAAATAAGTAAGTGAACCCAATATCACAAAACTTTTCAATCACATATGATATTGTAATTAATGTCCTCAGCATTCACACTTTATTTACATTGTCACATAGAATGAAAGCGTTACCTGATTGGAGAAATGTGGAGCCCAGGATGCAAAAGAAATGGAGAGCCCCATTCAAAGTGCAGTATATGAAGGGGGTCAGAACCCTAGATCAACCAATGGGGAACAACGAATGCAGGTTCTATGTGATGTGGGCAATGCTTTGCTACTTTGGCGTAAAACTAGGAATAGGAGATGGCATGGTACGTATGTGTCTCATTTTAATTCTATTGTTTTGTCTTACGTATGTGCATCTCAATATCATCTTGTATCAATTTACAGCGCAAAGACCAGAACCACACCATGTTGCTAGATTTTGAAATAAAGGGATTTCAAGAGGAGATAGCGACTATTATTCTGGACGAGATAGTGTACAGGAAAGGATCTTTGGCCATTGTGAAGAGTAAGAACTTCAAGAAGAACTACGGAAAAGACCGCCTCAAAAGGTTATTGTAATGCGACAATTAATTCGATACTTTAAGTTTTGTTTGGATGTTTTGTAATAATTATTATAAATGTGTGATGGGTTTGTATTGTCGCTAGTCCACAACCACATTCAATTCACATTGATATCAAATGGTTCGATAGCAAACACCTCCATGACCTCCCACCCCACCACCTCTACCATAAACCCTAAACCCCAAACCCCAAATGCAAATAAAACAATTAATAAAATGCAAATTTAAAAAATAATATCACTGCCGGTTCAATTAAAACCGATAGTGATATGCATACCTTCACTGTCGGTTGGTGGAACAAACCAGCAGTGATGGCTCAAGCATCACTGCCGGTTGGTAACATGAACCGGCCCGGTTTGGCACAACCGGCAGTGATGACATGGGCTCATCACTGCCGAAGTGGTTGTGCCGGTTCAAAAACCACCACTGAAGGGGGGTTTTGAACCGGCACTGGTTTGGGTTTCTGGAGTAGTGAAACACCCCCCCCCCCCCCCGAAAAAATAGGAATTTTGTTTAATCGGGGGAGGCTGCCACCAGCAAATCGTGGCATTTTTCGCACAAATTTTGTGGCTACGCGGCCGACGAAATTCAAACTTGTGACTTCTCCCTCGCGCATCCCTTCCTCTAACTACTGCAGCACACTATCACTTACGTCTATAATCCATTTTGGTTCTCCACATACTATACCAAATTGAGTATAAATTGCTTGTTTAAGGTCTCAAACGAATTCAAATGAAAAAGTTGTAAAGTACAAAGTTTCATAACTTTTTGAGGTCTACACTTTTCGTTTAGGAAGGTTTTCCATCCGAGGTTGTTTACAAAATTTGAATCTTAAAATTTTGAAATTCAAATACAGTTTTGCATGACAAGTTGATTTTAAATAAAAAAGTGTCAACTACAATGCTTCATAAATTTTCGAGATCTACAATGTTTATTTTGATTGTTTTTCCTTTCGTGAAAAATTCGAATTTTAAAATTTTGAAATTCAAACATAGTTTTGCATGACAAAATTATTTAAAATAAAAAAGTTGTCAACTACAATGTTTCACCATGGGTAGTCATCAGTGACGCGTCTTGGTTGCACGAGTCACCGTGAGTAGTCATCAGTGATGCGCCTTGGCTGCACGAGTCACTATGAGTAGTCATCAGAGACACGTCTTGGTTCCATGAGTGACAACAAATAGTCACCTATGATGTGTGTTGTTTGGACATGTCACTGATAAAGGGTCATTAGTGACGCATCACTGGTATTTTCACATCAAGCAATTTAAGTGACACGTTTTTCCACGTCACTAATGACAATTTAGACGTGTTACTAATCTGCTTTTCTGGCACAGTGGTTCACTCCGAATAGTGATATCCTCGAGGCACAAGAGGTAGAAGCAACCACGTAGGGTGTCCACTCATAACCGTTGGAGTACATCCAAGCTTAAATGTATGGTAAGGCCAAAGCCTCTCCAAAGTTAAGAGACCATTACATGCATTATTTGTATTTGTCCTAAATTTTCTAGAATATCTTATTTTAGATCAAGGGAGTATATATTTGTATTATTTTTGTTGTATCGACAAAAAATAAACGAATTCAACCGATGAGTTAGAAAGTAAATATCACGACAAGTAGTTGTATCATTTTATGGGATGTAGTCAAATTGGCATCAATTCACATATATTGAGGTGTATTCAGATGTAAGTTAGTTAAGTTTTACTTCAATTCACCCTAACACATGTGGATTAAGGCGAATACGATAACATCCAAACATGTCTAAAACTAGTTGATCATTGAACTTATTTGAATCAGTGCATGACTTGCCTAACTTACATTTGGTTTTAATTTAGTTTTACTATTTTGAATAAACTTAGGATAAACTTCCATATGTTGACCATATTTTAAAGGTGGGCGCAACAAAAATCAACATGTGTAGTCAAGGTACCCCCACCGCACACACATGCCCAGAAGTTCTGCCCAACTACGCCTGTGCACTCTCTCTCTCCCTTATCATCACCTTCTTCTTCCCCACCCCACCTGTAAGGACCTGATTAGCCTAGAGGGAGGGGTGAATAGGCCTGTTTAAAATCAAACTTCACAGAATCTGTTAGCACAGGCGTGGCACTGCCGCCCTTTACCCCGGCACTACCGCGGGTGCCCGGCACTGCTGCTCTCTGGAGCGGCAGTGTTGGTCACCTGGACAGAACTGTGCACAATTCAAAATCTATGATGAATATAGAAATTGTGCTTGAATCAAAACCTTCCTAGATGTATGAAGAACTTCCAGCACCACTTGAAAGTGGTAGCAACACACCCACGGCGTAGATCGGGACCAAACCCTAGAAATCAACTTGAGAGCAATATATATCAAAGCAAAGAGACAATCACAAGTTGACACAATATTTGACCCGTGGTTCAGCTCGCTACCAAGGCTTGCCTATGTCCACGTTGTTGAGGTGCGCCAGACAAGGCTCAAGCTCACCACAAAGGCTAGCTCTTTCATTCCTCGGTCTCAAGTCAAGAGAGTGAACTCTTGAGATGAGGGGCAATGTATTAGCAAAGTGGTGGTGTTACAAACCTCCCTAGGCTGCCATACAAGGTTGGCAAGCTCAAGGACGATGCCTAGCCAGCTAGGAGCAAAGCTCCAAGAGTAACAAACTCAAACCGCCGGCCACCACGTGAACCAAATGCTTATAGGAGTTGAAGATCCGAAGGAGAAGCTTTCCGCTGAAGCTTGGAGGCTCAAACTCTCAAAGATTTGAGTGGAATCAATGGAGGAGAGTGTTGGAGCAACCAAGGGAGAGAGGAGAGCAAGAAGAGAGCTTCTCAAGCCTGTTCTCGAAATGAATCTGAGTGAATGGCAGAGATAGCCGTTGGGGGAAGTGAGGGGATAAGGTTATACTCCCTCACTGCCAACGGGCAGAAAACAAGTCGCGGCAGTGCCGGCCATAGGCGCGGCAGTGCCGGACTGCCCGGCACTGCCGGCCTGGCAAGAACAACAAAGATGAAATCAAGGAATAGCTGACTGTTTTGCCTGAGGTGTATGTGGAGGTGTATGTTGGATGTAAAGATATAGCATTTGGTTCGCTTGTTGGCATGCGTGTTGAATCCCTCTTAATAGTACGACATACCTAACTCAAATTTGAAATATAAAATGAATTAAAGTCCTTTGAGCCTTGTTGACATGCACTTTTGTAATTGGAGGGGTCCGCCAACCTGTTCATCAATCTCCTTTCTTTCAACCTGCTTGTCATACTTGAAGAGTCTCATTAGTTCTCTAATTATGTTGTCATATCACCAAAACCCACTTAGAGCTTGATTGCACTTTCAATCTCCCTCTTTTTGGTGATTGATGACAACAAATTAGAGTTTACAAAAGTGAAATAATAATCTGAGACAATGCAAGTCATTGGTGTAGGAGCTCCCCCTAAATGTGTGAATAGGAATTTGAATTTCCAATTTGGCATGAAAAGCCAAAATTCACACTTTGAAGTGAAATAGGGCTCCCCCTACATCCAAGGCTGTTGTGGGGTGTTGGAACAAGGTGTCACAAATATATACGTGATACACACGAACCTATCTCACAAAACAGAGTGTTTGCTGTCAACAGCAGAGTGGCACTGCCACGCCTAGGCCTGGCACTGCCGGCCTGATTGCCAACAGCAAAGCTAGCTACGGAAGCACAAGCACGACCACACAACACAATATAAATAAAAACTAAATGCACATAGAGACAAGAATGATATATATGAGAGAGTACATGTCCACAACTAACACAAATCAAGTACTAAAGTGGCAATATTATAATAAAATAGTTTTTGGTGCTCTCTCATCTCACAACCTAAAAACAACTAAGATAGATCACATGCCCAACAACTGCTGCTCCTCCATGACCGTCGAAGATGTTGTACCCCCTTCACTAGTAATTCTCCCCCTTTGGCAAAAAGTCACCAAAAGAGAAGAGAAAGACATAGCAAAAAGAATACAAGCTAGTCACTATCCTCATCCATATGGTCATCATCGTCGTCGTCGTCAGGAGAGCCAGTGAAGTGAACACTAGGAGCTCTAGCACGACCACTATGTCTCGGTGGCTGCTCCTCCTAAATCTCCTCATCATCATCATCATCCTCATCCTCCTCATCATCTGACCCAAAACTGGACTCCTCACTAAGATCTGGTGGAGGAAGAGGTGGAGATAGCTGTCTAAGCCCCTGCTCCTGTCTGAGCTCTCTGATCTCGAGTCTGACCTTATAAGTAGTGTCATTGGCATAACAAATGCCAGTGAAGATCTTCTTTAGAAGCCTGCCAAACTTGCCTTTCTTCTTGCCTCTGCGAGCTGCTGCACTGGAAGACTCAGGGTGATCTGAGGCTGCTACCCTGCCTCTAGTGGGAGCTATCTGAACTGTGGAATACACGACCTTCTCACCTCTATAAGGCTCATGGACAGTATCCTTGGAGAACACACGTCTAGAAACCCTCTCAATGATAAACATGAGGTAGGGTGCATAAGGAATGCCCTTCCTAGCATCATCTGCTGCAATGTATAGCTCATTCCAAATGAAGCGAGAGATAGAAGTGCAGGTCTGTTTGTCTTCATCCTGAGTAAAACATTCTTGGATGAGCCATAGAGGTTGGAAGCAGAACCCATAGAGAGTGGTCCTGAAGAGGTTGTTAAGGATATAATATTTGCTCCTTAACCCCTTCACTAGCCCATCAGCCTTTTCAGACTGAATATAAAGAGAAGAGATCTCCTCATTTTCCAAGCATCTCTCATTATGCAGATCATAGAATCCTCTGTCTTGCTCTCCAAATCCAAGTAGCCTAGCAAAGGTCACATAGTCCAATCTATAGTGGCTACCCTCTGTCATCCAGTGAATCACATCACCTTCCTTGTCCAGATAGTAAGTAGCAAAGAACTGATGGATGATCTCAGTATTCTAATCACTTGCAAAACCCATCCAATCATACATGTTCATTTGCTTGCATAGATCAATCACTAAGTCAAATTATGGATCCCTCTTGTTCTCAAGGTGTTCCCAATCAACATATTTCATCTTGATAATCTTGGGCTTCTTTGCATTGAAAAGCATAGAGAGATAGAAATCTGAGTGGAAAGTGTTCCAAAAACCTATAATCCACTCCCATATCCTTTGGCACATTGTAGGGAAAGATTTCCCTTTGCTCCTAGACAATCATGTACTGATTCTGATAGTTGACTCTTGCTCTAGCACGAGTGTCCTGTGGCACCCTGACAACCACCTCCTCATCATGATGTACAATGTATGATCCATCAAATAACTCAAGATGTGGAGGTGTCTTGGGGCAACCACCCTCCACAAGTGTTCTCCCAGCCATCTGCAGATCACTTTCTCTCCTTATTCTTTCTCTAGGACTCAAGCCATCATCAACACCTCCTCGGCCTCCTCTGCTAGCCCGGGCCTTTGTCCTTGGCCCCTTTCCTTTGGCACCACTCGGTCCACCGGCCTCTATCTATGCATTAAAAGAGAAAAGGTTATGTTGCTGCACTAATATAGTGACTAAGATTTCCAGTGGAAAGATTCAACCAAAACACGGAGTCAATAGTCGATTTGAGAAGCAACAGCAGCAGTGCTATAGTACAGGGCCCGACATGCCGGCCTCTGGCCCAGTACTGCCGCGCTAGTGCAGACAGCACCATGTGTTGCTTTTCCAATCCACCATGGAATATTTGTTTTGACTCAATCAAACTACTAGAACTACATCACCATACATAATGCAACCACTAACAACCTAAATCCCATTTTTAAATCCACACATTGCATAGATCGAACCGGGTTAGGGTTTCAAGTTATTACCTTTGAAAGAGAGAGGTGGGGATGAAGAAGGGCTGGCTTGAATGGAGCTTGACGCAGGGAGGAAGATCCTCCACACCTCCTCCAATGGCAGCACCACCGAAGAGTGGCACCGCTGGGAAGAAGAAGGGGACCTCCGGGCTCCTTGGTCGCCTTG
This sequence comes from Microstegium vimineum, assembly GCA_022036555.1. NCBI lineage: Eukaryota > Viridiplantae > Streptophyta > Magnoliopsida > Poales > Poaceae > Microstegium > Microstegium vimineum. Next base: position 46,436,971 of record CM039134.1, on the reverse strand, counting down.
AGGGAGAGAGAGGAGAGGGAGAGGTGTTTTGGTAGGGAAAACTGACTTGGAATAGATTCCCCTCGGGCCTGGGTGAAGAGGTAAAAGAGGACCCGAGAGATAGAATCCACAACCCGACTGCTTGGTGCAGTTAAGTCGCGGCACTGCCGCGGCTAAGCCCGGCACTGCCGCGCACCCCTGGAACGGAAAGTGCTAGGGGCCCGCACTGCCGGCCTACCAGGGCAGTGAGGAGTTATGCCACTTCATTACTATATATTTATGCATTGTAGACACATACCCCTTGCCATATGTTGGTCAGTAAGCAAATCATCAATACATACTATGACCAACACATTCAAGTTTCTTTTGAAATTGGTTTTGAAACACATAATTGAAAATTTTCAAATTTTTGCCTGTCGCTAGGTGGACAAACAAATGTGTGCTGTAGTTCAAACCACGTTACGAGAATCAAGTATGTTTAGCTCACTACGCAAATCACAAAACATTGTCTCATCGAGAGGCTTAGTGAAGATATCGGCTAGTTGCTTTTCGGTGCTCACATGGCGAATTGCGATATCTCCTTTGATTTTGTGGTCTCTCAAGAAGTGATGACGGATGTCTATGTGTTTGGTTCTAGAGTGACTAACTAGATTATTTGCAAGTTTGATGGCACTCTCGTTATCACACAAGATATGTATCTTGGTGAATTGACATCCGAAATCTTTTAAGGTTTGCCTTATCCAAAGTAGTTGAGCACAGCAAGCGCCGGCTGCAACATACTCAGCCTCGGTGGTGGAAAGGGCTACACAATTTTGCTTCTTAGAACTCCAAGACACTAGGGACTGTCCAAGGAATTGACACGTCCCCGAAGTGCTTTTTCGGTCTACCTTGCAACCAGCGTAATCAGAATCCGAATACCCAAGTAGATTGAACTTAGAGCCCTTGGGATACCACAAGCCAAGTTTAGGAGTGTATACTAAATATCTCAAGATTCTCTTAATAGCCACTAGGTGGCACTCTTTCGGGTTAGCTTGAAATCTAGCACACGTGCACACACTAAGCATTATGTCCGGCCTAGATGCACATAAGTAAAGGAGAGAGCCAATCATGGAACGATATACCTTTATGTCCACGGATTTCCCTCCTTCATCAAGATCAAGATGTCCATTGGTTGGCATGGGAGTCTTGATTGGCTTTGCATCCACCATGTCAAACTTTCTCAACATATCATGGGTGTACTTGGTTTGGCATAAGAAAGTCCCTTCCTTGAGTTGCTTGATTTGAAAACCGATGAAGAACTTTAGCTCACCCATCATAGACATCTCAAATCTCTTAGTCATAATCCTACTAAACTCATAACAAAAGGATTGGTTAGTATTGCCAAATATTATGTCATCGACATATATTTGGCACACAAAGATATCATCATTAATCTTGTGGGTAAAGAGAGTAGGATCCGCTTTGCCTATTTCAAATCCTTGTTTGAGCAAGAATTCCTTAAGACATTCGTACCATGCTCTTGGTGCTTGCTTAAGCCCATAGAGCGCCTTATGGAGCTTGAAGACATGATGTGGAAACTTTGGATCTTCAAATCCCGGTGGCTGCTCAACATAGACTAGCTCTTGGATAGGGCCATTGAGGAATGCACTCTTCACATCCATTTGATATAGCTTGAAATCATGATGGGCAGCATAGGCTAGAAGCATTCGAATTGCTTCAAGTCTAGCCACCGGTGCATATGTTTCTTCAAAGTCCAAGCTCTCCACTTGAGTGAATCCTTGAGCAACCAATCTTGCCTTGTTTCTTGTCACCACACCTTGTTCATCTTGCTTGTTACGAAAGACCCACTTGGTTCCAATCACATTGGTATTTGGTCTTTCCACCAAGGACCAAACTTGATTTCGCTCAAAGTTGTTGATCTCTTCTTGCATAGCCATCACCCAATCCGGATCATCTAGAGCTTGCTCAACCTTGAGAGGTTCTAAAGAGGAGACAAAAGAGTAAAATTGACAAAAAATTGCCAAATGTGAACGAGTAGTTACCCCCTTTCGAAGACTCCCAAGTATGTCATCAACGGGATGATTTCTTTGAATAGTTTGCCTTAATCTTGGGTATTCTGTGACTTCTTGTTGGTCTGCATGGTTGTCATACTCACACTCTTCAAATATTGGTTGTAGGTTCATTGGGCTTGATGGTGAGCAGCTTGCTGCTGCCTCTCTATGGGGAGCGGCAGTGCTGGCCTCTGGTCCGGCAGTGTCGGGGTCTGGCACTGCTGCTGAACCAGGCAGCACTACTGCTCCACTTTCCTCAATTCTGGGAGCAGTGGCTTCACCATCTTGAGCTTCCACCTTTGTGGCCTTGACTTCTTGTGGTCTAATGTCACCAATGGCCATGTTCTTGATTGCTTCACATGGTGGTTCCTCATTACCTACAACAACTTGATCAATTTGCTCTACTTGAGAGCCATTAGATTCATCAAATGTCACATCTATCATGATTTCAATTTTCCCTAAGGTCTTGTTGAATACGCGATAGGGATGCTCATTTGATCCATAACCAAGAAGAAAACCTTCATCAACTTTAGGTGCAAACTTAGAGGTTTTAGGACTTTTGTTAAGTATGAAACACTTGCACCCAAAAACTCTAAAGTATGACACATTTGGTTTGTTACCGGTTAGTAGCTCAGATGAAGTCTTCTTCAAGATCTTGTGTAGATAGAGCCGATTGATAGCATGGCAAACGGTGTTGATGGCTTCGGCCCAAAAGATATCCGAAGTCTTGTACTCATCTAGCATTGTCCTTGCCATGTTAATGAGTGTCCGGTTCTTCCTCTCTACTACACCATTTTGTTGAGGGGTGTATGGAACTGAAAATTCATGTTTGATGCCCTCATCATCAAGAAACTCTTCCACTTGAGTGTTCTTGAATTCGGTTCCATTGTCACTACGAACTTTCTTGATTTGGAAACCGAATTCTCTTTGTGCTCTTCTAATGAAGGTTTTCACCTTTTCTTGCACCTGTGCCTTATCATACATGAAGAACAACCAAGTGAAACGAGTATAATCATCAACAATAACCAAACCATGTTTGTTACCCCCAATGCTTATGTAGGCCACCGGTCCAAAGAGATCCATGTGTATTAGCTCCAATGGTTGCTTGGTGGAGACAATGCTCTTTGGTGGATGAGGTGCTCCTACTTGCTTTCCGGCTTGGCATGCACTACAAATTCTATCTTTCTCAAAATGAACATTTGTTAGTCCAAGAATGTGTTCATCCTTTAGGAGTTTGGCCAAGTTCCTCATCCCAACATGAGCTAGTGGGCGATACCATAACCAACCCATGCTAGATTTTGCCACAAAACAAGTCTCAAGCTTAGCTTTACTTTTGTTGAAATCAACTAGGTAAAGCTTGCCCTTTAAACGACCCATAAAGACAATAGAGGAATCCTCCCTCTTAAGGACTTCCACACCCTTATCCGTAAATAGACAATTGTAGCCCATCTCGCACAATTGTGAAACAGACAACAAGTTGTAACTCAACGAATTCACATGTAAAACATTTGAGATAGAATGATAAAGAGTTATAGCAACTTTACCAAGACCAATCACTTCACCTTTGGAGTTGTCACCAAAGATGATATTCTCACTTGCATTTGAAGTTGGGGAATATGATGAGAACATACTCTTCTCTCTAGTCATATGATTTGTACATCCACTATCAAGCACCCAACTTGATCCACCGGAGGAGTATGTCTACAAAACAATTTAGTTCCTAGATTTAGGTCCCCAATTGATCTTGGGGCCTTGCATGTTAGTAACAACAATTTTGGGAACCCAAACATTCATGTTTCTCTTATCATGTTTCTCATCACCCACAAACTCTGAAATGACTTTACCACGGTCATTGCATTTCAACACATAGCAAGAAGATAAGCTTCCTTGAGGTGACCTTGCCTTTGGTTGATATGCAAACTTGTTTTTGGCCACCTAGATTGAGTCCTTGGCTTTCTAAGAAACCTGCTTTTGCCTGGGCACCCTCTTGGCATGGACTTGAGCTTGATCAGGTGAAGCACTGGTAGCCTTCCCTTTAGTGGGGCGCGGCACTGCCGGCCTGGAGCCCGGCACTGCCGTGGTCTGTGCAGGCTGATCTGCACCAATGCTTCCCTTCTTCTCAAACTTGACACACTCAATGCCTTTCATTGTTTTTCTTCCATTGGTTTTACCTCCCTGAGTGTGCCCAAGCCCATCCTTGATTAATGGATGCCTTCCATCCTTGTATTGAATTTTCTTTGGCTCAACTTTATCTTTGTCATTTTTGACCGAAACTGAAATGACATTGTTGAGCCTTGCTATCTCTTTCTTCATGGCCTCCATGTTGGCAAGGTTAGTGGAGTAATCATTCAAATCAAGATTATAACATTTTCCACATCCTTGACTAGTGGAGGGAGAAGAGGCATCATTTGCCTTAGAGAGATGTGAGTTTCCCTCACAAAGAAGGTTGTATTGTGCCTCAAGCTCTTGATGCTTTTCAGTTAAGCCACAATGCTTTTGCTTGAGGTCACCATACTCCTTCTTAGTGAGAGCATGAGCTTCTTGTTCCTTGGCCAAAGCCTTAGTCAAAGAGATCACCTCACTCCTCTCTAATGCAAGGGCTTCCTTGCTAGCAATGTAGAGATCCTCTTGTTTGATAAGAGTCTTTTCTCTAGATGCCAACTCAGCTTTGGTTGACTCCAATTCATCCATTAGGTTAGCAATGAAGATTTTGGTCTTCTTATCCATGTTTTTAGTTATTTCATTAATTTCTTCATCACTAGAGCCATCATCACTAGAGTAATCACTAGAATCACTACTAGGGATGTCATTAGGGAGAGGAGTTTTGGGTTTCGGTTTTGGTTGTACCTTCTCACCCTTTGCTATGAGACAAATGTGAGGGGAGCATTCATCATCATTGGACATTTTGTTGAAGAGCTTTGGTGAAGTGGATGACTTGTGAATAGCAATGGTTGCCATCTCTTCATCTTCACTTGAGCTCTCTACCGTTGAATCCCATTCATGCCCAATATGTGCTTCACCCACATATCTCTTGCTCTTCTTGTGGTCACCCTTGTCTTCTCTCTTGCCTTTGCCAAATTTGTTATCTTTCTTCTCATTTGGGCAATCGGCAATGAAATGCTTGGTGCTACCACAATTATAGCAAGTTCTTGATTTCTTGTTTGGGAACCTTCTACTCATGAACTTGTACCCATTTCTCTTTATGCCCTTGTTGAATCTCTTCATGAAAAGAGCTATGTCATCTATCTTCTCGGACTGCTCACCATCACTATCATTTGCTTGCTGTTTTTAGGACAGCTAGGGGTTGATCTCTTGCTGCTCTTGTTTGCCTTGAGAGCCACATCCTTGATCTTCATCCCTTCCATCCTTGCTTGCAACTCACCAAGCTTCTTCCTCTCAAGTGCTTCTTCTCCTTGTAGATCAAAGGTCATTATTCTTCCAAGCACATCACTTGGTGTGAAGTACTCAAACTTCTTCTTGTCCCTAATCAAGGTCACAACGGTCTCATTCCTTGGTGAATAAGTTTCAAGCATTATCTTGACAACCTTTTGATCATTGACTTCTTCACCACCAAGTCCTCTAATCTTGCCAACAATAGTCATCAATCTATCAAACATCTCTTGTGGCCCTTCACCTTCATTGATCACAAACCGGTTGAGCTTGACCATCAATAGATCAATCTTGGACTGCCTTACTTTGCTCACACCCTCATGTGCAAGGTGCAAGGTGTCCCATATTCCCTTAGAAACTTCCAAGCCCATCACCTTGTTGTACTCATCACCATCCAATGCACTTAGCAACACACTAGTTGCTTGGGTATTGAGTTGTATGCAGCGAAGCTTAGTGGTGGTGGGGCTTGTAGGATCCACTGGAGGCTCACATCCTCTATGGACTATCTCCCAAGCAACAGGGTGAAGACCTACAAGATAATCCTTCATCAAGTGTTTCTACTTGTCAAAGTTAGTCCCATCAAAATGAGACAACTTGCCCGCGGGTACATGGAAAAGAGGCTTATGCTCATGGTTAGAGATAGATGAATATTTAAAGGATACGGCAGAGTATTTATTGCTGCCATCATCCTTCTTCTTTTCTTTTTTCTTCTCACTCTTGGTGGCTTGGTATGACACATCATCATCACCATCGGAGCTGCTAGAATCAACCTCCGCTTGAGAGGCTTGCTCTTTACTCTTCTTCAGCTCCTCCTCCTTAGCCTTGAGCTCCTTCTTGAGCTTTCTTACTTCTCTTCTATGAAGCTTCTCGGCAAGCTTTAAGCTCTTAGCTTCATTGATTACATCTTTTTCTTTTTGCTTTTTCTTTCCTTCTCTTCTTAATCTTATTTCTTTTTTTCTTCTTGCTTTCTCTCCTTCGGACATGCCAGCGGTGGTCAAGTATTTGTCCATGGCCACACTTTCATCGTTGTTGTCCGTGGAGTGTAAATCCACATCCTTGCGGTTGATATGCTTGACACTTCCCTCTTCGGCCATTACCTCACACGGTTAAGTGCTTAATGAGGTAACCAAGCTCTGATACCACTTGTAAGGACCTGATTAGCCTAGAGGGGGGGGTGAATAGGCCTGTTTAAAATCAAACTTCATAGAATATATTAGCACAGGCGCGGCACTGCCGCCCTTTACCCCGGCACTGCCGCGGGTGCCCGGCACTGCTGCTCTTTGGAGCGCCACTACTAGTCACCTGGACAGAACTGTGCACAATTCAAAATATATGATGAATATAGAAATTGTGCTTGAATCAAAACCTTCCTAGATGTATGAAGAACTTCCAGCACCACTTGAAAGTGGTAGAAACACACCCACGGCGTAGATCGGGACCAAACCCTAGAAATCAACTTGAGAGCAATATATATCAAAGCAAAGAGACAATCACAAGTTGACACAAGATTTGACCCGTGGTTCAGCTCGCCACCAAGGCTTGCCTACGTCCATATTGTTGAGGTGCGCCACACAAGGCTCAAGCTCATCACAAAGGCTAGCTCTTTCATTCCTCGGTCTCAAGTCAAGAGAGTGAACTCTTGAGATGAGGGGCAATGTATTAGCAAAGTGGTGGTGTTACAAACCTCCCTAGGCTGCCACACAAGGTTGGCAAGCTCAAGGGCGACGCCTAGCCGGCTAGTAGCAAAGCTCAAAGAGTAACAAACTCAAACCGCCGGCCACCACGCGAACCAAATGCTTGTAGGAGTTGAAGATCCGAAGGAGAAGCTTTCCACTGAAGCTTGGAGGCTCAAAATCTCAAATATTTGAGTGGAATCAATGGAGGAGAGTGTTGGAGCAACCAAGGGAGAGAGGAGAGCAAGAAGAGAGCTTCTCAAGCCTGTTCTCGAAATGAATCTGAGTGAATGGTAGAGATAGCCGTTGGGGGAAGTGAGGGGATAAGGTTATACCCCCTCACTGCCAACGGGCAGAAAACAAGTCGCGGCAGTGCCGGACATAGGCGCGGCAGTGCCAGATTGCCCGGCACTGCCGACCTGGCAATAAGAGCAAAGATGAAATCAAGGAATAGCTGACTGTTTTGCCTGAAGTGTATGTGGAGGTGTATGTTGGATGTAAAGATATAGCATTTGGTTCACTTGTTGGCATGCGTGTTGAATCCCTCTTAATAATACAGCATACCTAACTCAAATTCGAAATATAAAATGAATTAAAGTCCTTTGAGCCTTGTTGCCATGCACTTTTGTAATTGGAGGGGTCCGCCAACCTGTTCATCAACCTCCTTTCTTTCAACATGCTTACTTGAAGAGTCTCATTAGTTCTCTAATTATGTTGTCATGTCACCAAAACCCACTTAGAGCTTGATTGCACTTTCACCGCATCCTCCCAACCTCCGATGTCGCCTCCCTACCCTGCCGCCTCCACCACGGTCGGCTTCAGATCTGGCAATGCCACTCTCACACTTGCCTCCGCCTCCAACACCTTCCACTGTCTCATTGCTCATCGCCCAACGCAGTGGCCGCGGCCACGGAGCTCCGACGAGACCCTACCGCCACAACAACCTCCTCCTTCCCCTCCCCACCTCTTGCCCTCCCCCCCTCACATGCATGCGTCCATGGTGACCTCCGGAAGTTCGGCCATGGCGCCCTTGTCTTGATGTAGCCTGACCACTGTTGCCGCCATCAGCTAAACAATCCACGGGAATCCCCACCCCATAGTCGGCGTTCCTCCCCTTGGTCTGCCCCTTCTAAACCTGCGGGAGTTGAGGAAGAAGGGGTCATGCCTCGTCGGAGCTAAAGAAGAGGGCGGGCACGGGTGCGGGCACAAGTGAGTGAATCGGACACTAAGGAGAGCACCAACGCGAAATCGACGATCGATTTGGGTGTGCGCACCAAGTCCCTAAATCATGCGCGTTTGTAAGTAAGCATTTCCGTATTTTCAAATACAGTTTTAACTTAGTGCGTGCTTGGTTACACGCCACAAATTTCCACACCACAATTGTGGTTGCCACATGGAGTGAAACAACTATTTGGTTGTTTATCAAATTTAGGCGGCCACGGAAAAGCCAATGCTTGTAGCTAGCATTTCTTGCCGATGGTGTGGCGCTATTTCTATTCGCCAGATATTGTGGCGCCACTGGCATGGTTGTTCCATAAAAATGTGTACTTCCTCTGTCTCTAAATAGAAGTGCGAGAAGTCAAACTTTTTTAAAAAAATTAACCAATTATATATAAAAGAATATAAATATATATAATACATAATTAGTATCATTAGCATTCAATATACTTTTATAATAAATTTATTTGAAGATATGAATATTGCACGTATTTTTAATAAACCAAGTTACAGTTGAGAAAGTTTGACGTGCACGTATTTCACGACGACTTTTTTTCTGAGACAGGGGAGTAAGACATACTCTCTCGATACCCATATTAGTTAATATTTAGGATAACAATACGATCTTCAAAGCGTAACTTTGACTGTTTATATTTTAAAAAATATTTATTGAAATATAATATATGTTTTTTTATGAAAGTATTTTTCAAGACAAATTTATTGATATGATTTTTATTTTTCTGAACTTAATAATTTAAAAGTTATTTATAATTTATATTCTTAATGTTTAACTCAAACCTTGTTTAAAACATCAAACTACTACGTATACGGAGGAGGGAGCATGACCTATTCTGTCCGCAAACTGGATCGCATGAATGTCAGGGCAGGGTCGGGCCCAGTCTGCCAGTCAACATTTTTCTGCAGCTTTAATTTGTCCGTTGCTACATACTGAAGATTTCAACGAAAAGAATTGTATTCACAACTTGCACACAAAACATCGATCATCTCAAGTTCTGAACTGAACTCATGCGAATCCTCCAAAGTAGACAAAACCGCCGTGATGGAAATGTTCAGCACATTTATATGGCGGCCAAGATAGTCAATCCTGCCGAGCCAGAGAGACCATACAGACTGACCGATTCATCTTCTCTCCGTAATTTCAAATTTTCTTTCAGTCCTGATCAAACTAAGCACACTGAGAGTTAATCACTCCTTTGCCCACTACCGCTATATATATGCATGCATGCCCTGCAATTCCCTTGCATCTCCAAACAAATCACAGAGCTTCGCAGAGCATTTGTATTTCCATTCTTCTTCAGCTTCTTCAGCAGCTGTGAATTAATGGCATCCGTGAAGGCGTACGTGCTGCTGTTCACCGCCTTCTTCTTCTCCGGGCTCATGCAGCTGTCCATGGCAGCACAGGAGAAGCAGCCGGCGGCAGTGCGGGTGATTGACGCAAAGGGGATTGATCAGGCGATCGCGTACCTGCTCATGTTCGCTGCATTGTTCGTCACCTACTTCGCGCACTGATGAAGTGATGATCGCTGCCTCGGAGGACACTATGCACAGCAGCATCATGAGTGGTCTGAAGTAGATGAGCCCCTAGCTGTAGTGCTGTTATAGGTTCTGATTCGCACTTCTGCATCAATTCAGTTCGTTCCCATCAGTTCGCTCTCAATTTGTTAAAAAAAAGAGCAACTTAATGATGATGTATCGAGAATTCCTTATAAGTTCAAAAGGCTGTTAATTTGTTTGCAAAAAAATTCAGCAGTGTACATGGCAGTTTTGAGTATTGTGCAGTAGTGTAGAGAAATGTAATTGAAATGACCACTTTAAAAATACCTATAAGTGATCACGAAAAATAAAAATTGGCATGTAAGCACATTATTTTAGGTGTATATATTTTTCATAAAATTTATTATACATTAAACAAATTCACCTCGTAGATGTGATAATATGATAAATCAACACGCAGGAATGTTGAACACATTAGTGCTAAATTGATTTATTACAATGGAGCTATATATTTTGAGCCTTATTGCCCATTGGAGTGCTTTTGCAGCAATAACCAAGCCGAATATGATGTTTTCTATCTAGGCTAGACATTTCATATTTCATTGGGCGTGAAACATGTTCTTTTTTTTTAGTGATTCATTGCCGGTGGTGCATCAAGCGCTAGTAAGTTTCAATATTTGGAGAAGTAACTAACAACTATATCTTGATAAATGCCTTGAATTCGACGAATTCTGAATTTGATATATTTCAAGGCATGAAAGGTTAACATATTGACTCAACAAGCATTGGGTTTTAACGTCCTTAAAGGACGTAATTTTGCAATTAAAGGAGGTCCAATGCAAAATAATCAAATTGGTGCCAACCTATGAAAACAGGCTAAGCCAGTTTCTGAAACTGGCTAAGCTAGTTTTCTCGATGAGGACCATGTCCAAATTTGTTCAAATGAGCTTGGAATCAATTTAGGTGATTGGAGTGTTTCCATTATAAGCCATTTACTTGATCCAAATGCTAAAGTTGTTAAAAGTATTCAGCGGGTTGCATTTAAATATGTTTTGGTCGATGACGAATTATATTGATAGCGAAGACTTATTGTTTAAGTGTTTGGGTTATGTCAAGATTATTAGAAAGAAGATTGAGGACAATCTCAGAAGATGACATGAGCAACAGTCAGGAAAATGATCTCCAAGTTCTGAATTCATAAGCTTAAATGAGGTAATCAAAATGGTGTTTGTTAAATCTTATAACACTAGACACATTAAAGGGGGTTATCTTCCAAGAGCAATTAATAGGGGGTATTTTGAAAACGTATTTCCTAAATGTTTGGCAAAATGATAAAATGTTGTCCAAACAATGATCGATACATGTATCACCCTTAGAATAAGATACAGACGATGTATATATCGTCCTTTGGATGACAAATAGGCGAGTAGTTGGACATCGTTGCTACTTGCTCTAGTATGTTTTTAGATTCATATAAACCTCACCTAAAACAAAGGAGACATATATTGGCAACAAAATATGGACAAAAGAGGTTAATCCTAGAAATAATTACAGCACAAACCAGCTTGGCCATTTTTTCTAAACCGGCTAAGATGGTTTGTTGTCAATACATATTTAGAAAAAAATACCTAGCAAAAAATATCTTAGCCGGGCTAAGATGGTTTTGTAAAGTTCTTTAGATTGAAGAATAAATCACACTGTTGTGCTCCTCTCGCCGAGATGATTGAAAAACATATATAGAACATTCAATTTGAAGTACGAACAAAGGAATTATGCTCCAAGTATTGAGTTGGATTTTTATTGCGTTTTGCAATGGTTCTTGACCCATTGCGGGATAAAACCATCTTGTCCTTATAAATGTAAGGCATCACGGTCAATTGGGGTATCCAATATGTAATTGAACATCTTGTTGTTCATGGCCTAATTAATATCTTCCAACAACCATGCTGTTGTTCAATGCTTGATATGACAATGAAGGATGATACTCTATTTGGTGGTCGACCTTGGACAACCCGCCAACATCCTTTCTTTGATAGGGTCTCTCACGGATGAGAGCTTATTTGACAACACCTTTGCTTGTTTGCTTTAAGACCAGTCTCAATGTAATGTTTTATCACGCGCTTTTCTACTTGTATGAAACTTAATATGAAATGAGTCTCTCTCTCATTGCATAGTTTCATGCGGTTACCAATACCTATCTCTTTCTTTTCTCTCTCATCTCCACCATACATTTGCATTGCATGCATCGTATGAAACTAAGAAAGGTTCTCAATGGGGATTTCATACGGTTTCTAACGTTTTGGAAACAAGGCTGTATAGTTTCATCACCATGAAACTTTTTCCCTCTCTCTCCTCATCGTTTTATGTAAAAAGTGCAAATCTGCTGATGTGACATCCTATTTAATGTGCATGAAAATTTCTATGAAACCTCATTGAGACTGGTCTAACTAGTCGTCCTTAAGCACGTAAACATCATAGTTACTTGTAAATATAGCCCCTCTTCACCGCGAAAGCATGATAGTTACTATTCTTGGGTGTTACGACTGTGCAAAACCGAGAAAACCAGCTGGGCCAATTCCCGAAACCAGCTAGGCTGGTTTTGTCAAAATCGTGCTGCATCAATCCATTTGCGATCTGAGCGATATATCTTTCTGTGGTGTTTGAATGTTTGACCAATCTTTGCATCAACAAAAAAATGTGCAATGGCCTAAACTCAACTCAGCGAATTCGTTTCCAGTTTACTAGCATGTTTACATGGGCCCTATTTACATTGCTTTGATGTGATAAAGAAAACCAAATGGTAAAAAAAACGTGCTAAATACCATGACAGACTGAACTTGGTCACATCACCCGATGACTGCTACCTCCAAGTCAATACTGCCGAGCGTCCGAGCCAGACAAACAGTTTGACCTATTCCTCTTCTCTCTTCAAAGTTTTCCTTGGTATCCTCTTCAAACAAAGCACACACTGACACTGGCACATCGTTCACTACAAGTAGCTCGTTCAATTTCAATCCTATTTATACTCGCCAATTCCTGTCGGCGTGTCCATAAACATCAAACTAATTCCCTAGCTAGCAACAAGCAAAGCAAATCAGCTTCGTGCATTTACATTTTGATTCTTCTTCAGCTTCAGCAGCTCTAAATGGCATCCGTGAAGGCGTACGTGCTGCTGTTCACGGCTTTCTTCTTCTCCGGGCTCATGCAGCTCTCCATGGCACAGGACAAGCCAGCGTCAGCGCTGGTGATCGACGCAAAGGGGATAGATCAGGCGATCGCGTACATGCTCATGTTCGCTGCCCTCTTCGTCACCTATTTCGCGCACTGAAGCAAGATAGCTACCTCAGTAGACAGTAGAACAGCATCATGGGTGGCCTGAAGCAGAGCCCCTTGCTGTAGCTGTAGTGCTGTTATAGGTTCTGATTCGCACGTACTCGTGCGTCAGTTCAGTTGGGTCCGATCAGTTTTCTGTCAATTTGTTAAAAAAAAAAGGCTTACGAGCAATCTAATGATATGATGATGTTAAGACATGTTTGGAGGGCTCTAGTTCTAAAATGTTTTTTATACTCCTGCGTGTATCTACTCTTACCTCATGGTATATGTTATCCGGCCATACCTGCGGTCATAGGTAACGGAGCCGCGAAAGTCGGAAACGGGAGACTTCAGGACGTGGCGTGCGGCCCATTAGAACCGCTAACGGGTTTGGATAGAATCCGAACCTACATTCTCCGTGGAATTGGCCGTCGCTCGCGTATGTATAGGAACCGCAATTATTATTTAATACGGAGTAATTATTGGAGAAAACATATAACTATTAACGGAGAAGAAATAGGATCTCAATTGTGTGGCTTGAGATGGGACCTTACAAAGGAGTATATAGGCACACTTTTTTTCATCAAAGAAAGTATATATTCATACTTTTTAAAAAGGAGTATGTATACATACTTCTTTTAAAAATGATTATATTTTCATACCATTAGATTGGAGTAGTCTGTTCTTGGGAACATACTCTTTCTAAAAAGGAAATTTGTATATACTCTTTCCATTAAATCAATATCAAAATTACAATCCACTGTATATACACGAAACTGCCTTTAATTTGTAGAAAATTTTACATTCACTTTCTGTCATATCAGCAGTACGTAAAGTTAAACCTTATAAAAAATTGTACAAAAGAGAATTAAATGTAGTAGTATGGGACTATATATATATCAGCATGTTCCACTATGTATCCATACTTGTGCGATTGCCACCCACGAATTCACATTTGATGCCAATATGGTGAAGAAGCAGCCGGCAGATACACAAACATCAAGAGCTCTTGTTTCTGTGAAATACTACAGATCAGCAACAAATTTCATGGACTTGAAGCTACAAGAAAAAGATAAATTTGGGATTTAAGACATATGAGTCACATTTCATAATCATATGCAAGAGTATTAATACATACTTCTTAATTAGGGAGTATATGTACATACAATCTTAAGAAATGAGTTGTGTATATAGCAGAATGTAAGGAAGTATTAATACATACCCATTGTCAGAAACTATGAAAATATTGCGGTTTCAGCAGAGATATCAGCTGCTATCTTAACCATCATCTATCGACAGGCAACATACTGCTTTAGGCCATCTTGACTTGACGTCGTCAAAATATCATGATAATTAATTTTAGCACCAAGCAGAACTAATAGCATATCAAGTATGAAGTGATACATACTCCAATCTGAAAAAAAGAGATTTGATATTAAATGTTGAAAAAAGTATCAGGTGATACTCTAATCATTAGTACCGCTGTAGAATCAATTGATACCATATGAAAAATAAAAATTCAGTGCTCCGGAACACAAAAAAAAGTATCATGTGATACTCCAATCTGTAAAAACTAAAAAAAGGGATCAAGTGATACTTGTCCAACGGCACTATAATCTGAAAAACGAGATGCAGTCATAGAAGAACTGGGATGCTAAATTGAAATCATACATACAGATGCATAGATGTATCCATACTCTCCTGAAACAAACAGTGGAATGTTAAAAGAAGCGTCACCTGTTCACATGTCACCGGGGATCCTGGTACATGAATAGTCATGACGGCGACTATTTCCCTGCCCACGAGCAATCACGACACCACCGCAAATCTAGCGGGTATCCTCCCATTAGATGCCAATTCCTTGAAGGAGCCGTCATCGGGGGAGATGGGGGAGCCGCCATTGCCGCTGGGAGGGGGAAGCCCCGCCACCACTGCCACTGGTGGGCCTCGTCACCAGATCCAAAGGGCGTGGAGGAGGGGGCACCGACGGATCCATGGGGTGGGGAAGGGGACTACATGGACTGGAGCGAGCTTGCAGATTCAGATCGAGGGGCACGCGGGGGGAGGGTCGCCGCCGCCGGTGAGCGAAGAGGAGCCGCCGCCGGTGACGGAAGAGCCATGCCCTGCCTGTGGGGTGGAGGCTCGAGGGGCACGCGGGGGGAGAGTTGTCGCCGCCGATCTGTGGGGTGGAGTGTGCTGCAGCGCCATCGTGGTGGAGGCGTCGTCACGGACGACGGACAGTATAATGAGTCTAACGGGTAATGATCTATTACTAAACCCGATAAGCCAAAACATGCGAGAAAGTTTTTTTTTTTTTTGGAAAAACGTGCGAGAAAGGTTATGTGGATGAGTCAGGCCTCGACGGAGGGTGCGATGACGTCCGTTAGTTACTAGGCAGGAGTAGATACACGCAGGACTAATAACGAATTTTCTTATATATATATATATATATATATATATATAGGATGAGTCAGGCCTCGACGGAGGGTGCGATGACGTCCGTTAGTTACTAGGCAGGAGTAGATACACGCAGGACTAA
Organism: Microstegium vimineum; assembly: GCA_022036555.1. Taxonomy (NCBI): domain Eukaryota; kingdom Viridiplantae; phylum Streptophyta; class Magnoliopsida; order Poales; family Poaceae; genus Microstegium; species Microstegium vimineum. Next base: position 46,421,294 of record CM039134.1, on the reverse strand, counting down.
TAACGAATTTTCTTATATATATATATATATATATATATATATATATATATATATATATATATATATATATATATATATATATACGGAGCACCATATTTATTCAGATCCACCATTGAGTGACTTCACCATAGATTTTTGGCTCTCACTAATGTATTTGGTAGAGTTCCACCACAGATCTAGACTAATATATACAATTATATAAAAAAATAGGGGGCATAATGAAAAATGCAAAAAATGAAAATAAAATATTGCAATGGGGCATCTTCTTCCTCCATGTCCCGACCGGACCAGCATTGGAGCATACCGTGACGTTGGGCTCTAGTGTGGCGACGACCAAAGACACATGTGCGGGGTGGCACGGCAGGTGGTGGCGTGCAGCGAGCGGGTGGCACAAGCGCTGTTGAGTATGACAAAGAAAAGGATGAGATAAAAAAGAAGCATACCTACTAGTGTGTAATTAGTGGCATGCTAGGTAATTTTTTTTAACTCCAAGAATCTCTAAGCTTGTAAAGCATTGTTGACGTCGATAACGTCTAATACAAACCATCAACATATCTTGTGTAAATGACTAAAACGAAAACATATATAGAATTAGGGATTAAACTGACAAATCTTACGAGTTTTGGTGAATCTATGTTTTTTTAGGGATTAATCAGTAAAACCGTCAAAGAGGTCCTACATGTCATATCAAATCGTGAATTTCTCGAGGTACCAACTCCAGAAGGTTCTAGAGGACAGACAGGTGGGGTTGGCCCTACTTGCAGGCCGGCCGGCCCCTGGCCCCACCTGTCGGCCTTCATATCTTGATGTTAGTTTTCCACCGCCTTAGGTTTGCATCTAAGCCGTTTATTAAGGTCAATTTGATTTGAAGGTCAAGATTCACCACTCCGGCTATAAAAGCAGCTTTGTAACCCCTACTCAAATAGACTTGATTCAGAAACCCTAAGCCTCATCGAGAAACCCTAATCAAGATCCAAAGCCAGCAATTAAGAAGAAGATTAGTCCTCCAATGTAGGATCTAGTCTTATATATTTAGATATAGTAAGATAGAGTGAAAGGGAGAGTTTGAAGGAAGTACCGGTTTGTTGGTGCTCTCTTTGTGCTTGCATCTGACGAGATCAAGTTCTTCAAAGCTTGCTTCTAAGATTTCTCTCATAATCGACTTATGATTCAAGCAAGCAACATTGTTTATATTGTTCTTCGATCATGCTTGTCTGTCTTTTGAGTACTTTAACCCTTGTTGCTCTTGGATTAAAGTAGTATTCATAGTGTAAGTGTGATGCTTAGACTCAGTTACTAGTAGATACACCCTATTAGCTGGACCGGTGGTAGCTCACGGGGGTAACTCTTATAGCCTCGTTGAATCTTAGATAGTCCACCTCTCGTTAGTAGGTCGAGCAGGAACATATTGGTAGGAAGATCATACTGCCTATGTTCTTCTTATGCAATTTTTCCAGTTGAGAAATACAAAACATATCTTACTGAGACAGACTTAGAAGACTTTAGTGATCTCTCTACGCTCTTATCATCTCAAGCCTTAGTTGCTACTCAGGGGTTAAGTTAGACTTAGTGCTCACACGGGTTTTCTTAGATTCAATATTAAACTAGGTACTCCCGGTGAAGTGCTACATCAGTATCTATCTGTGAGCTTGTTGATTATTCTGTGTGCGGTAATAAATACCAACAAACATCCCTAATTGTGCTCCATGAATTTGAGGGCAGGCCCATGAATTTTGTAGAGCTGCTCTATGGTGAATCGATGTGGATCTAAAATTATTTGTCATGAAAAAATGGATCTTGAAAAAGTGAATATGTAGCTGTTTTCGTGGATCTAGAGCTGCTAGATCCAGTCTAAACTAACACATAGTTTTACAAAATTGGTACATGAAGGTTGGTGGGAGACCTTGGTCGTTTTTTTGGTGGAAGAAGGATGGAATACATTAAGATTAGGGTCAAGATATGGAAAGATGCTTCAATAGCATTCCCATCCAACTTGCAAAATTGTTGAGTGCTGACAGCAAAAAAAAAGCCAGAGAGATTGCATTTGAATTTGGGAATCAAATATAAATGATAAGAATGAAATTTGAGGCAATTTGAGCCAAATCAAAGAAAACCAGCTCAGTCTCGTTTGTCAAACCAGTTTTCAGCTTCAGTGTGCACAACCTTCAAAAACCGTCCAAGGTCAGTTCCATTTGGTGGCTGGCCGAACACTATGCATATTTCTAAAGGCGGGCATGTTGTCTGCCTCCGTGAAAAAAGGACTGCAAATAAAAACTTCAATGACAATGAAATAGTTTGCTTGTGTACATGCTATTCAATTCTTTAGACGGACACGATACAGCGCCCGCCTGCAAAAATGCCTACTCCACATGGTACAACACATCACATGTCTACCTTGGAACCAGCTATAGCTTTTGGAGTTGTCGTCGTTGAGGCCGCCCTTCCACCGTCCGTGTCGGCTCCCATCGCCGGGGCCAGCCGGCCAAGCACCAAACGGGTTGCCGCTGCATACCTGCCGTCGTCGTGTGTGTCAACTCTAGATCTGCAAATGGTAGACTTTGAGTGCCCGACAAAACAGACTTGATAAAGACAGCTTTGCTGACTCCTTTGCCGATTAACCTTTGCCAAGGTGGCACTCGATAAAGCTTTTGTCAAGTGAAATTAGGGAAGCTTGTGATTTCGGTACTGTTTAGTAGCACTTGCAAGTGCGGCTAGGCTGAAAAGATAATCAAACCAGCAACTATAGCTCTCATAAGCTTTTCTGGCAGACATAAAGCATGCAAATTTATATTTCACAAAAAAAACATGCGAATTTACAACTACTGTATATACGCGAAACAATTAGTTCGCACTCTCAGGACAACACTTATCAATACCTGTTGTGTCATGACTCGGGCGAATGGAGCCATGCGTGCATCCTTGAATTGAACCAAAAGAGCATTGGGAGAGAGAGAACAAAAACAAGACTAGATCTACCAAAATTTGCATGCATTGCTGGGCAGGCTGACTTAGAACGGATAACAGATCATTTATGGTGCTAATTCCAAAGAAAGTCGGAGCTGTGACTCACTAGTAGAAAAACTATTTTTACTGGTGTCCCCCAAAACACATCACAGGCGGTTGTGGGTTTCACGCCGCCTGTGGTGTGTTTTGGCTGTCAACCGCCTGTGATGTGGGATTATCACAGGAAGCCAACCGCCAGTGTAAATGACGTCATTTACACTGTGCCAACCGCCTGTGGTATACTCTGTCTATATAAACCACCCTCCCGACTCTCACTCTCTTCTTCCTCCCGACCAGCTACAGTTCTAGCCGCCACTTTCCATTAGAAGCGATTTTGGAGGTCCAGATTTTTTAAAATACAAGGGGGGGTTGATCTTCATTTCTTGAAAGGTGATTGGTTAAAAAGGTTAGTTTATGTCCCTATTGCCTCATTTAGCTCATTTTTGCTCAATTGGAGCCACATTTTGGATCTAGGGTTTCACCATGAGTGAGAGAGAAGAATACCTAGGTTATTATCTTTGTTTTATTCATGTGAGGTTGATTAAATTGATTATATAACATCTCTCCTCTCTTCATTTTTATATTTGCTTTTTAATTTAGTTTATGCTAGATATATTTACTTGTTTTCATGAATCAATGTTGTGTTAAATAGAATTTATATATAGAGGGAAGTGTAGTTTTTTTTGTTAGTTTTTTATTATGCTTTTTTATTTCTCAATTTATTTCATCCACTTTATGCACTTATGTTTCATTAATTTAATTGTGATACTTAGTAGCTGGACCTAAACCCTAGCTAATAAACTCTAAGGGGGAGGTTTTGATCTTCATTTATAGAGACAAGGGGACATTTATCAAAATATAAGGGGAGAGGTTTTAATCTTCATTTCTTGGAAGGAGGTTGTTAAAAAGGGTTAGTTTATGTCCCTATTGCCTCATTTAGCTCATTTTTGCTCAATTTGAGCCACATTTTGGATCTAGGGTTTCACCATGAGTGAGAGAGAAGAATACCAGGTTGTTTTCTTAGTTTATTCGTGTCATGTTGATGCCACTTTGAGCCACATTTTTGCTCCATTTTCATTTTTTATTTTTAATTTAGTTTATGCTAGATATATTTACTTGTTTTCATTGATCAATGTTGTGTTAATGTTGATCAATGATACTTAGTGGCTAATAAACTCTAACGGGGAGGTTTTGATCTTCATTTATTTTCTTCAAGTCAGGTTGATTAAGATGGTTACATAATATTTGTCGTCTCTCCCTTTTGAAAATCAGGTATTGATCGATGGAGAGGTCATTCTGGATGTATAATTTGTCAAGGCTAGATGAATCATACATACCCGAGGTTCAAAAGTTTATTGATGCCGCTAAGAACCATGCTTGGAGAACAAAAAAGACGCACATACATTGTCCATGCATGGACTGCAGGAATGTGAGAGTATTTGATGACCATCAACAAATCCTTTCTCATCTTGTCCGCCGAGGATTTATGAAGGATTACTTGATTTGGACAAAGCATGGAGAGGAGAGCTATGTGTCTTATACAATTTTAGCCATGCAAATATCGACGTCGATGGTCCAGATATGTTTGTTGACGGTGGGTTTCAGTTAGTACACGAGACACAACAACCTGTCACTGATGGTCCTGATCATGGTTTCGCTGGAGGAATTGAAGGCGTCGGAACTAATGTGATGTAAAATAATATGGTTGCGGAAGATGCAGAATTCCTGGAGGCAATGTTGCGTCGTCATGCAGAAGATCCATCAATGTTCTTCAAGAAAGGTATGGAGGCCCTGATGAAGGCAGCAGAAGAACCTTTGTACGATGAGTCTAAGGGTTGCACCAAAGAGTTCACGACCTTGCGTTCGGTGCTAAAGTTGTTGGTATGCAAAGCTAGGTTTGGTATTTGTGATGCTGACTTTGATGCATTCTTGAGTATTATCACAGACATGCTTCCTAAGGAAAACAAAGTGCCTGCTAACACGTACTATGCAAAGAAGCTAATCAGTCCACTCACGATGGGTGTTGAGAAGATCCATGCTTGTAGAAATCATTGTATCCTATATCGAGGTGACGAATATAAGGACATGGAGAGTTGTCCAAAGTGTAATGCAAGTAGGTATAAAACGAATAAAGACTACAAAGAGGAACATTGTGCTGCCTCGGTGGTGTGTAAAGGAAAGAAGCAAAAGAAGACCCAACAGAGTTCAAAACCCATGATCAAAGAAAAAGAAGTAGCCTATTATGCGCTGAAAAAGATTTCTGCTTTGGTGATATGGTACCTGCCTGTGGTCGATCGATTGAGTTGTTTGTTTGCTAACCCAGAGGATTCCAAACTTATGAGCTGGCATGCTTCTAATGAGCACATCAAAGACGATGGGAAGCTTCGGCACCCAGCCGATGGCAAGAAGTGGATAGATTTCAATAACAACCACGAAGACTTTGCAAAGGAACAAAGAAATGTTAGGTTTGTACTGAGTACTAACGGAATGAATCCATTTACTGAGAGGAGCAGCACGCACAGCACATGGCCGGTGATCCTCACCATCTACAACCTTCTGCCATGGTTGATGCAGAAGCGAAAGTATCTCATGCTAACCATCCTTATCTCTGGACCTACACAGCCTGGAGTTGACATGGATGTTTTCTTGGAGCCCTTAATGGAAGACATGAAGATATTGTGGGAAACAGGTGTTAAAATGTGGGACGAGTACTGCCAAGAATCATTCACGTTAAGAGCAATTATCTTTGTTACCATCAACGATTACCCTGCTCTCTTCACATTATCAGGGCAGTTCAAGGGAAAGGTTGGTTGTGTGGTATGCATAGATGAAACCGCTCATGTGTCCCTTACTGCATCTAAGAAGATAGTGTACATGAGACACAGACGCTTCTTATCGAAAGGACACAGGTACCGCTAGAAGATGGATAAGCACTTCAACAATAACGTTGAACTCCAGTCTACTGCCCCACTAGACAACAGTAAAGGCAAAAGAGTTTTCAACCTAGTCAGGAACCTTAAATTTGTTTTCGGGAAGAAGACAACAGACGGAAAACCAAGAAAGAATGTCAAACCAACTCCAGGGGCTACGTTCAAGAAGAAATCTATTTTCTTCGAGTATTTGTCATACTGGCCTGAGTTAGACGTACGCCATGCAATCGATGGTATGCACGTTCAGAAGAACGTGTTTGAAAGCCTAATTGGAACCTTGCTAGACATAAAGGGCAAGACAAAGGAAGGACTAAAGTCACGTCTGGACATGGTACAGTTAGACATAAAAAAAAGAACTCCACCCTGTTCTTCAAGAAAATGGGAAGTACCATCTCCCGGCAGCAAGCTACAACCTCAACAATAATGAGAAACATTCGATGTGTGTGAGGTTGAAGAATCTGAAGGTCCCATATGGATTCTGCTCTAACATACGAAGTATTGTGTCAATGAAAGACCTTACACTCACCAACTACAACTCATATGATTGTCATACCATGCTAACTACTTTCCTCCCTATTGCCATCAGGGCTATAAATCCAGTGTGGATAAAGGTTGCAGTCACACGGTTGTGCTACTTCTTCAACAGGATCTCACAAAAGGTAATCGACCGTGATGAGTTGACATCTCTTAAGGAATTTGCAGCAGAGACAGTGTCATAGTTCGAGATGTGTTTTCCTTCAGCATTCTTCGATATTATGGTTCACCTTGTGGTGCACTTGGTTCCACAGATAGAGGCACTAGGTCCCATGTATTTGGATGAGATGTGGACGTATGAGCATTTCATGTCAACATTTAATGGCTACGTATCAACTCGTGCTCGTCCTGAGGCATCCATGGTAGAGGGGTACTTAACCGAAGAGGCAATTGAGTCTGATGGTCCATTCTACAACAGCGTCCTAAAAGACCAGGATGCAATAGGTTTACCTCCGTCAAGACATGATGGTAGGCTGAATGGAAGAGGGAGGATGGGAAAGAAATCATTAGTCCCGCAAGGTTACAATTCAATCCTCGAGGCACATCACAGCATCCTTCATCAACTCTCAATAATGGAGTCTTTCATCGAGCAACATATTGATCAGCTTCGCAAACAAAATCATGGGCACACAGATGAGTGGTTAATGAAGGAACACAAGAATAAGTTCACCTCATGGCTAAAGGAGCTTGACATTCCAGAGGGGAAAACAATTGAGGAACGCACCATCAAGGTGTTGGCTTCTGGACCATCACGCCAGGTCACATCATGGCAAAGCTATGATATTAGTGGCTTCACATTTTGTACCAAGTCCAAGGACCAAAAGAGCATTGCACAAAACAGTGGAGTTCGATGTGATGCCTTAGACTCTGAAACTGGGGATGAAAATATGTTCTTTGGCTTCGTTGATGTCATATGGGAGATAGACTATGGTACATTTTAGGTCCCTATGTTTCGATGCCAATGGGTTGAAGACAAACATGTCATAGTGGACAACTATGGGGTCAGAGTTCTTGATCTAAGTAAGGTAGGTTACAAAGATGATCCGTGGATAATGGCTAACTGTGCTGCACAGGTCTTCTATGTGGAACAGATTCTTTGTCCTAATGAGAAGAAAAATACCAACAAGCCAAAGCATGTAGTTATTCCTGGAAAGCAACAAGCTATAGGGGTTGATGGTGTATCTAACCTGGATGAATTTAATGAGTTCAGCAACATGTGTCTCTTTGTAGATGACCATCCAATAAAAATAAGGAGTGTTGAACAAAGCATCCCACAGAAATCGCTACCTTGGGTGCGCCACGATGGACAAGGAAGAATAGTATAGCTACCTAGATTGTTTTTGTTATTTGCCATGTAATCCATTTATGTTTGTACATGTGGAGACCCTATTTTTGTTTCTATGTGTGGGACCCTATGCTTACTTCACATAATTGCAATCTATTTCTATAATCCCGAGATGATGAACCCTATTTAAAACATTTATATCCCTAAACCCTAAACCCTAAAACCTTAACCCTTAAACCTAAACCCTAAACCCTAAACCTTAAATATAGATACATACAAAAGTATCTCAAACATGTCATTTAATATTTTTAACATGTATATCTTGTCAAGACAAACAATACAAAATTTAATTCACAATTTTTGGAACAATATATCTCAAGATATGATTTTTTAAAGCTTATGTATGGGTCATTATAAATATAGATACATACAAAAGTATCTCAAACATGTCATTTAATATTTTTAACATATATATCTTGTCAAGACAAACACCACAAAATTTAATTCACAATTTTTGGAACAAGATATCTCAAGATATGATTTTTTTAAAAAAAAATAGAATTATTTCTACAAAATTATTTCTATAGGCGGTTGGCATTGACCACCGTATGTAGAGATCCATTTCTACAGGTGGTGGTCAATCCCAACCGCCTGTAGAGATTCATTTCTACAGGCGGTTGGCATTGACCACCGCCTGTAGAAACGATTTCTACAGGCGGTGGTCAATGCCAACCGCCTGTAAAAATCGGGTTCCTATATATGCCGCGCGACTCGCCCGAAATTTTCCCAAGTCTCGAAGGTGCGAGTTCATTCGAAACCACGCCGTCAAGCTGCTCAAATTTTCGACAAGCTGCTGTGCCGCCCTTCCCACCATCGGCGGCCATCTCCGTCGCAGATCTTCGCGCGCGGCCATCTCTGCCGTCGGGGTAAGTTGCCTCTTCTTCCCCCTCTCTGTGGCGGGCGTGGCAGCGGCGACAGTTGCGCGCGATGGCGGTGGCACTCCCTCGGTTGCGCTGGCTGTGGAGTGCGTGGGCCAGAGGAGGTGCGCGCCGCTGTGCCGGGGGCGGGCGGGGGTGCGGCTGGTGGCGGTGACGGTGGCGGCGGCGGCGGCGGGCGGGGGTACGGTGGTGGATGGTGGCGGTGGTCGGTGGACCGGTGGCTCTTGGCGGTGGAGCACAGCGGCGCAACGGCGGACCGGTTGCGGTGGTGGAGGCCGGTGGAGCGGCGGCGGCGGCGACGACGACGATGGAGCAACGAGGAAGAAGAGAGGCGGCTGACGGGTGGGGTCCGCGTGTCAGAGAGAGAAAGGGAGGGCTGCGGGTGGGTAGGTGCTCCGCTTGGGCCGGTTGGGAGGCCGAGTGACTGGTGGGCCGGTGGGTGAGGCCAAGTGGGCCGAGAGAGAGGGTTAGGCTAGGTTTAGATATTTCTTCTTTTTTGATTTAGTAAGTGCTTGTAATTATTAACTGCTTATATATATATATATATTTAAATGCTTGTATATTATTTAAATGCTTATATATTTTTGTAAATGCTTGTAATTATTTAAATGCTTCGATATTGAAATGCTTGTAAATGCTTATATATGTATATGTAAATGCTTATATATGTATATGTAAATGCTTTGACTATAAATGCCTCCAAGCTACCCAAATTTCCATGTAATAAATGCTTGTAATTATTAAATGAGACCTTATATATATATATGCTTCATGTTTATTCCCTGAGAAAAAGACCTTATATATTATCACCAGAAAAAGACCTCTTGTGTCTATTTGCAATGATTATAAATACTTGTAATTATTCCATGCTTATTTAAAAGCTTTTCCAATATTATAAATGCATGTTTATTATAAAAAAGAGGGGAACATAGACATTTGTATTCACTGACATTTGTATAGACATTTGATTATTAGGTATAGATGTAAAAATACTTATATAAATGTCTATCCTTTATAAGATTTCTACGATGACATCTCCAAGCAACAAGGACCAAGCACAAGGGTCCATTCACATGGAACAAGCCCTAGGGTCTGAGCCCACGGAGCAAGTACAAGATGCCCACCAAACGGGGCAAGGCGTGGGGTCGTCCGACCCCACTGAGCAAGTACAAGACACCCACCAAATGGGGCAAGGCTCGGGGTCGTCCGACCCCATGGAGGAAGAAGAAGGGAACCAATCAACTCCGGAGAACACTTGGAGCCCTAGCGACGACTTCGAGCATCCCGAAGAGAGGAAGGCTCGAGAATAATTTGAACGTGAATTACGCCATGACCCTGATTATGATCCAGAAGCCGAGGAGGTAATTATATGATTTCATGTTTTTATTTAATTACATGTCTATTAAAACCATCACCATTAAACTCACAATGTTTATATTCAAAGGGCATTGGCTCAGATGGAAGAGTTGATCTCACAACGTGCCGAAGACGCACCCGAACCGACTGCGACGACGAGCAATGAGCCATCAAGGAAAAGGAAGCGGAGCGGTGCCAAACGAGGCGAGAGGATTGAACAAGTTTCCAGATGACATATATGCCATCTTAGAAGTTAGCCCAACTGGACAACCCACAACTTCTTTGGAGGCCCTATCCAAGTACCGAAACGCAATTGGATTCTGTGTTAGGGACATCCTTGACGTCACTAACAAGAACTGGTCCATTGTGTCGGAGGATGACAAGACAAGAATTTGGGAAAAAATGAAGATGAGGTTCCAGTTTCCTCGAGCCATACCAGAGGCATTGGTAAAGGACTATACATTGAAGCAGTCTACGATCAGTTTCCGAAACTGGAGGCATGAGTTAAATAACAAGTTTGCCAAGAAAGGGTTGGACCCTACAACAACGTACAAGATTACTAAAGGCCAGTGGGCGGTCTTTCTAGAGCAGAGGAAAGAAGCAGAATTCATAGCTCTGAGTGAAGCCAACTCCGCTCTCGCAAAGAAGAATAAGTACCACCACCATCTAGGCTCAGGTGGTTATCAGCGTCAGGCTCCCAAATGGCAACAAGAAGAGGCTGCTAAGAAGGCGAAAGGGTTACCGGCGCTGTCCGAACAAGTTGGTGAAAGGTCCGCGAATTGGATTAGGGCTAGAAAACCAAAGGAAACCGACAGCGGTTTGTCCTTTGATGACCCTCAGGTTGAAGCAGTAGCAAAGAACATATTTGCGGTGACAGACAAGCAACAGGAAGGTACATTCAAGCCACGAAGAGAGAGGGACATCCTTAGTGAGGGCTTGGGTAACCCAGAGCATCCTGGCCTTGTTTGAGGCGTCTCATCCAAAGAAGGATGGAAGGATGGATTCGGCCCTCAGTGGGAAGGTGAGTACAGGAAACGTGATAGATACAAGGAAGAAATGGCTAGCTATTTAAAGGCGAAGGCTAAGAAAGAGTTCACAGAGTTTATGCAGAAATTGCTAGATGATCCTCCTCCTGAGTTGATGCAAAAACTGGCGAGTGCGGTGTCAAATCAACAAATAAGCACTCAGGCACCCCAGATGCAGCTAATCCCAGTGGTGTCCCAGCAGATCGTTGCCGAGGTACCAAGCAGTGTTGCGTCTACAGGGAATAAGATTCAATATCCGGTTGACGACATTATTACTCTCGTGGCTTGCTCCCTAGTCATAAGATATGGCATTAACAATCATCGTACAAGGGAAGTAGCCACGGGCAAAGCCATCCCAGGACGCAAGTACCACGATGCTGACATTCCTGAAGACTACTGCAGAGTAGAAGTATCGACCGTGGTCCAAGGATATGAGGACGAGATGTTAGCATCCCCGGTCCCGAGGACATTGAGAAACTTGGACAAGCTATAAACAATTTCATTCTTTGGCCTCGGCGAGACGTCCAGCTGAGTGAGCCGCCACCGTCCTTGCAAGAGATAGCAGTTGAGGATTCATCAAGACCTACTGATCCTCTTCCAAACCCACCACCATCACCAATCCATTCTCTTGCGAGCCCACCTCCGTCACCTCCACCACATTCATCACCTCTGCCACATTCATCACCTCTGCCACCTCCGTCACCCCCGCCACGGTCATCACCTCCACAAACATCACCTCTGCCACCTCCACCACAAAAATCCACACCTTCCCCACAACCCACAGATCCTAAACAAACACCGGAGCCACCAGCGCCGCCAAAGAAGAAGTTTCCTATCCCCAAGTTGATTTCCCCCTTCGAGCCAAAGAAAAAAACAGCTGGCACGGCCAGATTTTTGAAAGGAATTAGGCAAAAACGCACTAGTGAAGTTCTCGAGTTGTCTGAGCTCAAGAAGTCAGCGCAGCCGGTGCATAAGGTGATTCCCTGCAAAATCAAGGTGCCAACTTGGGAAGACTACAAGTCCGTGCCTAAAACCTATATGGTGGGAAAGCCTCTACTAAGCTGGGAGAAACTCCAAAAGGTCCCAAACAATGTAAAAAGGATGCATGACTGGTACATGAGAGCATCTGCTACTGGCATTCACGCCATCAACGTGTCTATACCACATAAGGCATTTCAAAGTGATCATAATCTGTCTGTGATTAGCTTTGAAGATATTTGGTTGATGATGAACCTCGAGAGACTAGACGTACAGATAATAACGATATTTGTATTGTAAGTGTTACATAGTTACACATGCATTGTAGTTGTATCAATATTAAATAACTGGCATGCATTGTAGTTATATCAATGTTCAATATCTGACATATGCATGTGCCTTGTAGAATGCTATTTGATGAGCAGGAGCAGGCTTATGGTCCGGACCTCGATTATTATGCCGAGGAAAGAATTACCTATCTGAACCCAATTGATATATGCAAAGAAAGGCACACCTTTAGAATCGGGGTGAACAACGACGATTTAAGAGGCTTAAAAGGTGAAGCACGGGCCGCCAAAAGGAGACAATTACAGTTTAAATTTGAAGCCAAGTACTTCTTCTACATTTCAAAGTGTATGAAAAAGTACCAAGACAGGAAATCGATAGTGGCACTGTACAACTTTGGGTAAGTATATGAGTTTGGGTAGTGACACCATATAACTTTGGGTGATCAAACTACATAATATTTCAATACACAAATATATCATGAATTTGATTCATGCAGGGACTACTGGATCTGCGTCGTCATTTATCCTAAAAAAGGAAGGGTGCTGGTATTATACTGCAAATTACCCACCATCAAGCTATGGACATTTCATTGAAATACTAGAGATGTAAGTTGAGATCTGCACGTATACTTTGTATTATGAGATTTTAAGAATAATTAACATGGTGACTGTATTCGAGTTTGTAGGGCATGGCGGTTTTATATAATGCACGGTGAAAAGGTTGAATAGAAGAAAAAAGAAAAGGAGACATTGGAAGTTATATATGACTAACCGATAAGTATGAAAACTTACTCTTATGAATACAGATCATACATGTACTACGTGTGCGAGCATCTATAAATAACCACTTTAATTTTCTGTTTTATAGTACCACAAGCAACCAGCAGGATCTGTTCTCTGTGGATACTACATGTGCGAGCACATGAGAGGAGGAGACGACACAGCGACTAAGAAGAAACCTTCCAAGAAAAAAGTTAAGGCGACGACCATCAACGAAAAGGCATTGTACAACATAGTCGAGGACGTGTGCCTTTTCCTCATCAAACAAGTCATCTCAAGTGTAGGGAAATATCATGATTATGAAAGTGAATTAGTCAAGCCCGAGTACGAAGCGCTAACAGAGGTTTATAGCCTAAATCTTACTCAGTCCGGTTTTTAGAGGACAAGTCCAAACTCTTGATGTATATAGGTCTGTAACTTTATGTGTGTGAACGTAAGACTCATGTATATAATGTGTCATACACTTGTAACTTTATTGCGGGCATGATACTTTGAAGAAAGAAATGTATGTATGAAATATTTAATTTACATGTTGTTATATATTTGAACACCATCCAATAGGGTTTAGTAGTCTCAATAACAATATATATGTATATAGCAAATAATACAATATTATATAAATACCAAAAATTTAAAACTAAAAAATCATTTACACAGGCGGTTATCTTAGTGAACCGTCTGTGTAAATGACTCATTTACACAGGCGGTTCACTAAGAGAACCATATGTGGAAATGAGTTTCTACATGCGGTTCTCAAGCAACCGTCTGTAGCCCCCAGCGCAGTCGGCGCTGAAAACGTCTGTAGAAATAGGTTGTGAACCGACTCTGTAGTATGTTTTTGTACTAGTGACTGTTGATGCTTTTCGGCCGATCTGCTTGCAAAATTGCTCTGTGAAGCTTATTGTCAAGATCCTGACCATGAGATTGCAGAAACAAATTGGTTCTATTATTGATCTCCAGCAAACGGGCTTCTTGCAAGGCCACTCAATTTCGGAAACCTTCATCTTCGCCACAGAGATTGTACAGACCTGCAGAAAACAGAAGCTACCCTCCTAAGTGCTGATGCTGGACTTCGCCAAAGCCTTTGACACGGTCATTTGGGGCAATCTATTGGATATTATGCGAGCCAGAGGCTTTAACCAGCGCTGGTGTGCTTGGATTCTAAACATCCTGCAGACCTCCAAGTCAGCCGTCCTTGTCAACGGATGTCCTGGGAACCGGATAAATTGCAAACGCGGGCTTCGTTAGGATGACCCTCTCTCACCCTACTTGTTCCTCATTGTGGCTGACACCCTTCAATGCACGCTCAGGTCGGCAACAGATGTCACACACCCCATCGACCGGGACACCCTTATTATGCTGAAAAAGGACTATCAAGCAGTCCAAGTGCTGAAAAACATCCCTGAGTCTTTCTCAGAAGCCACAGGTTTACGGATCAACTACTCAAAGTCAACTCTCATGCCCATTCATATGGAGCTCTCGGCTGTCACTCAGTGTGCAAATATCCTGGATGCTCCCTTGAATCATTCCCTCAGTTGTATCTAGGACTGCCATTGTCTGATCAGAAGCTTTCGGCCAACACCTTCCTGCCATACATCAATAAGACTGACAGGTTTCTATCAACTTGGCAAGCCTCCCTGCTAAACACCATGGGCAGGGTTGTCCTCATCAACTCTGTGATCGACAGTCAACTGGTATATATCATGTCGGCCACCCAAGTGCTGCTGGAGGTGATCAAAGCAATCGACAAATGGCGCTGGTCCTTCTTGTGGACTGGAGATAAGGAGGCTTCTTCGGTGAAATGTCTGATGAGATGGTCAAGTGTTTGCACTACTAAGGATAGAGGTGGACTCGGGATTAGAGATTTTGGCATACACAATATCTGCCTCCTCCTGAACATTGTTCACAGACTGCACTGTGCTTCATCTTCTGCTTGGAGCCGCTGGGTTCGGCAGCATGTGGACCTATCCTGCCTCAAAGCTCTCAACCTTGGCACCCATTGGGAACTCCTGCGATCCTTGCTACCCTTGTACCAAGCTCTGACCTCGGTTCAACTTGGGGACGGCACCTCTACCTCCTTTTGGTCTCATGTGTGGAGGATGACACCATGGCAGAGCGTTTCCCTAGGCTGTTCAGTCACTGCTTGGACAAAGAGACATATGTTCACAAGGCGGTCTCAACAGATTTCTCTGGAGCCTTTGCCAATCGCCTCTCTCTTCAGGCTCAGGACGAACTACAACAGCTTCGTCAAATAACTCAGCAGCTACAGCTCAGTGATAGCCCTGACATCAAATCATCCTCTTTCGCGTGTAAGCCGGAAAAACTAGACACATCTGCCATCTACAAAGCTCTAAAAGAACGAGGCCAGCCGTCGGATCCTTCCTCCCCCTTCATTTGGCAAAATGCAGCTCCTCGTGTGCAATTGTTCAACTGGTTGCTTTGTAAAGGAAGAATTCAGTGCCGGTCTAACCTTTTCCGCAAGCACATTGTGGACTCCCCAACTTGCTCAGTTTGTGGTCTGGAGGAGGAAACATCTCTTCACATTGTTTTCCATTGCTCGATGGCAGTGGAATTTTGGTCAGCATTGGGAATGGCGCTTGACCCCGACAGCAGCAGCCTCCACTGCCGCGGCAGGTTCGGTAATCTCCCCGAAACGCAGTTCAACACTTTCGTCATACTTTGCTACTGGCAGCTCTGGAAGAGAAGAAACGGCTTCGTCTTCCGCAATGAAGCCCCAAACCTCAACCAACTACTTCTATCCTGCAAAAGCGAGGCAACCCTGTGGCGTGTGAGGCTTCCCAGAAAGGACAGGAGGGTTGTGGACTCGTGGTGTGTTGTGTTTCAGCTTTCAATGAACCCTTCTTAAGTCGGCCTTAAGCCTGTTTTCTTTTCGGCCTTAAGGCCCTGTATGCTCTCGTTGTTGTAAATTCCACTCCCTTCCTGTATATCTTGGAACAACGCTTCCATTTTCTATAAAACAGGCGGGGTAACCCCCTCCGTTGAAAATTAAAAAAAAAATGCATGCATATCCATCCATACGGGAATACCCAAGAACAATAGCAAGATGGACATTTGTATATTCATAAGTATATACAGGTAATAACCCAAATCACGAGTCTGAATCCTAATGTCGTATCTATCCTATGACGTCTAAAGTATTCAGAGCTCGAAAGAAATGAAAAATAGTTTAACTGATCAACTCAGCTCTTAAATCATATTCATTGTTACCAACAAATTTATTTCCAATTTACTATTCATAATTACATTGCTTTGATTTGATGTGATAAAAAAACTAAATGTTAAAAAAACATAGTAAATACCATGGCAGCCAGCCCTATTGAACTTGGTCGTCACCGTACCCATGACTGCTGCCTTCAAGTCAATACTGCCGAGCGCCCAAGCAGCCAGACAAACAAATTGACCTATTCCTCTACTCTTCAAAGTTTTCCTTGGTATCCTCTTCAAACAAAGCACATTGGCACATGTCGTTCACTATAAGTACCTCGTTCTATCCTATTTATACTCGCCAGTTCCTCTGCCATAATCACCAAACTAATTGATTCCCTAGCTAGCTAGCAACACAAATCAGTGAGCTCGCACAGCGCATTTGTATTTCATCGATCGCTGTTCAGTTCAGTTTAGCTTCGATCAGCAGCTGTAAACAAAATAATGGCATCCGTGAAGGCGTGCGTGCTTCTGTTCACAGCCTTCTTCTTCTCCGGGCTCATGCAGCTCTCCATGGCAGCACAGGAGAAGCCGGCGACGGCGCGGGTAGCGATCGACGCCAAGGCGGTTGATCAAGCTATCGCGTACGTGCTCATGCTGGCAGCGTTGTTCGTCACGTATCTCGCGCACTGATATATAGATCTATCGGTACGGCCGTGTCGGCGGTGACTGTTATGCATGCATCAGTTCAATTCGTTCTGATCACTTGTTGTCATTTTGTTCAAAAGTTGATGATGTATCCGAAATTTCCATTCGATCAACATGTCTCTCGAACAAATTATTTGGAAATTAATCCCAGTTACTGAAAATATCAGTGGTTGAAAAATGAGTTGGAGTTTGATAATTGGGCCTTGATTATTAAGGCACTCGATCTGGTTACCTCATCAGAGGTAAAATTTCAAACAAATATAAAAAGAAAAACTCACCTACAAGGGGTAAGACAGCCCCCGGGCTAAGGCTAGCCTAACAAGTCAGCTCGGCTCGTTAGGGCTCGACTCGTTTTGATTCGTTAAGATAATGAGTTAGCTCGACTCGGCTCGGAAGCCAGCTGGCTCGGCTCGTTTGGCTCGTGAGCCAGCCAATATATATATATATATATATATATATATATATATATAATTTGAAAATAATTATAATATAAAAGTTGTTTATTTATAAGTCTTAAATCAAATAAAAAATAATATGTATCAATATATTATAGTACTACAATATACTTATGTTATTTATACTTTATATCATAAATAATGCATCCATAAGATGTTGTTGATTATCCATACATTTATTTAAAAATAAAATAAATTTATATAATCTCAAATTTATCAAGTCAAATCTAATAATTAACTAATTACAAAGTGTAAAATATGAAGCCTCATTAAACTAATAAAATTTAAGGTCAATAATTTTAGCTCATTAGGCTCACGAGTCAGTTCGAGCCAGCTCGTGAGCTGGCTCATTAACTAAACCAGCTAAAGTGTTAGTTCAACTCATTGAAAAATATAAACGAGACAAGCCAAGCCGAGCCACTAATGAGAGTCAAGCGAGCTACCGAGCTGCGAGCTTTTTGTCCAGCCTTACCCCGGACATTGCATTAAGAAGAAGACGCTTTTCGTCCGGCCTTACCCTGGTCATTGCATTAAGAAGAATATCTTCTCACGCAGGTCGAGAAAACCTCTGAACCCCTGCTCCACCCATACACAGCGACACCGTGGCCCATGTGAGACAGCCACGATCAGGGCGGGACCTTAGACCTGTGCTTTGGCCATGGGACAGACAAGGGGATTGTTTTAACTCCAGCCTGAAATTCACTCCAACAAGGAGTCGAACCCCATGACTTGAGGAGTGTTGCTAGGTTCCTCTAATCAACTAGATTAGAGGTCATTTGGCAATTTCAAACAAATATTAGCTCTTAATTTTTGAAATGCATGCAATAGTTGTGTATTCCCTCTGTTTTAAATTATAGTTCGTTTGACTTTTTTAACCTCAAATTTGACCACTCATTTTATTCAAATTTTTGTGCAAATTATCATTTCTTTTGGTGTGTCTTGCTTATTTAATAAATAAGAATGACTTAGGCCCTATTTGGTTCCAAATAAGTCATCTACTTATAAGTCCAAAAGTGAAAAAAATGACTTATTTTGTCAAACACCGAAACTTATAAGTCACCCCAACTTATAAGTCCATAAGTTGCTCCACCCCAACTTAAAACTTATAAGTCACCTTCTTTTTATATAGGACCACACCTTTTTTTTGGACCACACTCCACCCCCTATTATGCATGACTTATAAGTTATTGAAAACCAAACAGACATGACTTATAAGTCACTGGTTTTAAGTCACCTGACTTATAAGTTACCTGACTTATGGGAACCAAATAAGGCCTTAAATTTGACTATGTTTGCACAAATTTTTTAAATAACACTAGTGGTTAAACTTGAGGTGAAAAAAAAATCAAACGAATTATAAATTGAAACGGAGGGAGCAATTACTAATTAATTAGAACGTTCCAAAAACATAAACAAAAACAGAAAATAAGATATCTGCTATACAAGAATCGAAAGTGATCGCTGTTTGTTGCCATAGTACAAATCAACGGAGGAGTGCGCAAGTCAACGGGACAAAGGGTGCCTGTGGCGGACCTGGTACGGTCGTACGTAGTGGTACATCACGTATCAAATTAAACGCATGTCACGTGTATAAACCCAAGAAATCAACGTGAAAAATGTTGTGTTCTGACTGACAGTAGGACTCCATTATCAGCATGCGCTTGCAAAATATATTAACCGGTGAAATTATGAAAATAAATAAATAATTTAAATACCAACATGTTCAAGACCGATGATGTTCCTGATACCAGGATTCATGTCCCAATTTAAATCAATACCTAATATCTAATAATAAATAGGTAAATTTTTTCTCTACCCGATTTTGACCCGATCCATTCTCTTATCTTATAATATAATAAAGAGAGAAACAACACGACCAAAATTCTTAACAGGCTGGGATGGTCAGAAAAAATAAACTGGACTCCAGACCGCTAATAAAGGTAGACACGTAACAAGACCAAACAAAAAAAGTACGTATATACGGACACGGACACGGAACGTAAGGGATAAAAAAAATGAACGGAACTCTTGGACAATAATAAAGGTAAAAAAGGAATGAAACATATTAGCTTAGTCTGGTAGACTCAAATCTCACGTCCAGAATTGGAGGGGCCTAGAAAATAGCACACTCCTAGGTTGTCATAGATATAAAGAATTGAAGGGGCGTGTTTGGAACAGAGGAATGTAAAATAGAGGAATAAGAAAAACCAAAGAAAAGTGGTATAGGCATTCTAGTAAAACAGAGGAAAAGGAAAACATATGAATATGATACAAAAGAGCATTTGGAACAAAGGAAATCGAAACACAGGAAAAAACAGTTGAGAAGCTGTACTTAGCACGGAATAAAGAATCAAACTATAAAGTAAGTACTAGTTACCTGGCTCTTTTATGGTAATGAACCGGATACAGGGTGTTTACTGGTGTGCTCACCTCGGACTTCGTGAAGGAAGCATAAACCAGAGATCAGACTGGAGTTTTTCTTTCCTTTGAAATCGTGAAAGAGGCACAGTGTTCCGGAGCAAAGGAAAGATGGTTTTCCTTTGTTCCAAACGCTATACTCGTTTCCCATTCCGGCGTTTTCATTTTCTTTGAAATTCCTACGAAAATGCTTTGATCCAAACAGCCCCGTGGGACATGAGCAAATACGTTTGTGCTTAGTATTATGAGGAAAAAAATTATCATAATTTTATTTTAATTTCATATAATCACAATTATATATTGTTATATTTTTCCCAATATTTGCTTATATTTTGAATGTCATCACACCCGTTGCAACCCACGAACACATTTGCTACTAAATAACTAAAATGCAACCACTATATTTGTCAGATTCTATGAAAAAAAATACAACTCGATCACATTTAGACTCCACGGGGTAAAATACAACTTCACATCAGGCGTAACACGTGGCCAGACCTGCTGTCACTGGTTTGTTAATTGGAGTAGCCGCCCAATGTAAGGCCTGTGGTTGTATCTTGAATAGCAAATTAGTCGATTAGATAATCTGAAAATTCGCATTATAATCATGGAATTGGAGAGGAGATTTTTTTTATTTTATTGATCTTCATTTCATCATGTCTTTTTGAAATAGGAGGTACGATCCTATAAAAAGTGTAACAAGAAACAAAGATTAGATGCTGCAGCTAGCTCAAAGTCAAAGGAGCGCTCCTGGAGCTGATTCAGAGAGAGAGAATCACTTTCTAGTTGCCAAACACTTTTTTTTAGCGAGAAGTGATTCTATATTGATTCTATCAAGTGATTCTCTGAAATAACTAAGAGACTGAGAGCTAAAAAAATGTAGCTTTATCTGATTCTATGAAGTGATTCTTCATGTTGATTTTGAGAGTTTAGGATACACAATAAAAGAAAATCATTTTTAGCCATGAATCACTTCACCATTGAATCAGGGAGCATAGCTCTACTACCAAACATACCCTTGATACATATGCTGTGAAAGAATATTATTCCACTTCTCAAATTTTAGGGCTACATCACACATTTTGTTCAGAGTCCTCCAAATCGTAGGTACGGCCATGCACCACATAGGTCAATTAAGTATTAAGAAAATGTTAAGTTGCCACCACTAGTAGAAAAAAGGTCTTTGCTGGCGCCCCAAAAAATAACACAAGCAGTTTTAGTTATCGTGTGTTAGTAGAAATAAAACGGTTATGAACCACCACTGGAACACAGGCGGTTACTTAAGAAATTCGCCACTAAAAATCCCTGGACACTGATTTTTTTTAAACGACCTCAGATGGAAAAACTTTCTAAATAAAAGTTGTAGATCTCGAAAAGTTAGGAAACTTTGTAGTTTATAATTTTTTCATTTGAAATCATCTTTTCATCGAAAACTACGTTCGAATTTGTCAAATTTGAAATTCAAATTTTTGTAAACGACCTCGGATGGAAAAACTTGCTAAATAGAAATTGTAGGTCTCGAAAAGTTATGAAACTTTGTAGTTTACAATTTTTTATTTGAATTCGTTTATTGGCTCAACCAATCAATTTACACTCGGTTTAGTAGAGAATGTGGGGAACTAAAACAGAATCTAAACAAAGTGACTTATGGGTGGAGTGGTAGAGGAGGGTACGCGGGAGACTTGAGGTTGTGGGTTTGAATCACCACGAGAGCGCAGTTCGCGATTTTACGCGAAAAAATCCGCGACCTACGACTTCGACGGAGGCAGGTGGATTACTAGTGAACTTGTTCCACAATTTATTTATTTTTTTATTTTAGAAACCCGATTTCTGGACTGTCATTTCTACAGGTGTAACACCCCAAATTTTGCTTTCTGGAAAAATAGGTTTAAATGATTTAATTATGATTTTTGGTGCTCATAAAAATATAGGAAAATAAAAAGTTTTCGTTAAATTAAAATTTGCCCTTTTATTAGCAACGTGGTTGTGCACTTATGCCTTTGCATGTGATTCAATGTTTGTGTGGTTTTGTTAAAACTCAAAAGAATTTCAAAAGTGGGATTCAAAAAAGTTTCCAAGCAAAAGAAATTTAAAAGGATTTAAAGACTCTTTAAAAATTTAGATGGAAACTTGTTTTGAAAAGAACCTTTAAAATAAATCATATTGGTTTTGAAAATGTTTTGAAAAGAGATTTGGAAAATAAAAGGGTTTTGTCTTTGAAAATGTTTTTGAAAACAAAAGAAAAAAAAAAAGAAACCCTCTCTCTCTCCCAGCCCACCTCTCTCTCCCTCCCCCCCCCTCTCTCTCTTTCCCCACCAGGCCGCAGGCCTTCTCCCCTCCCCCTGGGCCCAGCCGCTGCAGGCCGGCCCAGCACCAGCTCCCCCCTCCCGCGGCCCACCCCAGCTGGCGGCCCGCCAGCAGCTCCCGCGGCCCAACTCCCCTCCCTCCCCTCCTCTTTCTCCCCCCCCGCACGCAGCCCACCCAGCCCCCGCCAGCTCCCCTCCTCCTTGGCCCAACGCCGCAGAGGCCCAGCACCAGCCCCTCCTCCTCCCAGCGCAGCAGCCCACCAGTGGGCCACTTTCCCCCTGCGCGGCCCACCCGAGGGCAGAAGCCCTAGCCGCCCCCTCTGCCCCCTCCCCCTACAAATACAGCCCCCTAGCCCCCTCTTTTTCCCACGCCGAGAGCAGCCGCCGCCACCGAGCCGGCACTGCTCCAATCGCAACCGGGCAAACTTAAAGCGCCTGCCGCCCTTGCGCTTTTTGCCTCGGAAAGTGTGTTTCCACGTGGTAATTGTTTTTCTTCCAAAAATAAATTTCAGTTCTACCATCAGTTTTCTTTTGTTTATAAAATATTCGTTTTAACTCCGTTTTTCTCCATTCGAGTTGCGTTAGATTCGTAGAGTTTTTCTCTACATGTTAAAACCATAATCCAATCTGTTTATAAACTTTGAAAATATAATATTTATTTAATTCCTTTAATTTCCATGTTTAATCTTTAAATCTTGTTTAAATCCTATCTTCTCCGTTTCTAATCCGTTTCGTTTCGTTCAAGTTGCGTTGGCTTCGTATCGGCATAACCTTTTCTTTAGTGATCTTTAATCCCATGTTAATAGCTCTGTAATTTTATGTTTAACTCCTAACTTGATTAATAACTATGCAACTTGTTTTATAAAATATGTTTAGTTCTACTTTTGTTTTTAAGATCCAAATATAACTTTGACTTAATCTAACTTGGGTGTTTCTCTGAAATACCTTATCTATTCTTTTATATAGTTAAAACTAATAAAGCCTATAGTTCTCTTTTAATAAAAGCAAATCTTCCGTTAGTCGTACCTTTCTAATCGTAGATCCGTTTAGTGTGATCTTCGCGACTGTGTGATCGTAGAGATGCGTAGTTTTCTTTTTAAAACTTTTCATTGATTGGTGTATTGTTCTAATTTAGCTATGTTTGTATGCTTTGTATGATCAGAATGCTTGTGTGGTGATTTGTTAATTTTTGTCCAATCGGTGAGTGTTACGTTGGAGATCAAGAAGTCGGTGTTTCAGAAGATCTTTTGAAGAAGTTAATCTTTGAAGACGTTGATCCGTGAAGAAAGGATCTAAGCTTTTAAGGCAAGTATTCATGGGATCATCCTTGTTGTCCTAGTCACTTAAATCATTAATTCATGATTGCATGTGTTTCCTTGATAACCTATTTAGTCTTCACCATAGTTTTGTACCTTATACCTTGTTACCTTGGGAACTTATGCATTTGGGTAGATCAAGCTAGTGCTCTCGAGACATAACCATGATCATGTAAACCTGACTAATGACTTATGCAACAATGGTAAAATCTGCTTTTTAGCAACATGGATTAGGGTGAACTAGAGCACAGTTTTTGAGATGCTCTAGAACCTCCGTAAGCGATCACTCGGGATTTACAGTACAACCATGAGGGCTATAATGGCTATGGCTTTAGTTCAGTATGAGGGCAACTCTCTCGCATGTGGCAGTTTGCGAAAGTTGCCATTGACGAGCGGTTGCGGAGCGGCTGGAGTGGGGACCGCTGCGTGTGTGTACCATCCCGGGCTCCTATATACCCCTTGCCCGTGGATCCGTAGTGTCTGTTGTTTGTCAGCGAGCCTCTTTGAAAGACTTCATAGTGAACCCTACCGGCCTTCCTTGGAAGTGGGTCAAGAGGCTGATCCCCTCTGGCGAAAGGGTAAATCACGACTCATGGGTAAAGATGTACAACCTCTGCAGAGTGTTTTAAAACTAATATATTAGCCGTGCTCACGGATATGAGCGGCCTAGAATTCTTATGAAACAGAATGACTTTAATCTATCATTTACTAGTTTGCTATTCATTATTCATGTTTACTCGATCATATGGTTATTGGGCTGTTGATATTATTGATGCTATCCATATGCTAAAATTATGACCACATAAAAGTTGATGCAGTTTAACCAGTGTCATACCTTTTTGAGCCTCATGAACCCCATGAATATTTGCTGAGTACGAAAGTACTTACGCTTGTTCTTTTCTTTTCAATACTTTGGATAAAAATCCCAGATGGGTACTAGATTTCAAGAGTCTTGAGCAGTTAGGCTTGTAATCAACCAGTCAGTTGGTCCATGTGGAGTGGAGTCTTCACCTGAAGATCGGAGTGTCTTTCCGCTGTTTGCTCTCTTAAGGTTATTTCTTTGACCATATATGTTATGTATTTAAGTATTGTCTTTTGATATTACCTTGTTCTGTGGCTATATGTGATATTTGACTTCCTGGGCTCACATATAGGGTATATCTGGTTTTGTTCTTAAAACCGGGTGTGACAACAGACGATTCATTAAAAAAATCATCGGTAGAAATCAATTTCTACCGACAGTTCTTAAGAAAACCACATGTAGAAATGACTTCACAACCGTCTGTATAGTAGGCTTTTATACTAGTGCATGTTAGGAACCATTCATATGCGGGCATGCATGTGAGATCTAAATGATACTCACTTCATCCTAAATTAAGTTATTTCAAAAAATTTGAAGACTCAAAACATTTCAACTTTTATTATTTTTTATGATAATATAATAATATTTATGATATCAACTAAGTGTTATTAAATTTTTAACAATTATATTTTGATAATATATATATTTGATGGTATAAATCTTTATAATTTTTTCTATAATTTTAGTCAAGCTTAAGCTTTTTTGACTCTCCAAAATTTTTGAAATGACTTATAATTTAAAATCGATGAATTAGATATTTACCATCTTTCTCCCTTTTTGCTAGGAAAAGGTCAATTTGGCTGTGCTTCATCTTGTCTGCATATCCTGCAGCTGCAGATCAAAAGTTGCATGAAAAGAAAGTCTTGTTGACAGCTTGACATGTAAAATAGTCAAACGGCTACGGCAGATTTTCTTGTTTAAAATATGAAGCGTGGCCAAAACATGGCACTGATTTATTCCTGAACAGCAAATTAAAGGCAACATTTGGTACAGTGTTTCGACTTTTGAATTAGAGAACACAAGAGGATAGGGAACACGACATTGTCACATGATGCATTAGTGCCCTTATGATTTTAGAACACATGGATATTGAAGGTGCTGCATTTGAATGGTCGTTCATAAGAAAAAAAAAGACGGCATATTAGAGTAACAGTGTTTCATCTCCTGCTTTCCTAGTTTTATGAAACTCAACATAAAATGAGTTTCTCTCAATGCATACTTTCATTGTATAGTTTCATACGGTTACCGATGTCTCTCCCTTTCTTTTCTCTCTCTCATCTCCACTATATATTTGTTTTGCATGCATTCCATGAAACTAAAAAAGACTCTTAGTGTGGATTTCACACGGTTTCCAATGCTTTGGAAACAACGCTGTGTAGTTTCATCACCATAAAATCTTTTCCCTCTCTCCTCATCGTTTCATGCAAAAAGTGTAAATCTACTGATGTGGCACCTCAATTAATATGCATGAAACCCTCTATGAAATCATACTGAGACTTGCCTAAGAGCAAGTTTAGTAATACAGCCAGCTGCTGGCTGTATAAATCCTTGCAGTCCACCTTATAGCTCACTCATATAATAGTTACATCTTCATAATTAATACATGACTCACTTATCTATCTCACATAGTTTTTTTTTATTCTTGTGCCCAAGCTGGTTGTAAACTTACAGTCTACTCTTTCTCTCTCCTCCACTTCACCATTTAGCATTCTTGCAGTCCACTATTATACTTGCTTTAAGGGGGTGGAGCGGTGTCTGGAGATTTCTTTGGCAAACGAGAAATGCTATGGACATCTCAAAGATTGAAACATAACGAGGTTTCATCCTGTATATTTAGGGGCTGTTTGGTAAAACTTTTCTTCTAGTTTTATAAAACTGTTTTTCAGCTTCTTCTACAAAACAGATCTAGATAAAATAATTTTTTTCTCAAAAGTTGTTTTTCAGCTTTTTCCTGCGAAATAAATGTAAATAAAATAATTATTTTCCTAAAAGTTATATTTCAGTTTTTCTCACGACACAAGAACCAAGGTGAAGCTGAAAATACTACTTTTTCCTATCTTTTCTCTGCCATTTTTCATAAAAGTTGTTTTAACCAAAAGTTTTTTTTAAAAAAAGCTTTATCTTTATAGGTGAAGTTACGTTAAAACTAAAAAACTGATTCGCAAGTAAAGTTGAACTATATCAAAGTAATCAAACGAGCTTTTAATTCACGCCTGCCATATTGTGCTTGGTCTCAGCTCACTGGTCAGCGTTGTTCTGCTGATCGATCTTTCTCGTTGCTGATGATTTCAACAGGCCGTCTAGCTCGTGACATCCTGCCTGGCCAAAATTAAGCCATGCAATATGCATCTCATCACATCGTGCGTGTAGCTTTCTCAACTCGTTTTTTTAGAGAACGTGCAGTCTCACACGTGTTTTATTAAGAAGGACAGATTGTTCAAATACAAACCACGGGGATTACCAGCTTGAGCCAAAGCAGAAAAAACAGCACGCGATTGTGTATTACATGGAAACTATAAAGAGACGCTTTCTGATGATCTGATCAACTGGCACAGAAAGAACTACCGCCTGGCCAGGATCACCGAGAGGTGCCTGCAACCTGCGGCGCCCCAGAGCACCGCCTCATCCAGAATGTCCTCAGCAAATTGTTCTGCTGTCTGTTGTGCCCGATCGAAGGTTCTTGAGTTCCTCTCTTTCTAAATCCTCCAGCCGATCAAGAAGAACAGCGAGTCAAAAGCCTTGTGCAGGCCACCGGGTAGGGCCTTTCTTGTCTTTAACCACCAGTGCATGAAGGGTTCCTCAAGGACATTAACAGCTGTGTCAAGGTGGTGAAGGCGCAGACATCGGGACCATACCTCCCGAGAGAAGACGCAACCGAGGAGGATATGATCCATGGTTTTATCATGTTGATTGCAGAAAATGCAGAGTGCATCCTCCTGTAATCCGTGGCGCCAACGACAATGGGTAGCCCAACATCTTCCATGCATGGCCAGCCAAAAGAAGTACCTGACTCTATGTGGTGCTTGTGTCTTCCAAAGTGTTCTTGCCCCAAGAGGCGACGAGCAGCCGAAGAACATTGCCCCATACGCAGACGAGGCCGAATACTACCGGTCAACGATGAGGTTCCAGGCGAAGGTGTTCGGTGAGCCCGGCGCAAGTGTCATCATTTGTAGTTTCTCGGAGAGGATCACAAACTCCGCGACGAGCCGCCATGAATGCGCCCCCACGATGTGGTGAACCCAGGCCGAGTTTTGCACCGCAGCAGCAACCGTCACTCGTCTTCTTCTCTTGGGCACCGTCGCGAAAACAGTCGGGGCGATGTCCCGGATGCACTGGCCATCGACCCAGGGGTCCACCCAGAAAAGGGTAGACTCGCCGTCTCCTACTGTGACCCTAGTAGCCGCCAGGAAGAAGCTCTGCAAGATCCGATCATCCCTCTCTGGAAGTCCTTGCCAGGCCCTTGCCGGGTCAGTATGGCGCAGCCAGGGCCACCATAGGCGAAGCGCCATCCCCATCCTTGAAAGATCGGCGACCCCCAAGCCTCCAAGGTAAGTGGGGCAGCAAACTGACCTCCAAGCTAATCTGCACTTTCCCCCCGCCGCCTGGGTGTCTCCACTTCATATGAAGCCTCGCCTCAACTTGTCAACTTGCTCGATGGCCCATGGTGAGAGGCCGATCGCGGTGGTCGTGTGAACCGGTACTGCAGAGAGGGTGGCCTTGACCAACGTGGAGCGTCCCGCGATGTTGAGGAGGTTCCCCTTCCAGCGAGGTATGCGCGCGGCAACGGAGTCGATGAGTGCTTGCTCATCGCTCTTCCTCAGCTTCAAGATGGACAACAGTATTCCGAGGTATCGACACGGGAATGCCTCAACACGGCATGCGAGGATGAGGTGAACCCGTTCCATTTCATCCTCCCCGCAGTGCATGGGGGTGACAACGCTTTTGTCCATGTTAGCAAATAGCCCCGAGGCTTGGCCGAACAACCGAAGAACCTCCCTGATCGCCCTGAGGTCTGCCTCCACCGGTGCCACGAACACGACCATGTCATCTGCATACAGGCTGACGCGCTGGATAACGCCAACAGCGCCGAGATCAGTTAGTAGGCCCATGTCCCCCAGCCACCGGATAGCATGGTTAGCCACCTCCATGACGAGCAGGAAGAGCATAGGGGAGAGGGGCTCCCCTTGCCGAAGCCCTCTCGCATGACAAATGCGCCGTCCTGCCGTCCCGTTCAGGAGGACTTTGGTACTAGCCATGGAAAGGATGGCCACAATCCAGTCACGCCAGCGCACTTCGAAGCCCATGTGTTGCAGGACTTCAATGTGGAACGGCCACGAGACCAAATCGAAGGCCTTAGCAATATCGATTTTCAGGAGCAGGCTCGGCGTCTTGGTGCGGTGGAGCTCCTTGCAGAACAAACGTACTACCCGAAAATTGTCTTAGATACACCTGCCTTTTATGAAAGCACTTTGGTTTGGTCGCACAAGGTCACTAAGCATCGGTGCTAGCCTATCTGCCAGGTACTTAGAGATGAGCTTGCTGATGCTGTGAATCAAACTGAATGGTCTGTAGTCTCCGATGTGCACCGGCTGCTCTTTCTTCTTCAATAAAACCATGAGCGCGTCATTGACATGGTGGAGGCTTCTCATGTCATGGTGCCAGAAGGCGTAGAACGCCCTCATTACGTCATCTTTGATGATGTCCCAAGTTACTTTGAGGAAGAGGCCAGTTAGCCCATCTGGCCTGGGAGCTTTGTCGTTCGGTAGTCGCATTACTACTGAGCGTACCTCCTCTTCAGTGAACGGCGCCTCCAGGTGTTCCAAGGACACCGTTGGCAGGACGAGCGTGCCGAGGTTCAGGGCCTGCGAATGCACGAAATCTGTGCCCAAGATAGAGGAGAAATGATCAAAGATGGCCTGGGCCATAGCCTCGTCGTCAGCTATAGTCGTGCCTTGAACGTCCAGGCTGGTAATCGTACATTTGCGCTTGCGATGGCATGCTTGGAGGTGGAAGAAATGAGTGTTCGCGTCGCCTTCTGTAACACCCTAAAATTTGAATTAGAAAAATAGATTTGAATTTGATTTGAATTTGATTTAATTTAAAGTATTTTTGTGATGCATGGAATTAAATATGAAAACTAAAATTAAATCTCATGTTAGGGTTTCACATGGTTGTGCATTGCATGCCCTTGCATATTTTTATTGTGTGACTTTGCAAAACTTTGGAAAAAGGAATTCAAAATTCATTGGAAAATCATTTGCAAAATCTGAAAAAAAAGAAAAAAAAAGAAAATCTTCTTTCTCTCTCTCTTTCACTCTTTCGGCCTGCTAGCTCGAGACCCGGCCTGCCTTCCCCCTCTCCCACTCTTCTTCACTGGGCCGGCCCACTCGGCCACAGCCCAGCGCGCCCGCGCTCCTCCTCTGCCTGACACCCCGGGCCCGCATGTCGGCGCCACTCACCTCCCCTCTCCTCTCTCTTTCTGCCGCTGGCGCCTCTGGCCCACAGGTCAGCTCCCCCTTCTCCTTCCTCGGTTCGAGTCCGGAGCGGACTCTGCTCGCCGCGCCGTGAACCGCCGACGCGGAATCTCCGCGCTTCGGCTCCGGTACGGACTCTCTCCCCGTCCCCCTTTAAATAGCGGCGAACCCCTGCGCTGTAGCCTCATCTTCTCGCCTTGATTCGCCCGAAATCGAAGCAGCGCAGAGCCGCCATCGCCGCCACCCGCGTTCCGCCGTCGAGCCGTCAACGTTCCGAGCGTTCCCGACCTCGGTAAGTTCCCTTGGACGGCGCATCACCTTTGCGAGCTCGCGGAACACGCCGTCGCCCTCCTCTTCCTCTCTCTTGCGCTCGGAGTCGTCGGATCATCGTGCACCGAAACCCCGCCACCGCCGGTCATCGAGGACAGCCCCCAAGCCTCGCCAAGCCTCGCACTCGCCTCACGCGCGTGCGGAACAGCTTTCCCCTCTGTTCTCTCTCTCTATTGTGCTCTGGAAGCCCCGTGCCGCCGTCACAGAACGCCGCCGCCGCGGTTCATCGTCGCCGACGCCTCTCCGTCCTTCTCCGAGCCCCGCCGTGGCTCTGGACGAACTCGCGTCGCCATCCTCGACCTCTCGGTGCGATCGGATTTGGAAACGGGGCACCGCAGAGACCTATCCCCCTTGCGCCGCCGTGCTCTGGCCGCCGGCCATGGCAACCGCCGCGCCGCTCTGCTCTGACCTGGTGAAGAACCGCCGTGTTCCCTCCCCGATCTAATCTCCACCCTCCATCTCTAATCCTACGGCTCAAGATCCAGCGTACCCCTTCGCTGGCTTTTTTGCTAAAGAGCCCTCGGGCTTTTCATCCCCTTAACCCGCAGCCCCGAAGGCGTAATCCAGCAATGCGTTTTTCCCTCGGGAAAACATATTTCCTTTTCTGAGTTTGTTTTATTCCGAAAATAAAATAAAACCCTAATTTCCTTTTTATCTCTAATCTTCAAATGCTTATATTTTCTTTATTTCAAATCCAAATCGACCCGTTCGAGTTGCGTTAGATCCGTATTTTCATGCTCTATCCAGTAGTATAGGTTTCACCTATGTTAATTACTTTTGAAAATCAATGAAAATTACTTTACTAAGCTTTAACCTATCTCTCTTCAAAATCCCATTTAATCCATAACCTCTCCGTTTTAGATCCATTTAGCGTGATTCTCGTGTCTCTGTGATCGTAGTAAAGTATAGATCTGTTTTATAACCTTTTCAAAGTCTCTTTATTGTTTATGGTGTAATGTTCTGATCATGTCTTATTTGCTTCGTGTATGATTGTTCGGATGATTGCGTGGTGATGTTGATCGAGTACAGCCGGTGAGATCTTCGTTGACCAAGAGTTCTTTGCAGCAGATCAGGATCACCAGGAGCTTTGTGATCAAGGCAAGTTTAACATGGGATCATCCTTGTTACCTATTCACCATAATTCAATCTAGTCATATTGCATGTGTCTAATTTGATTCCTATTAGATCTATACCATAGCTTTGTTATCCTTTACCTTGTCACCATGGGTTTACATGCATATGGGTAGTTTTGTTATGCTTTACAATAATGGATCTTGAGATGAATCTTGACTAATGGTATATGTAACAATGAGATAAAATTGGCTTTTGTAGCAACATGGAATAGGACCCCACTGTAGGGCAAAAGCTGGGATTTCTAATACAACCATGAGTGCTATAATGGCTCTGGCTTTAGTCAAGTATAAAGATTCGTACTAGCATGTTGGTAGTTCGTGAAAGGCACCATTGTCGAGCTGGTTGCAGGGCATGGTCCAGGGTGGTTACCGTTTGGAAAGGTACCATCGAGTGGAGACTTTGTATCCCCCTTGCCCGTGGGTCCGTAGGATCTATCAACATGTTAGGAAGACTTTTGAAAGGCTTCATAGTGTTCCCTGTCCGCTCACCTCGGAAGTGTTATGGGAGTTATAAACCTGGGCATATGGGTAACATGGCTTGTGGGTAAAGTATATAACCTCTGCAGAGTGTAAATCTATCATGATAGCCGTGCTCACGGTTACGAGCGGCCTGGAAAACTCACAGTGTAGATGATCATGCTGGTTAATTGTTAACGATGTTCTTTAATCTTATCATGTGGTTATTAATTGGGCTATGCCTAACTAACGCTAAGTGTTGGTAAAACTTGATCAAGATAAAAGCAACCGCAGTACAGACAGTGTCAACCTTTTGAGCTTCATAATCCTGTGTTACTCTTGCTGAGTACGTAAGTGCTCACTCTTGCTTTCTCAACCCCTTCAGATGACTATGAAGACTACCGTGAGGAGTACTAGGCTAGTGGTCAACCAGTCGGCGTTCCTTGTGAAGTGGAGTTTCGTCGCGAGAGTTATCTTTATTTCCGCTGTTATATTATTTAAATATTATTCGTTATGTAATAAACCCTCAGTGATGGTACTACTTAAAGATTTGTCGGCTTATGTGTGTGATTGATCTCTGTGCACACATGAGTTATTCATATTCAATTTTATCCTTAAAATTGGGTGTGACACCTTCCTTCATGAAGGTAAGTCTGGAGCGCTGTCGTGCAATGGTCCGTGCCAGCGACGCCAAGCCAAGGACCCGGAGCTTAAAGCTCTTGCGGGTGCTGATCTCTCACGGGGATAGAGGTCGGGGTCTCCTGGGCCATGTCCAGTTGCAGGATAACCTCACGTACGACGGCTAGCTGCAGCCTGACACTACCCACCTGGTTTGCACTCCAACTCTGGAAGGCTCTAGCTACATTCCAGATTTTGAAATCAATGACCCCTTCCCGGTGGTGGCGCATGATCCCAGGCCCAAGCAACCATGTCGTGGAAGCCAGGTAGTTTTGTCCAGAAGGATTCGAACCTGAACCATCTTAGGTTGTGTGGCGTTGTGTCCAGAGTCAGCATGAGCGGCAAGTGGTCAGAGCAGTCAGATGATAGGGCCTTCAGCAGGTGATACGGAAAAAGATCGAACCAGCCGACATTAGTCAGCGCGACGCTCCATTGTTGGCGGATCTTGACCATTAGACCAGGTGTAGCGTCGCCCAGAGAGTACAGCCTCCTGGAGGAGGAGCGAGTCAATGAAAGACCGAAACTTTCGCCTCCTGGAGGTGTAACGTTCGAATTCTTGTCAGCTGCCATGTATATCATGTTGGAGTCCCCACAAATCATCCAGGGTCGTGCGAAATGATTCAGAATTAATGTTACAGCCTTGCAGGTCTAGCTAGGGCCGGGCCGGCCCAAACGATCTTTGGGTCCAGTCAAGCCTGGCGAGCCGGACGGACGGATTGACCGATTCACGTTCACCCATGCCTTCAAAGTTCAAACCTTCCTGATCAAACAAATAAGCACACACACCGATCGAGAACTCTTCACTTTTGGCTTGCTCGTTCTGCCATACTGAAACTACATACATACATACATATGCTCGAATAATGCCTCAGCATTGCATGCATTGCCATAAACATCTCTGACAACTGATGAGAATACTAGTGATAAGTGTGCAAGTATATTTGTTGAATAAAAATAGAAACAATAGTTCGTTATTGACTACTTTTATGTCTAATTGAATCTTGACAACAACAAAGATACGGTAATAAGTGTTTTATAATCATCTAATGGCTTATGCCAAAAACAGGTTTGCGGTCATCTAATGGTTTAGATTAAACTAAAAATTGGTTATTTTTATATCTAATTGTATTAATCTTGCTTATAAAACAATGAACATGTGTTGTTATACTTTATGATCATTTATTAATGGCTTACCTCTCTCCTAAAATATAGTACATTATGACTTCTAAAATTTAATAACTATATACTTAGATTTGGAAAAATTTATTAAAAATGAAACCATAATTTAAGGAGAAACTCTTAATTGGGTATACTACGGGTACCTGCATCATTTGAGTGTTCCTTTAAATTATTTTTTTTAGAATGCACTATAGTTGAGGACGCCGGGAGTATGTGCCTAATACAAGGGAGTATGTGCCTAATACAATGACCAAATACTCCCTTTGTTCTAAATATGAGTTGCTTTGACTTTTTTGGTACATCTATTTTGCTATGTATCTAGCAGGGACAGATGCAGTGTTGGTGCATGGGGATACAGCTATACCCCAAAATTTTGTACAAATACTAAGTATATATATAACTATAATATAATTTATATTTATTAGAACACCTTATCAAATACCAAGCTCTTAAGAAAGTGCTCATCCGAGAGAGAAAATAGCCCATGACTCCATACTAGCTAGCATGCTTTCTTCTAAAGTATAGTAGATCAAAATAAATCAGTGCACAAGTACAATATAAAGAAATAACCAAATGAGTTAAAGTAAAAATATAAAGTCAACCTTTTTTTCCTTTTTAAACAATCATTGTAGTTTCAAGTTTGAGTCTTGTTTTTTTAACAATAAATCGGCTTTTGAAAAGAAAACATCCACAAATATCTCAGTAAATAGTTATTTTGACTTGTGTACAATGTCATGACATTAAGAAGAATAATGATCTAGCCTTTTTATGGACAGCTCAATACAAAGATTTTTTTTTCATCTAAGTATATCAAAGAAGCAAGAAACTAATATGCTATTAAGACTTTAGCGTAGCTTACTTTTATGTACTCACAGATAAATATTGGTAAATTATATCCTTAGATCCGTACACTAACCATTTTATGGTTATTCTAGTATTAGATATCATTATAGAATTAGATCAATTAAATTTGTACCCCATGATTGAAATCTTAGATCCACCACTTGTATCTAGATATATAATAATATGTCTAAATACATAGCAAAATGAATGAATAAAAATGTTAAAGTGGCTTATAATTTGGAACGAAGGGAGTACATTGTGTGGGTTAGTTTATATCAATGATTTCTTGTTGATGTGGTCACTTTGGAAATCGTACGTAGTTTCTATTATTGGGAGTGTCTTAAGTCAAGATATTAGAGCCAAGTTGTACAATAAGTTGTCTCTTATTTGGCTCTAAAGAGTTTCTCTTTCCTACTCCTCACAATATTTACTACTTGGGTCCATTATTACTTAGACTTTCGTGTTCAGCTTGGTGCTTGCATGAGAGCCAAGCTCTCCTCTTCTTTTTCCTCCATATCAGCATTTGCTTGACTATAAGTTAATTATTGTACTTGCTGCCAAGTTTATCTTTACTGCGTTCGCTAGACAGAAATTGAGTTTTGGGATTGCTATCGCGACGACATAGGGCTAATTAAATGGGATGTGATGGTTCCAACAACAAATGCAGGCTCCGATCTGACATCATTCATGGCGTGCTGACCTAGGGGGAAATAGGTTTTACCAGCGACCGATATTATTATTTATGTAAAATATGAAAATCATATCGGCTTATGATATCTAAGAGCATCTCCAAAAAATTATGTAAAATGGATCTTTAAAAATCAGGATTTAGAGACTCTCTAAAACAAATAGATCTGCAAATACAAAAGCTCCACAGCAGCCTCTCTATTTGCTGCCTCCATCGAACGCCTGGACCTGGCCCGTCGCGTGCGCGTGTGCTGTCCGCCATCATCTACTCGCCGGACAAGAAAGGAACGCAGGGTCTTCACAGCACAGCCGGCCAAGTTGGCTTCCAGTCAGCCATGGCACGAGCACAACCTGCCAAGGAGGGTTCCAGTCAGCCATGGCACGGCTTCAGCTGTACAGGAATGTGTAGCATTTCTCGTAGAGCATTGCTTTGGCGGAGGAAGTACGTATAACAGCTGGTCTCGGGTACAGGACATCGACATCCATGGCGTCCCAGGAGTCTCACTTGAAGACGAGAGAGTGACGTTGGTCACCGTGAGAGCTAGTGCTGCTAGTGAGCGCGAGCGTGCACGGTGGTTGACTGCGGCCAGCCGTGGCAGGTAATAAGGATCTCCACCATCACGTAGCCGAGCGACCACAGGTTCGCGAGCGTGCCGTGGTCGCCGTTCTTCACCAACACCTCCAGCACCATGTACGCAAAGGTTCCAGCGAAGGGCGACGGCGCGTCCTTCTCGGCCATGGACTTGGCCACCGCATAGTTGCAGATCTTGACGTCGCCACACCATCGCTCTCTGCCATGGCTTGCTGCCCGTCGCTTCGACTTCCGGCGGCTGCAGCGTTCGTACGTCGGTTCACTAGGACTACGGGAGAGGGCCACGTGCAGCAGAGATGGGCACGCGGGAAGGGGAAGACCGCAGGAGAGAGGCTGCATGCCGGGATGGCGAGCAAGCGGTGCTCGGCATTTCTTCCGAGCGTAAATCACGGGATGGAAGACGGGATAGATTGGAGTAGCGGATGGAGAGTCTGGACACCTTTTTAACCGCTAAATCGCTAAATCGGATCTTGCGGGGAGATTTAGAACATCTCTTGGAGATGAAACCTGGGCGTTCGGGTTATCCGTTTTTTTGGGTCAGGTAATTCGGGTAATTTAAAATTTAGGTAATGAAAATTGCTATTCAATATTAGCTCCGAAAAAAACACTACCTAAAATTTCGGATACCCGATAATTCTGGTTCAGGTTCGGGTATTACCCGATATACCTGAATTAACAAAAATTAGCAAATTAAATAAAATTTTGGTAGCATTATACATAATTTCAGCAGCAATTGTATAGAATTTTAACAACAATTTGTAGAGAATCATTTATTATAGTTATTTTGTTCAAAAAATAGAGAATTATATTTTAATAAAGTGATATGTTCTAAGTGTTCAACTAACAACATATCATAAATACAAAAACACATACAAAACTTTGGGTAGTTTGGGTACCGGAGGATATTACCTGAATTACCCAAACTAATTTCGGGTAATCAAAATCACTATCCGAATTTAGGATCGGGTACCTCGGGTTCGGGTAATTCGGGTCCGGGTTCAGGTATCGGGTTATTTTTGCCCAGGCTTAAAGATATCTTATGCAATTGGTCCATCAATTTTCTTTCCATATAACTTTATCAAGGAATAGAGAGAAGAAAATCCTTAAGAGCATTATTCCCATAAAAGTGAAGCGAGAAATTAAAAAAAAATGGCATGCACTGGTGGATCGAAATTGCTTTTTTTTATAAAAGCCGGTTACCTAGCAATATATGGATAAGATGGAGAGATAGAATTTGAACTACAAGCACAAGGGCGCGGCCGCCTGCAGTAGACCGCTGCAGGGGGAACAAGGAACCAAAGGCTAAATTCTCACAAAATCAGAGTCAACAAAAAGAGGGGTAAGCACCCTTCCACCAACCCTAGCCCACAAGGAGGCCTCGTCTTTGATCCTGGCAACCATCTGCGTAAGCGAAGTAGAAGCATTGTTGAAGACCGCGACATTTCTTTGGGTTCATATACACAATAGAGTCAGGATCGCCAAAGAATGGGCCAACCTAGTACCTCCGTTGGCCATTAGCGTAGATCATGACTTTGTTTTTTCTTTAACCGTACTATTAATGAAGGGTATGAATGAGTAGCTTGACCTAGATAAGTCTAATAATAATGGTTATGAGCATTATTCCCATAAAAGTGAAGCACGAACTTTTGAAACCCCTGTGTTTTAAAAGGGTAGCAAAACCTTCTTTAGAGCAAATGTCCATATTTATGGGAAAGTACGTCTCAATTGTAGAGCTGTCAACCTGCAACTGCAAAAGAGAGACTATTCCAACATAGTATGACACTTCCACTTTGTCTAGAGCCACCCAACTTGAATGCACAAGTGTTATAAAAAAAAAAACCCCCTCGAATGCACAAGCAAGCGAGGTACACTAATATGAGTGTCACGGACTCAGGCTAGAAGCCACGAAACCTAGGCCGGCCCACTTGACCCGACGGCCCACAGAAGGCCAGTGCGGCGGCTTCCCTGGTTGAGTACAGCAAGTGGTGAGCCCCTGTGCTTTCCTTATCTGACAGTCTTACTAAACCAATCGGTATCCATCTTAAAGAGTTAAAGGAGTCCTAGAGTTATTAGTCAGTCTAGATATGGAATAGTTCGTCTAGTTAAAGAATGGATAGGTTGTTTAAAAAAAAGAACGGATAATAGATTCAATTGTAAAGAAAATTCCTAGTTGCCTCAAAGAGTCAAGAAATTAGGACTAATATAGAAAGAGATGGATGTACTTGGATTTATGACACTATGAGTGGGTATTAGGGCTAACCAAACCAAACCGATCGGTTCTTATGTTATTTTGAAAGTTTGATCATTTAAAAATGGAGACCGATTGGTAAGTTTTAAAAACAATTACCAAGCAAGTTCGGTCCCACTTAGTTCATTTGGTCTCTTATGACTAAACTAGACTAGACTAGACAAAGCAGCCACTAAATATCATAATGTGTACTAAATTTTAGCAACATTTTTCTATTTCAAAGAAAATTGACAATACATCATATAGCTTTTACAAAGTCATAACAGTGATAGTGGATATAAACATACTAGTAGTGGTGCAAACGGTCGGATACGGTTGATAATTACAAATACGAATACAGAAAGCTACAATGTTTCTCGAATTTGGATTCAAATATGGATAGTATGAGTGAATATCGACATCATAAATTTGTTGAGTATCACATGTTAAATATTCAGACCCAGGTACGTACATATCTGAACTTCTTTGCACCCCTACCTACTAGAATGAATATTACATCACTAATAAGAGATCAAAGTACGCATTATGTTAATATAGTCTAACCAAACTAACTATAAAAAAAATCAGGTAGCATGAACTCCAGACCAAACTAGTGACAGAAAATCGCTCAAATAGTTTGCTTCAATCTTCGGTCAGTTATGCCCAGCCTTATACCACACCCACTGGCTATCCCTCTCCAGCAACGACTAGGGTGTGTTTGGTTTCATGGCGTAGTCTTAGCCAGGCTAGGATTATAGCCTGGCTAGACTAAACCTGGTTCCAATAAGTCAACAGAGATTGTTTGGTTGTCTATATTGTCTAAGTCTGACTAGCCTATGGGTGTGTTTGGTTGTTTGCTTTATCAGACATAGAATCACCCTATCTTTCAACCGGTAAGATTACCTCCTTTGAAACATATCTTCAAACAGTCGGTGGGCACCCTCCCCGACGGGCAACTCCGTCATGTCCTCCGGCATCGACGCGAGGAGTGGACAGAAGGGTGTTGCTGGCTTCTGGAGCTCCCGTCCACAAGCACGGTGAACCTCAAGCTGCACCGCGTCAACCTCTGCATGGACGAGCTGCGCGGTCGCGGACGCCGACGAGCTGAGCGGACACGGATGAGCTTGCCGACGAGCTGCGCGGACGCAGACAAGCTTGCCGACGAGCTGCGCCGACGCGAAGGGCTGTGCGAACGACGAGGAGCTGGCATGGGAAACCGGCGACCGGCAGCGGACGCGGAGGAGCTCCGGCACCCCACATAACGACGAGGGCTGCAAGCTCCAGCAGTCCACCGAGGGACGACGGAGATGGCGCTGCCACGGAGAAGCTTCGGGCGGTGGCGGTGAGCAGACTTCTCTTACCGGCTTAGCGAAGCCTGGCTCCCAAAGAACGACCAATCTCTGCGTTTTTTCAGGGCCAGGCTAGGAGGTGGTCGGTGGCTTGCTATAGCCTGGCTTGAACCTCCATGCAATCAACCAAACAACCTCAAGGTGGCTTCTTGGAGCCTGGTTGAGAATTATTCACCCAACCAAACACACCATATGTGTCGTTGGTGGCAGCCAGTCCCTCACCCTCTCACCTCTTTCCCCTACGACGTCTGCAATCCTCCGCCCACAAACCAAGTTCCTGACCATGATAAAAATCAAGCCTGGTCCAATTTATAAGACCATATGTCTGTATATTAGCACCACAAAGCCACTAATGGCGGTACCAAATGGCTATAAGAAAATGAACCACACAGGATTGATTGAACACTGAAATGGATCCAAGAGAACAATGGCGGAGCTACGTGAGGGCCATAGTGGGCCATGGTCCCCCCTTGGTTCTGTAAAGTTTGTATAATATTTGTACTGTTTAGGGAGTATAGGAATACAAATACAAGGCCATTACTCAATAATAATGCAGAGTCATAGCTCCATCTATAGACTTAGCAAACAACGCTGATCTCCATCTCCGTTTCTAGTACTTTCAGCTCTCCATCCGCATAGGACTTGTTCGCTTTCTCCGGCAACGGTGAGATGGCAACGACGCCAATGAGTCAGCTGGCAAGAGTCTGACGGCGAGATGCCCCGACGCGAAGTAGCTCCGTATAGGCCAGGCCGCGCCATGCTTTGTTCCATTAAGAATACGTGATGTTCTCTAGCCGTTTTCTTGTAGAAAAACAAAACAAAGATATACAATAGAAATACTAGAATACATATCTTATACTTGCAATGAATAAGTGGGCTTAGAAAAAATAATTTTACCTTTCCAAAAATAATCATCTTTTAGAATTCTAAAATAATCATTTACATACAAATAAGTGAATAGATATTTCAAAATTTTATTTTTCTCACGATCTATAGTTTTTACAACTGCTCTAACCAAATGGTAAAACAGACTTCTGTTTTTCTACAGCTCAATTAAATAAGGTCTTAGATTGAAATGCATCTCTCAACATCAGATGGCTCTCCAAATACATAACACAACAGAGTACTTGACACCCTACAAAGCATTACACATACTTTGCGAAATGACCCCCCTTAATTGGACTGCACGCTCCGCCACTGCAAGAGAAACAAGGCCAGGCATCAAAGATTTACAAAATCAGCTCAATTGGCATCAACATCCCCTTACATAGTGCAGGTTTCTGAACCGTGCAATTGCTAAGCCCAAGAAGTACACAAATTAGCAGCTGGTAGATACTGCTTAGGGTAAACATTTATACATCATAACTTTCTGCCACCCAAAAGGTTCAAGATACCCAGCAATTTCCAGATGCAAGCTTGTCCAACACACCCGCCACCATAACTGAGTGAAGAAACCAAGGAAACATGTAACATCAGGACAGGCATTCATCATCCTGAAAATTGTGTATCGTTCACTAATTTCTACAAAACATTCAGAAGTCAAACAAGGAGAGTCACTTGCAACGTAAGTTTTAGAAACAAACATCCCTTTGGTTCAACTGTGGACATGTCAAATCAAGAATATGAAGACAATTTACCAAGCTATCAGCACTTCCAACAACAGCTAAGGCAATATGCCTTCTGACAAATACTAAACAAAAAATTATCTTGCTAAAATTAGAAAAAAAGTAAAATTTTACACAAAAAGGGTACAGAAATGAAATTGTGTAAATTACTACTATAACATACAAGAGGAAGGTGGAGCACAGAGTTCAAGTACCAATGAAATGTATCTGGAAAGGAAAAGGTGATGGTACAATAAGAAAAATCTACATCAGTTGAAAGAATCACCAGACCATCTATATTGGTACTTGCTCAGTTCACGCACTGATTGCATGCCTATCAGACATTGATCAATATCTTGTACAAAAGGAATCCATCGACCCAAAATATATTGGCTTTGCAATGTGAGATCAACAAGATAACCTCACTAAAGCAGCATAGGTCCTTGTCTTTTCATAATTCATGGAAGTGAGATTATAAACATTGAAGTTTGTTGATCAAAAGCTGAAAGTTCAAACCCAATGTGGAAATGGGAGAATTAACCCAAAAACAAAAACAAAAGTATGAAACTCTGATTCAACCATTTAAAACAATGAAGGTCAAATTTTACCTGCGCTCCAATCACCATATTAGAAGCTACTAGTTTCATCAGTGCTCACTTTCAAAGTACGAAGTTGCTCGAATTATGTAGACCTGCACCACTTGCACAAGAGATATTGTTTGGTCAGCACTATTACAATCATAGATTTCTCCTAGTTAGTCCTTAAGAAAAACAGATGGTACTGGAACAACATGATAGATAAGAGGTCATGATAACATCTGAATCT
Source organism: Microstegium vimineum (assembly GCA_022036555.1). Taxonomy (NCBI): domain Eukaryota; kingdom Viridiplantae; phylum Streptophyta; class Magnoliopsida; order Poales; family Poaceae; genus Microstegium; species Microstegium vimineum. The sequence goes on along the minus strand of CM039134.1, from coordinate 46,379,571 downwards.
GATAACTGGAAACAATAAGAGTAAATTTGTACAAAGGCCAAGCTAGTTTGAAACAAGACAGATTTTTATTTCATTCTAAAGAATTTTTTATTCCGTAAATTTCAGTTATTGTTATTCATCAGTTCATGCAACACTAGCCACCAAGCAAGTTCCACTGATGATTCAGACACGTTCTTGCTATGCAAAATAGATCTCAATCACCTTGAACTTTGCCCGCTCAATCAGTTCGAAGACCAAGCAATCTCCATCAAGCAGCTTGTGCTCGATGGCGAACTCTTTCCATCCAGTGCTGAGGCCAGCCTTCCTTGCGAGGTAGAGCGTGTCTGACTCGTCATCCTCCTCATCCAGCAGGGTGATCATCTCGTCACTCTTCGGCAGGTGCTTCAGGCAGAAATACGTCGGGAGACCCTGCGATTTCACAAGCCCACCAAACAAGAATTTACCAGCGTCGATGGAGGATGAATTGTGTTGAGCCGGATTGGTGTCAACAAATTAATAATCGAAAACAGCAGGACGTGCCGAACTGAAGCTTCCTCTAGTTTACCAGCCAGAAGCCTCCGGTGACATGGGGCAGCATCATGGGCTGGATGAAGATGGGGAAGTTGGAGCCGAGCTCTTGCACCAGCTCCTCGGCCTTAGAGATGGCATAGCTTCTCTCGGCAGCGTCCAGCGGCACCCGCGCATTCGACTTGCTGACCTGCAGAAATGCCGAGTTCACCCTGACCTCGCGGTAACTGGGCTTCTCAGGGAGGTTGGCGACTCGGCCAGACCGCCGTAGCGGCTCCGCGGCGACGTCCAGTGGCACCGGCGCCTTCCGCTTCTTGGCCTGCAGAAAATGCTGATTTGGATGAAGTATATATACCCAGATAATGACAGAAAAGAAGGCATCAAGCGACACAAGAAACAGCGCGGCCATCATGTATCGGGCAAGAAACTGGTACACACCGACGAGGGTTTGGCAGCGGCGGCGGCCTCTCTGACGGCGGCGGCGAGGTGGTGGACCTGGAGCTCCTCCAGTTTCCGCTTGTTCGCCTCTATCTGCCTCCGCCGCTGCTCCTCGTACGCCACCGCCTCCGCCATCTCCCTTCTCTCTTATCTGCTCCCCACTTCGATTTCTTTGAGCAGCTTCGGAGAGCAGAGCAGCGAGGCGGCGGTGCAGAGAGAAAAGAACGAGAGGGGTTTGGTTCTTATATATTTGTGGAGCCGATCCGGGTGCACACAAATGGCAAAAGTGGGCTCCGAAATTGAAAGTTTGAATTCTACTGACTAGGGCGATTGTTGGAGGGACGCATAAGTATGAAAAGGACGTTTTTTTCACACCATCAACATGATTACAATTACAAATATCCGATTGATTTTGGGATGCATCTCCAAAAGTTTCCATAACACTCCCGATCTGAATTTTTGGCAAGATTTAAAAATATACATCTCCAACAACCATTGTTGGCCTAAACAGTTGTTTAGTCCGTTTACACATTATTTAGCGCTACAGTGGTACACCATTTTCATTTAATCGATTGTTTTGACCGTAGAAACACATGTTTTACTAGAATAATGGGCTAAACGGCACATGGCTAATTATGTATACCATTTAACGTTTAAGATAACATGACCAATAACTTTTAACCCAACCTTCCAATCTTTTGACACTGTAAAAATGGACCCCCACATGCGATGCACACTCACGACAAAGTTTCACAGGCCTTCCGCTCCTTAACGCCAAAGTGGAGATATCACCACAAAATTTTGCGAGCTTTCTTCTCCCTTGCGCCATAGATCAGACACCATCCTAGAAGTCAATCTTCATTGCCGTCAACCCAGGGAAGAGGTAATCTATCGATCTACTCCTTCAACTTTGCCCTAGTCTTGTTTTTGCCACCACTAGGCACAACACCGTGTCATGACCTGATCATGACATGTCTTTGGGCATAAGCCTCACGATCAACATATGCATCTAAAGAACAAGTTAAGAAATCAACTTGCACCAAAATTTGTACTTAGATTGATCAATGTTAGTTTGACAGAGAGTCCGCCGCCACCATCGGACAGTCTGCCAACTCATCTGCACGACCTAATAGAGTTTCGTCTATCGGTGCAAAGTCGACACTCTCTGGAGAGTCCGCCAAATCTAGCAGATGGTCTATCAAATAATCCCATGCAGGATTTGTGGGGTGTCACATTGTTAATTACTTGGGTCCCACAACCAAACCTATGTATCCAGCTCATGAGAGCTCACATCAAAGGCAACACTCAGCTTACTCACTCTCCCACTCTCACTCACTCTCTCTAGTTCTCTCTCCCACCCAAAGAAGGAGGAGGAGGAAAGGAGAAGGAAAGGAGGGGGACTGGATCTTGTAGTAGTTGAAGGTGATGGTGGAGATCACCTAGAAGGTGAGCACCATAAGGTGTTGGGGTTGAAGGGGGAGGAGCCCTCTTACCTTTGCCCATTGGGAGCTTGGAGGAGGAGGAGAGGCAAGAAGAAATAACCAAGTCACCAAGGGGAGATCTAGCTTCTCCAGAACCTTTGGAGAGCTTCTCATATTCTTTTGCAACCTTGGTATGGGTCAAATCAAGCTCAAACTTAGTTTTCACTCACATGAGCACGAAACCTAGGAAATGTCAATTTGTGACCAAAGTTTAGTTTGCACACCTTTTAGCTAGAGATAACTAGCTAGATATCTTATATAGGACACTAGAACCATGTCCTAGTGATTGTTTACTCATGCAAGGATCTTAGATGAAGCTTTGAGTTTTGAGTTTTTTAGTTTGGCCACTATCAATGAACTGACACCGGAGGGTCTGTCATCCCTAAAACCCGACAATCTACACTTAAGAAGATCACATTATGATTGAACAGGGAGTTAGTGGCTCAATAGAGTGTCCGCTAATTTATAGACATGAACTTTAGGGAAAACTAAAGGTAGCTAGTTTGTGGTGGAGGCTCCATCACACATGACGGTCCGCTGGAACCTGAACATTAGTACAATAGAACCCAATAGGTTTGGCCAGCAGGTGGTCCATCACTCATGATGGAATGTTCTATTGATTTATAAAAGGAGGACCACAGTTTCCCAAAACTATAGACTTTAGTACCGGATAGTCCGTGAGTTACGATGGAGAGTCTGATGACCTAGTTGTCTTGTTTTCACTATGTATTTGAGTTAGCAGATTGTTTGTCACTTGATGATCCGATAATCCAAACTAAGAGCACAATTGTACTACACTCCTACACTCAACACATATAATCTAATTCTAATCAAGTAACATCATTGCATAGCATATCATGTCCTTTACTTCATGCATTGTACTCATCAAGCATCATGTAGTGTAGCCGTATAGGTGACGAGGTTAACGAGGAAGCCCTAGGCAAGGAAGATCTTTAGGAGTAGGAACCCAATCATGAGCCAACCAACATAGCTCAAGGCTAGCCCCTATGCATCCCTATGCTTTGTTAAATTCATAAGGAACTATGGTTATCTATTGCATTGATATGTTACTATATGACTAGAGGAGCCATGAATTACCTAATTGAACCACCATACCTTGATGTTGCCACACCACTAAACTATTGCTTCTTTCTTTTGTTAATTTATGCTTAGATCATAGAGTCGAGCTAAAGATGAGTTTACTCACGTGATGTTAGGCATGCTTTTCTACTACCTCATTAATGGAGGATGATCTACAACTTGACCATTGATAAACTTTGATGTTGAATGGTCGACGAGGGGTTAAATCATGGCAAGATGGTGCTGATATTGAATGACATAGCTCGCAAACCGGTTAAGGACCATGTATCAGTGATAGTGAGTTATGAAAATAAAATTGTACAAACCACTTGTCACTTATGGGGGTGACAGGCCAAGTAACTAATTACGACCCATTTGTTCATAAAACTAGCATGGGGGTATCGTCAGGTAGATCATGGTAGCATTACCTAGGAGCTTATCAACCCTTTTGTAAACATCCTTAGCTAGATTAGGGAAAGGTTGAGACATCCAGGCATCCCTTATGTACCGACGGGTTGTATGGGCTATATCCCTTAGTTCTAGTGGGGTTAATGTGTACCCCTCTATAGAGTGTTCTTTTGAAAGCTATAAGCTCTAAACTTCTAGATGCGGATTAGAGTTGTTTTAGATTAAAGAACTTGTGGAAGACCGAGCTCCAAATTGCAAATTGCTTATTTCGTTTACCTATGATTTGCTTGCAATTTCTAAGTTCATAGGTTACTGTTGACACCAAGAATAACACACTTTTAGATAACCAAAATTCTGTCAACAACCTCAGGATCAAGGATAGACAGTCATATCATGAGCATATTTTATAAAATAACAAGTTCCACATGTCCATGAAGTATTTGATGCAGAATTAGAAGAAATGGAGCAAGGAGGGCCAGTGGGACCCACATAGTGGGTCGACCGACCCTATGCTAGGCCCACCAGGCCCCTCACACTGGCCATGATCCAGGGGAAGCACTCCCAAGTGATCCTCAGCCCTTGGATCAACTTGTGCTTCCTCCCAACGGCTCAAATGCACCTCACATGGATCCATGGGCCCACATCAAGGAGATCAACGTGACAAACAACTCAGAAGAACCAACTAAGAGACATGACAAGTGGGGACACCTTCTAGAAGGCTGAGGTGGGCCCCAGGCCCCTATAGGGGGTCGGCCGATCTCCTACCAGGGGCACCACCCCCCCACTTGGTCCCTGACCAGTGGGGCATGTTCTAGAAGACCAAGGCAGGGCCCACAGCCCATACGGGGGTCGGGTGATCACCCCCTAGGTCGGTGTTGCGCCTGGTGACCTCCCCACACACTAAACACATTTTGAAGATCAAGACCATCCATCCTAAGGCGGTTTAGAGGCGGTGGATCCAAGGGTAGAGAGTTGAAGCCTCCTGGGTCGATGACGTGGCGATGGAGTAGCCCCTACTCCACCTCCCACTATAAATAGAGGCTCACTCCCCACTCTTCACTCATGGTGGACAAGCCTACAAGCTCAATCACTTAGAATTCTCTTAGTAGTTACTCTAGTGTGGGAGTTAGAGTTGAGTAGAGTTGTGCTCGGGATTTCCGGAGTCGTCTTCTGGAGAGTCTAGTATAGCTCTTATATCTTTCCTTATTTGCAAGACTTTACTTTATTCAATATATTACTTTTCCTCTACTTTACTTAGTATTTACTTTGAGCATTACTAGACTAGTTATAGTATTGTTGTGTGCTTTTGCTTATTACTAGCTTTTACATTAATAGTCTGTGATCCTTGTGGCCTTTCTCGTATGCGATCATTGCCTGTAATAGGGTGCTTTGGTTATAGATCATAGTCAAAGTAGTAAGTTGTGTGTAAGCGTGGTGCTTATATATAATCTTACCCTTGGTTACCGCTTGCTGCACGGATTGTTTGTGGTAGCTAGCAAAGTCTTTGTATTCCACCACATGTTCTTAGGCAAGTTCTTAAAAGGTAAGCCCCCCCCGTAAAAGGAGAGCGCGGTCCGGTAGGAGTTTTGCCCTCCTATTGATCTATCCTCTCGCCTAGCATACTTATATTGAGGAGGCATACTATTGTGTTTAGACTAATTAATTAGCTAAGTCCACTAAAGTAGAAGTAAATTACATAGGAGTCCCTATCTCTCTCGTTGTCCTCCCACCTAGCTATACTTACTAGTTATCCTAAGCTATCATTTACCTTGTCTTGTTCATTCATCATCTCTTCCTATCACATATATCGTTTACCCCCTATACTAGTTGGTACTAAGTTGAGGTATTCTCTAGGATCTCTCTAATTATCATTTCTAGCTCAGCTTTCCCTTGGGAAAATATAAATTACGATACCCCGGAATACTCCTGGGTGAAGTGCTACAACGGTATAATCTGTGCGCTTGCGGATTTATCCAATAGTCATAAGAAATACCAACAAGCATTTCTGGCGCCGTTGCCAGGGAAAGCATAGCCTAAAAATTTTAATTAGATTGAATCCAGAGATTCTCGTTAACTTAGTTATCAATTTGTTGACACCTTTTTTCGGCATGTGTCAATATGGGCTAAGGCTTGTGTTGATCGGTAAAAATTGATTACCGTTCTCTATTGGCATCAGGGTGTCACTGGTTAGATTACCGATTAGAGTAAGACTAAAGTGCTGATGATGAGCTTGATTGAGGAATTGCCAATAGAAGCAAAAGGTTGTGGCCGATGAAAGTAAGAAGGTGTTGCCGATAGGAGCAGAAAGGTGTTGTCGATAGAAGCAGAAATGCTGCCGATGGAAGCAGAGAATTGCAGATAGGAGCAGAAAAGGAAAGAGATCTACCGATGGAGAGTTTTCATCGCAAAGGAGACGAGAAGGGAAACTGATGCTTTACGCCAGTATTATTATAGGTTATTTTTGAGTCCAACTCTTGCATGAGTCATTTATTTCCTTAAAAATAGGGGTTTTGTTTAGGAAGGTATGGGTCGTGTCTGTCTACAACTCCCTTTGCCGGAGTATAAATATGTACCTAGGGGTGGTGTAAAAAATATAGACACAATCAATCAAACAAATCTATTATTTTCATCTACTTTTCCAGCAAATCTACTTTCATCACGTTAGTTCTAGTTTGTCCACGAGTTCTTATGAAGTTTCGACGGGTTGCATCTACAAGATCTCCGTGAGCTTTGCAAGTTCCGCGTTTTGAGCAAATCAGAGCCTTGACGTCCGGGCGCATCGCCGTCGTCTCGTTCAAATTTGTTCTAGTTATCGTCCTTGTCGATTAACTGGTCAAATCGACTGGCACACTTCGGATATCGAATTTGGGTATAAGCCCGACGTGTTTGCAGATTCGGCGGTTTTTGTGTCAACACGTCTTTTGGCACACTCGGTGGGACCAATAATACATCTTCAGGCCACGGTTTAACCCATATCAGGCTTATGGGGGACACTGATATCAATCCGCGCAATGTCATTGAAGTCTCCGAAGCAGATCTGAAAGATGATTAGAAGCAGGCTATGGAGGAGTACAAGCAGTTGTATCTGAAGTCCTTCAGCCTAAACAGGAGCGGCGAAGCTATCTAGAAGCAAGATCCACCATTGCCACGGCAGGTCACCTTCGACGCCAATCCTGGTAAATTACAAGAGATGGTTAATTTCGCATTAAATCATGCGTTAATTAGCCACTCCAGTGTGCCGTCCAATACTGTATACAATGCTGTTATGCAATCTTTCAAAGAAGGACAGGCACCCCAGTATGTTGGTCCAGCGTATCATCAACCTGGATCAGCATCTGCTACAAATCCATCAGTGGTTCCAGTGGCATCTTCCCAACCTGTGGATCCAACTGCCGATGAGGTTATGCCTCCAAGATCGAGCCTTGTAAGTGTCACTCGATTGAGCACAGATCAGATGTCATCGGCAATGTCAGGGCCTGCAACTAAGAGTCAGCCAACTCCCGCCAACTGGTGGGGATACGGTATGCCTCCAAATCCATCTGCCAACTCTAATCTGATCCAAGGTAACAATACAACATGAAAGAGCCCCATGGCATCGGCAATGCCTGCACAACCGATGATCCCGATGACACATTATGCTACGTCGTCTCCAACTGTGCAGTTGCCATCAGAAGATCTTCAGATGGTGATACCCAAAGTGCCTTATATGCCACCATCGGCAAGTCCTTTGCCGATGCAACAAGGCACGGCAATTGCAAGTCAACCCATGGCAGTGGTGAATCCTCAAACTGGAGTACCAGCACACCAAGGTGGCCAATTTGTTGACTACTCTAAGGTACAGGAGCGACAGGCACCGGTTAGCTATCAGCTATCGGCGAATTACATGTCGATGACTTGTAATCCTGGATGGACTGCTCCAACACCGATTCAACAACAGGTGGTACAACCTAGGTATCGGTACCTGGAGAACGCTCAGAGTGGAACATCGGCGCATCGACCGATAAATATAATGCCACAGTACATCCCAGTGGGTATACAGAGTTATCCATCGGCAAATCAGCTTATTTGCCGCCAAGATACGAGGAGGCGTATCAACTAGCTCAGCCAATCAACATCCGGCCAATGCATCGGCAAGATCAAGATGCATATTGGACCGATAAGATCGCCGAAGTGATGAAAGAACAATTCGGCATCAAACCTAAAGTTAACACATATTCTTATCGGACGCCGTACCCCCCGGCATATGATTTGATTCCTCTCCCGAATCGATACAAGGTGCCGGATTTCACAAAGTTTTCTGGCCAAGACGACACGTCAACGATGGAGCACATCAACCGCTTCATTATTCAATGTGGAGAAGCAGACGACCGGGATGAACTGAGGGTAAGATTGTTCTCGTCATCATTATCTAGATCGGCATTTACGTGATTCATTTCACTGCCTCCAAATTCTGTGATTACTTGGGTCGATCTAGAGAAACAGTTTCATAAGTACTTCTTCGTTGGCGTGCATGAGAAGAAGATTACCGATTTAGTCAAACTAAGGCAGCGTAACGATGAATCAATAGAAAGCTTCGTCCAGAGGTTGCGAGACATAAAGAACAAGTGCTATAGCTTGGTACTTGATGATTGGCAATTGGCAGATTTGGCCTTCCAGGGATTGCTTCCACACATCAAAGACAAATATGCATCTCAAGAGTTTGAGAGTCTGAGCCATCTCGTGCAGAGAATTGCCGATCAAGACATTAAAGCTTTCGAACCTAGGAAAAATTGGAATAAAAAGGTATCCTTTATTGGGTAAGAAGAAGATGCCGAATCGGATGAGGAACCAAGTATCGGCGCTACTGGAATGGGTAAAAAACAAGAAGCCGGTGTCCTGTCCGTTTGGCCAAAAAGAAGCTAAAAAGTACACTTTTGATGTCACCAAGGCCGATAGGATATTTGATCTCTTGCTTCAAGAGGGGCGGATTAAGCTGTCGCCTAATCAAGTGATTCCATCGGCTGAAGAGCTCAAAAGGATCAGGTATTGTAAGTGGCATGATGCAACTTCACACAATACCAACGACTGTAGAGTCTTTAGGCAGCAATTGCAGTCAGAAATCGAGTCTGGGCGTATCAAGTTTGAAAATTCTAAAGCCCAGAAATCGATGAAGATCGACCAACACCCGTTTCCTAATAATATGGTGGAAACTAGTAGAAAGGTTAAAGTGCTGACATCGGAAGCTGCCAAGAAAAGCGCATCGGTGGATCCTGAACATCAGATAGCTGCGCATGATGTAAGAATGAAGGGATTTGTCGATGATAGAAAAGGCAAGAGAGTTGCCGATGAGGATAGCAGCGCCAGAAGGCCTCATAAGCATGCACTGTATGGTGTTGTTATCACGCACAGGCAGCCAGGGCAAGAGTATCGGCGATCACAGGAAGAGCAATATCGGCAGCAGGAGGAAGAAAGGCGCCAAGAATGGCATCGGTATAAAGATAATTGGAGGTGTCCCTTCTTTGTTCATTGCTGGGAAGAAGGCATCAAATTGGCCACTGCTGATAATTGCCCCGAATGCAATGGGTACTATCCTGCCGATTGCTCAGAAAAGAAACCTTGTTTTGACGATCGGGCATCAAATTATGGCAGGCCGATCAGAGAGAAGGGATCAACGCATGAACGGCTAGGGGGCAAGCTCAGCATACATGATAGGCTTGACAAGCGTGTTTGTCAATAGGAGCTTGAGGAGATGGCTAATGCAAGAGTTCCCGATGAAGAAATATTCTCTAGGGATCCGAACGTAAGGAGCGGTGCAGATACAAGCGATGAGAAACAATACCAGCCCGTTTGGAAAACTAAGCTTCCTCAATGGTGCCCCAAGGGTCTGACAAAGAATCAGAAAAGAAGGATTCACCGTGAACGCCAGGGGGATATGTATCACGGTGAAGATCCTTCAAGAGAGAAATCTCCAGTTAAGCAGTGGAGGCCGAAACGCAAGGATAGGGATCCATCGGCAGAAATCAATATGGTTGTAACATTACCGATGGAATTTATGATGCCTGTTGATGATGAGGAAGAAGCTGCTGAGATGACGCAGTTAGTACTGGACCCGATGGCAGCTGTCTTTGAAAAGCCTACCGATGATGAAAGGCAGCATTTGAGGGCCTTGTTTGTCAAAGGCAAAGTTGATGGGCAGCCAGTTTTCAAGATGCTAGTAGATGGTGGAGCGGCAGTCAATATAATGTCGTACGTTATGTTCAGGAAGCTTGAGAAAGGTGACCAGGACTTAGCCAAGATAGACATGATGCTTAAAGATTTTGAAGGAAATGTGTCACCAGCTAAGGGAGCAGTGTGCGTTGAATTGACCATCGACAGTAAAACTTTGCCGACGACATTTTTTGTGATCAATGGCAAAGGTACCTACAACTTGCTCCTAGGAAGGAATTGGATCCATACCAATTGTTGTATGCCTTCTACAATGCACCAGAGCCTCGTGCAGTGGGTTGGAGACAGGATTGAAGTCGTCCAGAGTGAGGCTTCGTTAATCGTTGCATCGGCAGAATCAGAAACTTATGAACAAACCAAGTGCATATCAGGTGAAGCTTAGGATACGAAGTTCCTCAAGGTTGCCGATTATCGAATCATACCAATCCAAGCAGTCGGTTCTGAAGGAAAGTTTTAATGGATCAGTTCGCCGATGACAGAAAACTTGGGCATGGGTTCACATCGGCAGATGATTTACTAGAGATAGATATTGGTGATGGTAGTAAACATAGTCCAACATTTATTAGTGCTAAGTTAGATTCCCAATGTAAGAAACAGTTGAATGATTTACTAAAAGAATATAAAGATTGTTTTGCTTGGGATTATACAGAGATGCCTGGTTTAGACCGATCAATAGTTGAGCATCGGTTACCTATTAAATCTGGTTTCCAACCACATCGGCAGCCAGCGCGCCAATGCAATCCTCTTGTATTACCTGACATTAAAGCTGAAATTACAAATTTAATTGAGGCTGGATTTATTCGGCAATGTCGATATGCCGAATGGATTTCTAATGTGGTTCTTGTGTATAAGAAAAATGAAAAGCTTCGTGTTTGTATTGATTTCAGGAATCTCAATAAGGCTACACCGATGGATGGTTACCCGATGCCCGTTGCCGATTTACTGATTGATGCTGCTGCTGGACATCAAATAATTAGTTTTATGGATGGTAATGCTGGATATAATCAAATATTCATGGCTGAAGAAAGACATCCAAAACTGCTTTTAGATGTCCAGGTCATGTCGGTTTATTTGAGTGGGTCGTGATGACTTTTGGTTTGAAGAACGCTGGTGCTACTTATCAAAGAGCAATGAATTTCATTTTTCATAAGTATATCGGTACGATAGTTGAAATCTATATTGATGATGTGGTGGTCAAGTCCAAAAACTTTAAGAAGCATCTTGCCGATTTGCGAAAGATTCTAGAGTGCACAAGGGTACATGAATTGAAGATGAATCCTAATAAGTGTGCATTTGGTGTATCGACAGGTCAATTCCTAGGATTTATGGTGGATCAAAGAGGTATCGAGATCGGCAGAAAATTTATTGATGCAATTAACAAGGTGGTTGCTCCCACAAACAAGACTGAATTGCTGTCTTTGATCGGCAAGATTAATTTTATTAGAAGATTTATATCTAATCTGTCTAGGAAGATTAAATCTTTTAGCCCGCTATTAAAGCTGAAGGCCAGTCAAGAAATTGCATGGAAGGAAGAACATCAATCAGCCTTAGAAGAAATTAAGAGATATTTGGTAAATCCTCCAGTCTTGGTGCCGCCTCAACACGGAAACCTTTCAGGTTGTATTTATCTACCGATGACAGTGTTATTGAGTCAGCCTTGATCCAAGAATTTTAAGGGAAAGAACGTATAATTTATTATTTGAGTAGAAGATTGGTGGATGCTGAGACCAGATATTCGGCTGTTGAGAGGTTATGTTTATGTCTATATTTCTCTTGTATTAAATTAAGGCATTATTTGTTATTGGCCGAATGTACTGTCATATGCAAGGATGATGTGGTTAAGTACATGCTGTCAATGCCGATATTGAGTGGGAGAATCGGCAAATGGATTTTGGCGTTGTCAGAGTTTGATTTGAAGTATGAATTGGCTAAGGCAGTTAAGGGTCAGGTGATGGCCGATTTTGTTACTCAGCATTGTGGTACATGAGTTCCGTGGAAATTGCTCCTCGGACTTTGTTCTTTGATGGATCTATGTGTAGGGAAGGAGCAGGTATCAGTATTGTCTTAATTTCACCCCGAGGACAAAAGTATGAAGTCTCATTGCCGATTGTTGCTACCTTAACAAACAATCAGACTGAATACCAGGCTTTGCTAAAGGGATTGGAATTACTTAGGGAGGTGCGTGCCGATGCCGTTGAGATCTTTGGCGACTCCATGTTAGTGATCAATCAGTTGATTGGGATATATGAGTGCCGAAGTGAAATTTTAATTGCACACCATGAAAAATGTTTGCAATTATTAAAAGAATTTAAAGAATACCTCCTTGAGCATATTCCCAGATTACATAATGAAGAGGCTAATCGGTTAGCGCAGTACGCTTCGGGGTATCAGCCGATTCAGGAAATAATGACATCGGTAATGGTTGCCGATGACTGGAGGAAAGAGATTGCCAATTACTTAAGGGATCCATCTAGAAAGGTTGAAAGGCATCTAAGGTTTCAGGCTACCAAGTACGTGCTCCTTGATGATGAATTGTATTATCGGATGATTGATGGGGTTTTTCTCAGATGCCTTAGTAAAGAAGAATCAAAAGAGTTGATGAGTGAAATTCATGAAGGAGTATGTGGAGCGCATCAATCGACATTCAAAATGAAGTGGATGATTAGACTGAATGGGTATTATTGGTCGACAATTCTTGAGGATTGTTTTAGATACTTCAAAGGGTGTCAAGATTGTCAGAAGTTTGGTAATATTCAGAGAGCACCTGCATCGGTAATGAATCCTATAATCAAACCTTGGCCGTTTAGAAGATGGGCTATTGATCTCATCGGCCAAATTTATCCGCCATTGAGTAAAGGGCATAAATTTATACTTGTTGCCACTGATTATTTCACGAAGTGGGTTGAAGCTATTCCTTTGAAGAAGGTGACTTCGGCAAACATGATAGATTTTGTGAAGGAGCATATTGTTTACCGATTTGGTATTCCTCAGACTATTACAACTGATCAGGGGACTATGTTTACATCAGGGGAGTTTGATGAATTTGCTATCAGTATGGGGTTTAAAGTTTTAAACTCTTCTCCTTATTATGCTCAAGCTAATGGTCAAGCCGAAGCAACTAATAAAGGGGTTATTAAGCTTATCAAGCGCAAGATTGAAGAAAATCCTAGAAGGTGGCATATAGTGTTGAATGAAGTTTTGTGGTCATATCGGATGACATGTCATGGTGCAACTAAAGTTTCACCATACTAGTTAGTCTATGGGCATGATGTTGTCCTACCTTGGGAAGTTAAAACTGGTTCTAGACGATTGTTTTCCCAGGACCAATTGACAACCGATGGATATGATATCCTTATGAAGGATGAATTAGAAGATCTAGCAGGTCATCGGTTGAGAGCTCTGATCAACATCGAAGAGAACAAGAAGAGGGTTGCCAGGTGGTATGACAAGAAAGTGAAAGTGAAAGAGTTTGCCGATGGTGATCTGGTGTGGAAACTGATTTTACCGATTGGGACTAAGAGTTCAAAGTTTGGAAAGTGGTCTCCTAATTGGGAGGGTCCTTTTTGAATAAATCGGTCTGTTCCTGGTAATGCTTATATTTTGGAAACCCTTGAAGGGGTTGCGTTTTCCAGACCGATCAATGGTAAATATTTAAAGAAATATTATCCTAGTATCTGGACGGATGCGTAAAGTAATATGAGTACAAATGCCGGTGGAAGAAATAGTGTGAAACATCGGCAAAGAGCGTATTAACATTGCATTACGATGCAGATAAGTTGGTCACCAAATTTAAGATTACAACCAAACTAGTTTGCGAAAGATTACAACAGCGAGCATATGGCCGATAATGCATCCCGACGAACTTTGTCTGCAGATTCAAGCTCTTGATTATCGGCATCGGCAGAACCTTCTACTGGCTTGATCTTTCGCATCAGTTGAAGTGTTTGGCGGGCATGTGTGTCCCTCTCTTGTTGCAGGGTTCTGGTGGCGTCAGGAAGCTGGGCCTTCTTTTGGTTGGCCGTATCCAAAGCTTCATTGATCTTGTTCAACTCTGCAAGTAGTGCCTCTTTCTTTGCCGATAACTATTGGATCTCTTTGTCAATCTCGGCGTCAGAAGCTTTCAGGATGCCGATGACTTTGTGCTTCTCCTCGGCAGCTTGTTTGGATTGGAGCATTTCCTCTTCGAGCTTGGCTTGGACAGATCTGTCGGCAATGCGCTGTGATGCCCGTTGATACTGTAGTCGGTGACTCTCGAGAAAAGACGCCTGGAATAGCATTTCCTCTACATTGGCAGGAAGTAGGCCTTGGACTGCCTTGAATGCTACCCTCAATGCATCAGAGTCTTGGACTAATTGAGATATGTCTTGTTGCAATAGGGGTAGCATTGCTTCGAGTTTGGTTCTGACATCTGCCGATATAGTGTGCGATGTTGGAGTAGAAGGCCCTTCTTCTTCATCGTCATCAGAGATATTGATTGTAAAGGAGAAAAGTCTGTTGGGCGACTCTTGGGCTTGAAAGGAGAGGAGTTAGAAGTTTGCCGATTGAAAGTTTGTTTTGCAAATTTATGATAAACAATCGATTTACCTGCTTTAGGATAGTCTCTCTCCTTGGACTTGGTAGAGCAGCTGGCGCGGCGGTGTCATGAAGATCGGCAATGATTGTCGATGAACTTGCCTCTGTGGCTGGAATGGTTAATGCCAATAATGGTGCCGGTGTAGGTAGCGGTTCTGTTATGACCAATTCCTGCGGCGCTGACACTGTCCCTTGAATGGAAGTTTCAACGGGTGTTTGGTCAGGGACAGGTGCTGGTTCTGGCTCTTCTGGTAATGCATCGGTAGGAGATTGAGGGGATGCTACCGATGACGTGACTGATGGTCTTAGGCGTTTTGGTTGAGGAGCAGTGCTTGATGCATCTTGGCGTTTGGACTTCTGCACTCGGGGGGCATCGGCAGACTGAGTCGAAGGAGCCTGTGCACTTAGAGCAACTGCCGATGAACTTGTCTGCTACAAAAGAAAAAAATGTTTGGTCCAAGTCAAGAATTAAGTAATAATTGCCCATGAAAATTTTATGATCAGCATAAATAAAGTAGAAATTTGTTACCGCAAAAGCTTACGCCAAGACAGCGGAAGCGGCCGATGGAGTGATAGCCGCCCTAGTTGGTGTTGACTTGGGCTTGATGGTGACCTTAGGAGTTGCCCTTTGTTGCATGAGGGAGGCCAATGATGGAGCCCTGCTGCCAATTGCCGATGTGGGATTGGTCGGTCGCAAGTTGAAGTTTTTGCCACTTCTGCTCTTCTTTGGGATTAAGTCATTAACCTGTTGATAGAAAGTTAGTTGCCGATGACTCTGGAAGGAGATGACAGAGAAAATAACATCAAGGGTAAGCTTACCGTGTCATCAGGAATAATATGATCGGCATCAATCAAGTGCCGATAGTGGTGTGATGATGTAGCGAACAGTTGGTCCTTCCACTCTTGCCACGAGAGCTTGTAGGACTCGGTGATGAAGGAAATTGGCGTCCAAGTAGATAAGTCGATATTGGTTGTATCGGCATGAGGAGGGAGACTGACGATTTTATTCCAGTCCATGGCGCTGGTAATGACTTCTCTGGGCTTCACCACAATGGCGTAGCAGAGCTTGATTGGCAGTTGCCCAAATGCTAGTTGTCTTGCCGCTGCCGATGGGTAATAAAATTCGTAGGTAGCCTGTGTATTCTTCCCACTCCCGAAGATGTTCACTAGGATTGCATGGGAGTGAGGATAGCCCTCATGATTCCCTCATCCTTGTCTGAGTCTGCATCGGCGATGTTGAAGGAAAGAGGAAACCTGTTTTCGGCATCAACATAGGGCCACCAAGCCCGGTCTGCAGAAGGGACTCCGCAGTAGAATCTCTGGAAGAATCTACCGATCTGGTCCTCATTAGCCTCGGTCCTAGGTAGGATTATGATGGCTTCGCCAAAGTTGAGGGGAGAACGAGTTGCTGATTCGCCATCGGCAAGCGTGTGGTCTTCAGCTAGGTCCCGTGGGAATTCCTGATTGAACAGATCAAATTGGAGAACCTTGTGCATATGAGCATTCAGCCACATGTTCACAAACCACCAGGGTCCTCCAATGTTGCCGATGGGCTCGCCCAGTAATAACTTCTCTGATACTTGATGCAGAAGACGGTAGACTGCACCAAGAAGGTATCGGCCGAGGGGAAGTCGTGCTCCATTGGCCAAGAGTTCTGCTGCAGGGAGATACATGTTGGTTGGTCCAGCTGTCCTGCCAGAAAAGATGAATTTCTCCAGCCACATGTTTAGGAAAGTGGCATGCTCCCTCTGGCCTACCGATCCGGTCTTTTGGTATTCTTGAATGTATCCAGTCCAGCCACCGATGTTGCGGGTAGTTACCCGATGTTCGGGCTTTCTGTTAAAGAGGGTGGTATTGTTGGCAGAAGAGATGTCGAGGCTGGTGAGCATATACACATCGGCAAGTGTCGGGGTGGCTGGTCCGTGTCTGAATAGGAATGCGTTCATGGTGTCGGACCAGAAGTAGGATGCGGCGATCATCATGGACTCATTTTTTGCCATATCGGCAATAGATAGCTTGATACATTGATCCAGTTGGCGCTCTGCCCAGTAAACTCGCTGCGATCTGTCCATCCTAAGGTATCATTTTTTCCACCCTTTGGTGGGTTTGGGCCAAGAACGGAAGATATCTGCCCATAACCCTAGGTCGAAGTGTGCGGCTCTAAAAGGAACCCGGTTAATTTCTGCATTGATGGTTTCAGTTGGATCGGCATCCCCCATTGGACCCAAGCAACAAACATGTGGTTGATCAGTGGGGATTACTATTCTATTGTGCATCTCCTAGATTCAGAAAACAAAGAGGAAAAGGAAAAAAGAGATCATGAGACAATGCAGCAGAAAATCTCAGAGTATGAAGTCAGAAGAAGAGAAATTGACCGCGAGGACGTTGAAGCTGATCACCATTGGGTCGGAAGGATTCTTGCAAGTTGCACCTTGCTGGTGGAAGAAGCCGCTGGTTGAATGTCGCTGGAGTGCTCTTTAGAGGCGCCGGTGAAATGGGGAATGAAAGCAGATGAAGATATGAGCTCGGGGTGAAGAGAAGGTTGGATGATGGTGATTTTTATAGGCCTGGAGGCGCTAGTGGTATTTTGGAGTTTTCTTTTAACTGAGCAGAGATATGGAAGGGTATGGTGGTGGATTCGCGCGATGATCGAGGAATTGTCAGAGTGGATTGTGACTGTTCGCGCTACAGTTGCGGGGTTCTGTTGATAACTTGCAGTTTTTGCGTGCGGTAGTCGAGGAAGTCGTGCAAGTATCTTGAAGGAGAAGATTGCAGTAGAGGAAATTTCGACGCATAAAGTATTTTATACTCCGAAATTGGGGGGCATGTGTTGACACCGTTTTTCGGCATGTGTCAATATGGGCTAAGGCTTGTGTTGATCGGTAAAAATTGATTACCGTTCTCTATTGGCATCAGGGTGTCACTGGTTAGATTACCGATTAGAGTAAGACTAAAGTGCTGATGATGAGCTTGATTGAGGAATTACCAATAGAAGCAAAAGGTTGTGGTCGATGAAAGTAAGAAGGTGTTGCCGATAGGAGCAGAAAGGTGTTGCTGATAGAAGCAGAAATGCTGCCGATGGAAGCAGAGAATTGCAGATAGGAGCAGAAAAGGAAAGAGATCTGCCGATGGAGAGTTTTCATCACAAAGGAGACGAGAAGGGAAACTGGTGCTTTACGCCAGTATTATTATAGGTTATTTTTGAGTCCGACTCTTGCACGAGTCGTTTATTTCCTTAAAAATAGGGGTTTTGTTTAGGAAGGTATGGGTCGTGTCTGTCTACAACTCCCTTTGTCGGAGTATAAATATGTACCTAGGGGTGGTGTAAAAAATATAGACACAATCAAACAAACAAATCTATTATTTTCATCTACTTTTCCAGCAAATCTACTTTCATCGCATTAGTTCTAGTTTGTCCACGAGTTCTTACAAAGTTTCGACGGGTTGCATCTACAAGATCTCCGTCAGCTTTGCAAGTTCCGCGTTTTGAGCAAATCAGAGCCTTGACGTCCGGGCACATCGCCGTCGTCTCGTTCAAATTTGTTCTAGTTATCGTCCTTGTCGATTAACTGGTCAAATCGACTGGCACACTTCGGATATCAAATTTGGGTATAAGCCCGACGTGTTCACAGATTCGGCGGTTTTTGTGTCAACACAATTATTCATAGGGGCTTACCCCTGTCTATGTCTTCCTTTCTTGTGAAGCCAGACAATGTATGAGTGGTTTCCAACTGCCAGGAAATTATCTAGAAGATCTTGAGCAGCTGTTGAGGAGGACTAGACGTTGTCAAGTCCCTCCCCAGAGGTTCATCTCAACCCTGAATCTGTTCGAGGAAGGAGGCTCCGCACCACCACTCTAGGAAGCCATGGCCTAGAAGGCGATCTCTGACTTCTCAGCCCCGTTCGCTACCCACGTAGCTTAGGGCCCTGAAGTCAACTTCGGGGATGTCACCTTCGAGCTGAAGCCTGCCTTGATTCACGTGGTGCAAGACAACCCATTTTTCGGGAAGCCCCATTGTTGACGGTGAAAATGTCATAATTTTCTATGCTCAAAATCATCGTCAACAGCCTCACAATGAAGGGACATAAGCATATCATGAGTATATTTTATCCAATAACTAGTTCCACATGTCCATGGAGTATTTCTTGCAGGACTATAGGAAATGGAGAGAAATAATCTAGTGGGACCCACATAGGGGGGGTCGGCCGACCACCCTATGGGGCCCACCATCCATCCCAAGCACCCACATGATAAGAAGGGCCCACTTGTCATAGTAAGGGGGTCACTACCCCTCTTGTGCAGATCGACCGACCCATCAATGGCCACCACCAAAGTTTCTAACCACTCCATGACATGTGCGCCATGATTCTAGAAGGTTTGGAGTGGTCCCATATGTCATAGGGGGGTCGGCCGACCCCCCAAGGTGGCTTGGCGGCTACTTATCTCTCCCAACCGCCATTTGCATGCCACCATGCAAAGATGCACATGCTGAATTCTCTTGCACCATTGATCTAAAGGCGGTTAGGATCCAAGGGCTCCCATCATCCATCACGTGGATCGATGACGTGGCGGTGGAATAGCCCCTACTCCACCTCTCCACTATAAATACCCCCTCACTCCCTCTCATTGAAGACACACCACAAGGAGGAGCTCTCCACTCTCTCTCAAGATGTAGCACTTGTAGTAGTGTTAGTGTTGTTAGGAGTTAGAGTGAACCTCTGGTATTCAGCTCTAGTCTTCTAGGAGGTCTGGTATGCTTCTAGTATTTATTTCTCTCTTTGTAAGACTTGAGTTATTTTATATAATTATCTTCTCTACTTTGCCTTAGTACTTTACTTTATTGCAGCATGACTAGTTATGTTGTATTGGTTGTTAGCATAGTCATAGTTGTTTGATAGTAAGATAATGGTAGTATACATTTGCACTGGTTCACCGCCCTTAACCCGGTGCTCTAATCAATTTCACCGGACGTCGGATTAGAGTAGTGAGATATAGTGTAGACATGGTGTCTAGACTATACGCTTACCTGTGTCTGCGGCTTGTCCAACAGTTTGTTTCTGGTACCTAGTAGGGGTGACAGACCTATCTAGGCTTTGATCCCACCACGTTCGGCCAAGTTCTTAAAGCATATGCCTTCTTGTGCTAGGCGGTTTAGCACCCTTCTCATCCCTTTCTGTTGCTAAGTGGCATAGTGGCCCAAAGTGCAATTGTGTATGAATATCGTTCTTTCTTGATATGACTTGTCTTGCTAAGTTAGAACCATGCAAGTAGAGATAGATATTTGGAAACCTTATGCTCGCTCGCTGTTCTCCTCGCTCACTATACTACTCTTTATCATTGGAGCTTCTCCTGTGTGTCATTGCACTTATCATATATATCATTTACCACTACCATAGTTTAGTTGGTATATTAGTTAGTGGATCATCATGGTTAGCTATCATGTTCTTTAACCATTTCTTCCCTGAGGATACATACGATACCCTGGAATACTCCTGGGTGAAATGCTACAACGGTATTTCTGTGCGCTTGCGGAATATTCTACATAAGCATAATAAATACCAACAAGCATTTCTGGTGTCGTTGCCGGGGAAGCAATGGGCAAAAGATTTTGATACTAACTTTGTTGTGTACTAATCTATACTACCACAAGCTATGTGAGATTACCCTTGTTCAGTTGAGTGTGGAATAAACAGGACATCAACCGTCTCGACCTTCCGGTGTTTTCTTTCCATAAGAAAAAAAATTAGCAAAGAGCCCAGGGTGTCTAAACATTCATGAACAATCAATTGTTCATCCCTGTCATCTCACAGGTGCGTATATGTATACATTTTTCTAACCCTGTGCGGATATAAAGAGAAGGTCACTGTTGGGGATATTACCTCGGCATATCCCCAGGGACCTTATGGGCCTACCGACCAGAAGACGGACCAGCTCACGAGGCCTTGCGGCACGCGACCAGCCCATCGTGCTCGCCAAGGACTCCGAAGAAGTCTTGCTCGCCAAGGAAGATCCTAGTAGATAGACTCGGATCCCTTGCCTTAAGGGACCGATCGTAATCTGTTGGGATATGGAAATTGTAACCTTGCTCCCCAGCTATATAAGGCGAGCAGGGATCCCTCCAAAACTCTCTCTCAGATCTCATCTGCACCTCGTGTAACCTAGTACTCATATCAATCCAGCCACCAAACACAGGACGTAGGGTATTACGGCGATTTGTCGGCCTAAACCTATATAAATCGTCGTGTCTACGCTCTTTGTGTTACGCTTGATCGTCGTCGCCACACCTCTGCCTACAATCTACTACCGTAGGGTACCCCCTAGGTAGACTGCGATGCATATTTCGTCGACAGTTGGCGCGCCAAGTAGGGGGTGTGTGCATCGACTTCATGGCTCGTCAAGCGGTTACGTTCCCGGATTCGATGGTCCTCCCGACGGCCGGCACCGTGCTCCAGATCGGATCCATGTCTTGGACCGTCGGATCTACTCCATGCGGGGCAGATGTGCCGCCACCTGTACGTCGTCCCGCCACGCCAATGTACCACCCCGCGAAAGAAGATCGACATCGATGATTTAGTCGATGCCATCGACCGCTCCAACACCGGCATCATCGAGTGCATCAACCTCATTCAGACGGCGCAACGCCGACTTCACAGCCATCATGGCCGCCGACCACGCCGTCACTGAACCCCGACGAAGATGGCGACTGTGACGACCAGGGGCACCCGCCCTCCTTCGACGATGCCTCATGGACTTAGCAATCAGGCGGCAGTATTCCAGCGCCAGATGCATCGATCGTCTTCGACCAGTTCCCGGCGGCCCCCGCCGTAAACACTGTCATCATCTCTGCAATCCCTAGTGACTCCGAGCAGGCACTGTCCCTCGACGACACTATCTCTTCAGGCTCAGCCACCAGCGCGAGGACCAAAATCGCCGACCCCTTCGGATCGACCAGCAGATTCCTGGAGTTCCTTCTGGGCTTCGGAGGAATAATTTTTCAAGTCTCCGCCGACAACGTCGCTCCCGACAACGAGACAGATGCCAAACGCGTCGCGAGAGAATAGCACAACGCCGAACGTGCAGAGGTGCGACCTCGAATGTCGCGACCAGGAGAAGCATGACCAGGAGCGTCGCGAGCAGGAACGCGTCACACGGGAATAACGCGAGTAGGAGCAGAGGAATCGCGATCACCCTCCATGACGCAACCTCCAGCACGATTTCGACCAGATGGGTAACGTCCAGGTGTACCCGACTCCAAGCACCAATTTGGCGGTAGCTTCCTGCGAGCTGTCCAAGCTCCCTAGCACACCTGAGATCGAGAAGATAGAAGCCCACATCATGGCAGCTGCGGTCTAGGTCAACAAAGCGTCTCACTCGCCTGAATTCTCCGGTCAATCCTACAGCAGAAACCACACCCGAAGCCCTCCGCGGGAACACAGGCGAAGATCTCCACCACGTGACGGCGAAGAACGTGACAATCCTCGACGCGAACGAACACCTGAACAAGCGCGCCGAAGCCCTCCGCGGGAACACAGGCGAAGATCTCCACCACGTGATGACGAAAAACATGACAATCCTTGGCACGAACGAACACTAGAACAGGCACGCCGAAGCCCTCCGAGGGAGCACCGACGCAGATCTCCGCGATATGACGATAATCTCCGACACGATCAAACAACACCGCTAGCACCACGAGCCATAGGGGGCTTGCGCCCTCTCTCCGCCCGTCTGCGTGCCATCCAGTGGCCGCTCAATTTCAGAGTAATGTCGGTGGACAAGTATGATGGCAAGGAAAACCCAGAGCAATGGGCGTCCACGTACGAGACCGCCGTGTATGCCGCCGGAGGAAATCAAGACGTGATGGCTAATTACCTGCCAGTGATGTTGTCGACCTCCACCAACAGCTGGCTTCAGAAGATCCTAGAAGGCACCATCGACACCTGGGAGCAACTCAAGGAAATCTTCATCAAGACATACAAGGCCACGTGTGTCCAGCCAGGGACACGCTACAACTTAGAGAACGTCCGATAGAGGAGCAACGAGAGCCTCCGCGATTACATCAGATGCTTCTCCGACAAGCGGTTGAGCATCATAGAGATCTCTGACCCAGAGGCCATCACCATCTTCTCCAACGGCCTACGGACGGACGACCTCCGAAACAAGTTGGCATGAAAGAGCATAACAACCATAGAAGAGCTCATGACAATCGCGAATCCTTATGCCAACCAAGACGACGCCACCCATAGTAGGGAGAACAGGCGACGCCACTCTCGTTCCCTAGAACGCGCAAGGGATAGGGACAGCTGACCAGATTACCGCAGCGAAGGAAGGGTCGGCGACCACCGGGACTACCGTCGGGCAACTCCGAGCGCTACCTGCAGAGGTATGATTACAGGTGTGACAACAACTACGTCGCCAACACGAACGCCCACCCAAGGAGGAACTACGACGCCAGCTACGAGAAGATCCTCGATGGCCCGTGCCCCATACACAAAAACTCCAAACACTCCATGCGCGATTGTGAGCTACTTGAGTCGGCAGTGCGGAGAAGAGTTGACAAGAGAGCAAAGAGAGATGACCCTAACAAAGGCAAAGACCAAGAACCACCAGCGCCGGAGTTCCGACCACCTTCAACGACGCACTCCATCTTTGGGGGCAGCGTGGTTGTTGAAGGAGAGAGGCGACGTCGTCAAGTTCGCAAGGATATCTACTCAGTCGCAGCAACAGGAGATGATTCAACAAATGCTCGCTACTTCAACTGGTCAGAACAACCCATTAGCTTCTCCGGAGAAGATGAATGGATGTATTATAGATACCCCGGCCGCTTCCCACTCATCGTTGATCCAACCACCGCCACGTGCCGCTTCAGAAGGTGCTGGTCGACGGCGGCAATGCTCTCAATATTATATTCGTCAATGCATTCTGCCAACTCGAATACTCCAAGAAGGACCTCCTGCCCGCAAACTTCTCCTTCTGGGGGATTATCCCAAATAAGGCATCGACACCGGTAGGCCGGATCACCCTCCTCGTACAGTTTGGCGTCCAAGACCAGTTTAGGGTGGAGAACATTAACTTTATTGTCACCGACTTCGAGACAGCTTACCACGCGATACTCGGTCGACCAGCACTCGCCAAGCTCATGGCAGTCCCGCCTACACTTACATGGTGCTCAAGATCCCGACGCAACAAGGCATCCTCAGCCTCCGCACCAACCTGAAGATCGCATACGAATGCGAGCAGCAGACAATAAACGCCGTCGAGAAGCCCCGTGTCTAGGATACATACAACTCCGAAGCCAGTGACAACCCCGCCGCAAAGAAGCAGAAGGAAGTAGAACAAGAAGCGACCACCGTCGACCTCTCATGCGAATAAATGTAGAGACCGCCAGCCCCGAGCGGTGCGAGAAGATGTCCTAATATAAACATAGTCCAATGAAGTTTGTACTATGTAGTCTTCCAATAATGAATAAAGGTGCCTCGTTTCCCTTATATTTCATCTAACCGGACCTATTGAGCAAGCAAACTCTCACGACATACGACGACCCCTGCAAAACGCTCATGGCGTACGACGACCTCTACAAAACGCTCACGGCGTACGACGACCTTTGCAAAACGCTCACGTCGTACAATGACCACTTCAACAACGCCCACGGCGTATGGCGATCATCCTAAAACACCGATAACATATGGTGACCATGGCAATGCAGCTACTAATGTTCGGCGAATTCTCCAAAACACTCCCATAGTGTTCGACGACCTCTCTACAACGCAAATAAGGCGTTTTCTCCAAACAGTTTAGCCATAACCAGAAAGCACCCGAAGCTGGCCCGTCAATGAACCATAGCGAATAGAAGTAGGTACCCTAAGCACTATGACTTCATTGATAGGCCTCCCAAGTGGCATTTCCCCAGAAGCCGGGCGATGTCACTTGGGTCGGGAGCCATGAGGCTATGTGCCCAGAATCTGTATACGACCACGATACGATCGACGACTCTACAAGCAGCATGGCTTTTCGCCCAGCGTCTGTAGGAACGGTCTCCACAGGCCCTAGTCACGCCACGATCGAGCCTCTCAGAAAAAGGCCCTGTCACTGGCATCTCCCTAAGCGTGCATGAGCTGCTCACCCTCTGCGCCGCGGGTTGTCAGCAGTGTGCCTCCTTGGGAGTCCTTATGTATCCTATACGTGAAGTGGCGCTAGCCCTACGATATAGACCATTTGAGACCCAAGGCCGAACGATTCATCGCTACGGCTCACGACTTAGCAGGCACGGCAGGACATACAAGTGAAACAAAAGCTCACCGCCCCATATATATTACAGCTTTGTAGTTTTCACTTACACGTTCGAATACTTGTATCCGAGATACAAATTACCGCTGTCCCGCAGCAAAATAGAGCATGACAATAAAGTTGAAACTCCTAAACAGAAGAAACCATACTTCAGATCAGTCATTTCAACGATTACAACTTCATCCTACCAATGCGATAAGCGACAACCTCACTAATGTTCCTAGTCCAGAGCTCGAATTCATGTCGAATTTGGCATTGTCAGGTACAATACATAATTATCCCAGGCATATTGTTACCCGGCAGGCCAAAACGACGACATTCCCCCTAGACACACACATGAGGATTGACGATGACTAACTCAGGCACGTCCTCCGGGCGTGGATCCCCCACCGTCGCTAGATAACATGGAGATCATCACGGGACTGGAGGCGAAGATGTTTCAAGCCAGGGTTACCCCACCGGCCGCCCGGCAGGACACCGCCGCCGAGTTGATCAATGATGGCAAGCACCTCTGGATTCGCCGGATCCGCATAATACAACATCATGGCCTAGAAGTATATGGCGACACTATCTCCAGCAGCCACCGCTCGCTTAATAATCGACTGCCCATTAGGATCTCTCCCCCACAACATCAACCCCTCCAGACCACGAAAAAACACAGCCTCTCAGTGCCCGGCGTCAAGAAAGCGCTGCTCGAAGGAAGCCTCTAGCAGACTGTGGTAGGGTCGACAATAATCTTGAAGCCGCCGAAGAGACAAAGAGTCGAATCATTGAAGCATCGTCACAAACCTTCCGGAAGATGTGACAGACCTGACGAGCCTTCACATACTTGCGTACATTGTCGCCATCATCGATAACACAAAGAAGGATCTGGAAGAGCAAGTCCTCCGGTAGAACCAGCAAGGAGGCGAAACCCATCGTGAGGCGCGCACCGTCACCTTCCACTTCACCAACAAAACCTTAGCACTGATGAAACCCTCTTGCTCTACGCTTATCCTTTGCGGCCAACAGGCGTGGAGATTATTGAACAAGGCGGACGGGAATCCCCTCAGTTCACCAAAATATATAGTACAGAATCGCCGGCTCTTCGTATCCTAGGTGTACTAAGTAAGGCAAGGAAACAGGACCCTTCCCGTTCCGCCAACCATCGGAGTAGCCCTTTATACCAAGCGGCACGGCGCTTCGCCTTCCAAGGTTTTTGGGAAACCGCAACGATCAAATAAGGGACCGCCACGCCGCCTACTTCTTGCGCCTCAAACACGGTCCGATAACTATGCGGATAAATACGGCCTATTTACTTAAACTTAGCTCTCATTTCATATTTAATTTCCCCAATTTACGACCAATTGTTTTTGAAATATCACTAACACTGCAGTCTCGGGACTGGACGTGCAACCTTGTTATGATTTCTTTTCTACAGCAACAATAACATGGCTACAGTAGTATGGTCGGCAAGCACGACAAAATTGGCCGCCAACAACGATACCCGGGGACATCGTCGATGGCAACCATGACTCAGCTGCCTGGACACATACCCGACCAGGCACGGGGACTTCGTCCAGTTTACACCAAACAAGGCTCGGGCACTGCGGACACGGCACAAGAGGACGGTGCAAAGCAGAACAACACCCGGGGACTGACACCCGAGGAGTGCGAATCAACAATATGACCCCGATGCAAGAACCTTCTAGCTCCTTACATAAGGCTCGGGGACTACAGGTATTCGCAGTCGTTTCTTCCTGAACTCATATTTCAGTTTTTCAATTTTCAATATATGATCCTGATACAAGAAGCTTTCAGTTTCTTACATCAGTCTTGGGGACTACGGGTATTCGCAGTCGTTTTATACAATACTCATGCTTCAATCTTTAGTTACATACCTTATACATCTTTTTATAAAGCCTGGCACCACGTGCATACTTCACCTGCTACCATGCTCGGGGACTAAGTGGGTACACTTCACCTAGCGGTGAATGTACTGATTTTCTTCTCGACAAAGCTCTGCTATTTTTATGTTTTTTTTGCAAAGCCTAAGTGGGTACACTTCACCAGGGAATGACTTTTCAAAAGATTTTCTTCTTCAGCATGTCACATCCTTCCAACGAGTTTCCGCAGCATCCGACGAGGCGACCTGCTCGCACATCAAGCTACGATGCTCTCGAGCACCCCGACCTGGTCGGGAGGCTTCTCCGAGCAGCACCTCGACTAGGCAGCCTGGTCGGGACTCCACGACAACCACTTCGCATGATGGCGACTAGCTGAACACCTACAAGGATGACGCTGCGGGCTCGCCAGAAGAATACAACGTGATCAGGAACTTGTTGGGGATATTTCCTCGGCATATCCCCAGGGACCTTATGGCCTACCGACCAGAAGATGACCCAGCTCACGTGGCCTTGCGGCACGCGACTAGCCCGTCGTGCTCGCCAAGGACTCCAAAGAAGTCTTGCTCGCCAAGGAAGATCCTAGTAGATAGACTCGGATCTCTTGCCTTAAGGGACCGATCGTAATCTGTTAGGATATAAAAACTGTAACCTTGCTCCCCGGATATATAAGGCGAGCAGGGACCCCTTCCAAAACTCTCTCTCAGATCTCATCCGCACCTCGTGTAACCTAGTACTCATATCAATCCAGCCACCAAAACACAGGACGTAGGGTATTACGGCGATTTGCCGGCCTAAACCTTTATAAATCGCCGTGTCTACACTCTTTGTGTTACGCTTGATCGCCGTCGCCACACCTTCGCCTACAATCTACTATCGTAGGGTACCCCCTAGGTAGACTGCGACGCATATTTCGTCGATAGTCACAGTCCAAAAAAAAGGAAATAAACATGTGACGGAGCAAAAGCACTCACAACTCCATCTCAAATTATGGGTGAACATGAAATCAATCGAGGTAAGTGAGACCCTATCGGGAGGTAACCCGACATTATCTTTGCACTCTTCTTTATTGTTTCTTACCATTGCATGTTTTCTTAAATCATCATGTCTCTAGTGCTTCTTTTGGTTAAGTCTACAGATTCATGCATATCCATCATTTACATCAATTTCCTTTTCCGAAACCATAACATGTTTGATTGAATACATTTCATCCACCCCATCTGCATAAAAAATTATATAAAAAAAATTCTCCTATGCTTCACCACTAATGTTCTTGTCTCTAATTAAATCAATCTCATTCAATGTTTCCTTTTCTATTCTTGTATGCTTTGGTTTGGAAGTACCGTTAGAACGTACTCCCATAGGTTTTTTAAATTGAGCATGGTGCTTAGGTTAAATAGTCTGTCTTAATCAAACAAGACATGGTGTCAAGTTTGATTATTAAATCAAAATATACTTATATAGAATTTGGTTGTAATGTCTAAATACTAATTAGCCTGTTGTATCAGTCTTTACTCGTCTCTCTCTCTAGCTGACTGACTTGACTCTAAATCTACTGCCCCAATCACATGGTCAGCAGCCTGCTGTGCTGGTATGCTTTCAGCTTGCTTTGCCTTTGCGCGTACAGCAGGATTAGAGCCTACAGCTACTACTTTTACGTTCTTATTTCAATTCTTTATTTTTTTTATTTTTTACTTTCAAACTCTTTAACGTGTATAAAATATGTAGGTTATGTTTAGTTCGGTATGTTACATACATGTATTTTAATGTATATATATATATATACATATATGATATATTAATTTAATATAGTGTTTATCACCATAACAAAAAAGACCACCAAAGTCAATTGTGTTTCCTTATTAAATAATAATATGATATAATCGATTTGTCCTAAAATAAGCATCAGTGTAGATCATATTTTCTTGAAATTTAACTAGATTTATAGTAAATATTGATAATATTTGTGTCTTCAAATAAGTTTATTATTATAAAAATATATTGAGAAGTTATCTAATGATGTTTATTTTACATCATAAATATTAATGATTTTATATATTTGGTTAATTTGACATCCTATGGAGAATGACACTTAATTTCGTAACGGAGGGAGTTGTTATAAGTAAAAAAAAACTAAATTTTCCACCACCTATGTACATTCTAGGATTCATTGGTAAATTGGCCCCCCTATGTTTCGTTCCTAGCTCCGCCACTGTTTAGTTGGACTAACCCCTGTAGAAAAACCTCTAAAATTTTGGTGGGTAAGCCATGATATCATTCTTGGAGACAAATCAAGGCTTGAGGTACTCTTTAAATATCTTTGCTCATCCTTGCCTTAGCCTTGTTCGATTTCTGAAATTCTGATGAACAAGAATAGAACATCACTTGAAACATATGATAAATATTCTATGCTAAACTACTAAAACCAATTTTCTATAGCGTAGAAAATGACCTCTTCCTCTATTACAACAAATAACCATTCTTGAAAATCCTTGTGTATCCCTTCAGGTATGTGTTGTCTACTAATCTATTGCAGAAATGAAACAAAACAATGGAGCAAAAAGATGGCATGCCAAGGATAAGAAAGAAGGAGATGAAGCCCACTCCTCCAACACAAAACAAATCCGCCAAACCAAAATCAAAAGAAGAATCAAGAAAGGAATGACGGAAACAAGTCTTTCAAATCCGCATCTTCAGGATTGCTACTCATTGGACCTAAACCAAGAGCCCTCGTCGTGAGGTAATTCGGTATGTATCCACATCTAATTCTCCATTGCACTCCTCCTTTTCTGTTTCATTTTGGGTTATCACATTTGAAATCTCAAGAACCCAACATCTCTTCCTACATAAAACTTTAAGGTAAACATAACATGAGTTTTTGAGCTAGTTTGTGCCCAAGGTGGGGTCGGCCGACCCCACCATGGTGCCACCTGCACTTTGTTGCACCTTGGAATCATGTTAATAAATGTTTCATGTCATGGGGAAGTGTGGAGAGGCCACACATGGGTCGGCCGACCTGGCCAAGGACCCATCACATCACCATGTGCCTCCCACTTTGCTTGCATAAGTATCTAAGGTGCATTGCTCTAAAATTTCTGAAGTTTGAGTGCATGAGCATGTAGGGGGACATCACTTTGATCCCTTTGGTAATATCACTTGCTTTCTTTCATGATAGACCTCAGGTCCTTCAATGCCTCCTCTTTCTTTCTACTCACCAATCATGACACATACAACTAGCCAAAGCATGAATGGGTGATCTTCTAGTGCTCCTTTTGTCTTTCCATGCACTCGAGCTTGCATTCTTTGTTTTCACTAAACACTAGAAGTAAGAACCTTAGCTTTGGGCAAGAGATAGGGGACATGGAGGGGTCGGCCGACCCCTATATGTGGCCTATCACCTCCCTTCTTTTCTTGTTCTTCTTTACCTAGGAATCCAATGCAAATGCCACTGAGTATTCCTAGTGAAGGGTGCAACAGCAGGTCGCTTGACCTGGCATTATCACCTTCGGTCACTTCTTTCTTCACCCTTCACTCATGTTGGAAATTTATAGCAATCTTTGGAATTTCCTCTTGTTCTTGAGCCATTCTCTCTTGAGGTCCAAGTGCTTGTTTCTCTTAGCATGATACCTCGATGACAAGATGTCTTCCATGACATTAGCTCATTTTGAATAATCTTTTTTTGTCACTAGAATTTCATAATCCTTGTGTTTGCAAATGATGCCTTGGTACTCTTCATACCTATACCTAGAATATTCAAACATCTTATCGACACATGCTTAAAAAAATGAATCAAACTAGTCTTTGTCCATGCTTCACCATGGTTATACAATCAAAATCTCTCTCCAATACGAGAGGTATTGGTTGTATGAATCATGGAGACTAACAGTTGACATAGAGAATGTGGAAAGGTGTAGAGGTATCTCAGGTGCAGGTAGGGTGACAAGATTAAGACCCTTGCTCAACACCAACACCATGGTGATACAGGGGCATTAAGAAGAACCAGCTTGGGGAGGTTCTCTCCCCCACCAAGGAGACAAGCTTGGGGGAGGAGCTCCTCCCCCTACTAATCCTTGCAGCACAAGTGTGATGAAAAGAGCAAGCTTGGGGAGGTCCTCTCCCCCACTAAGGTAAGTATTATTATCCCACTAAGGTATATATTCTTACCCCTCACTTTTATTGCATTGCATCTATAATAAACATTGAATAAAAGAATACAAAGACCTCCTGCTCATATGCTTCATAAATATCTTATTCTTTCTATCTTGAAAAAAATGTTCATTGATGCATAAGTTGTAAGTTGGGCAACGCCTCAATAGGTTGAACAACTAAACCCCGTTTTGTCAAATGTTTTCAAATCTCACATGAATGCTCATCTCTTCCTTCTCATTTTATCAACCATGTCATGAGAATGAATAAAGCATATAACATAAACTTAATCATCTTTAATGTGCTTAAGGCTAAAAAAATGATGATAAGTGAAGTTTTGGTTCCGCTGGTGTTTTCCCACCAGCAGGACCCATGCACTTAATCTTTGTCTTTTCTTTGTGTACACAAGCGAAGAATCTGAAAATGCAGTAGTGATGCACACTTGACAAGATGCTGTCACACACAACTTGAGCCAATTTGGCCACCATATGGGCGTCGACTGACGTCCCAAGAGTAGCCAACTGAGCTGAAGTTTTGTGTATGCATAGAGGACAAGGAGGAGACACACCTTCGAGGGCCAGATGCCTCCTGATGGGGTCGGCCGACCCCATCATGGAGCTATGGGCCCACCTGTCATCCTCCACTACTGATACTTCACTTTAAAACGCTGGTTTGACACATCCTCCTCTCTTCTTGGTAATGTGTGATATTTTGACATGATCTTATGCAACCCAAAATGAACTAAAGCCAAACCTGGATTGAAATTTTTAAAAGTGACATGCTTATGACAATCTTGAGATAGAAGCTTGCATAAATTTTATTCCATATACATGTGCTTATGCTTGTGGGAAATATCTTAATAGGAAACTCATATTGACTAAGTTGTTGTGATGTGTGATATAGTTCTAGCTTAGAAATCCTACCTTTACTATTCAAAGTGCTTGGAGATCTTGCTTTTGATAAAATGTCATAAAACCATAGTGTCACATACTCCTCTATAGTGAGAAAATTCCTACCATAGCCATATATGGTCATGCAATGATCAAAGAACCTTCTTTATATGCTACTTGTTTATGTATTGAGTTTGGTCAAACCTTGTTGACCCTTGATTTCGTCATAGTTCAAAGATCAAGATCACGTACACACCACATATATATGCTGCTCCTACACTATAAGTACGCAACCACATGCCTTTCATTTTCCACAAATAAATGTTTCATGCTTTAAAAGTTTGATCTCTCTCTAGTATTATGTTAGTTGAAGAGGCATGGACTATGCAAAAGTATAAAAAAAGAAAAAAAATAGGGACATATGAAGGTCCCAAGTATTGAAAAAAATAGTAAGAAAAAAATGGGAGCACATGAAGGATCATGACAAAATGATAGTCATGTCTTAATAGAATAAGTTAGAGAGAGAGAGATCAATTCAATAAAGAAACATTACTTTTTCCATGTACCATGTTCCATACACATGCACATCTTGATCTAGGATTATGACATTTTTCTCCTTGGATCATTGTTTTGACTTTACAATATATGCAATGCAAGTATGCTATCTTGTTTATCCCTACCTAAACTCCACATAAGCCATATAAAAGTAGGAGGAAACAAAAGAAGGCAAACTCATGCTATGCCTTGGTAAAGAATCAAACATTCTTGAGTGATCTGAGAGTGCTATATGAGGAGTATAAGTGAACTATGCTTTTCTTGTGAAAACTTTGAAAAACTCCAAGTTACTAAGAAAGGGATTGGGAAGATGACTTTGCTTCAAGAATTGTTCCACTTTTCAACTGCTCAAGGATATATGATAGCTAATGCCACATATCCCACTTGTTTAAGAAAAGTTTTGGAATGAATTTTATGTTTTCTATATATCTTAAGGTGTTATGCTCATGTTTACTTTAACCTTTACTCGAGGACGAGCAAAGACTTAAGCTTGGGGGATCTTCTTGACGGTGAAAATATCATAATTTTCTATGCTCAAAATCACCGTCAATAGCCTCACAATGAAGGGACATAAGCATATCATGAGTATATTTTATCCAATAACTAGTTCCATATGTCCATGGAGTATTTCTTGCAGGACTATAGGAAATGGAGATAAATGAGCTAGTGGGACCCACATAGGGAGGTCGGCTGACCACCCTATGGGGACCACCATCCATCCCAAGCACCCACATGATAAGAAAGGCCCACCTGTCATAGTAAGGGGGTCACTACCCCTCTTGTGCAGATCGGCCGACCCATCAATGGCCACCACCAAAGCTTCTAACCACTCCATGACAGTGGGCCATGCTTCTAGAAGGTTTGTAGTGGTCCCACATGTCATAGGGAGTTCGACCGACCCCCCAAGGTGGCTTGGCGGCTACTTATCTCTCCCAACCGCCATTTGCATGCCGCCATGCAAAGATGCACATGCTAAGTTAAAGAAGCACATGCTGAATTCTGTTGCACCATTGATCTAAAGGCGGTTAGGATCCAAGGGTTCCCATCATCCATCACACGGATCGATGACATGGTGGTGGAGTAGCCCCTACTCCACCTCTCCACTATAAATACCCCCTCACTCCCTCTCATTGAAGACACACCACAAGGAGGAGCTCTCCACTCTCTCTCAAGATGTACCACTTGTAGTAGTGTTAGTGTTGTTAGGAGTTAGAGTGAACCTCTGGTCTTCAGCTCTAGCCTTCCAGGAGGTCTGGTATGCTTCTAGTATTTATTTCTCTCTTTGTAAGACTTGAGTTATTTTATATAATTATCTTCTCTACTTTGCCTTAGTACTTTACTTTATTGCAGCATGACTAGTTATGTTGTATTGGTTGTTAGCATAGTCATAGTTGTTTGATAGTAAGATAATGGTAGTATACATTTGCACTGGTTCACTGCCCTTAATTTGGTGCTCTAATCAATTTCACTAGACGTCCGATTAGAGTAGTGAGATATAGTGTAGACATGGTGTCTAGACTATACGCTTACCTGTGTCTGCGGCTTGTCCAACGGTTTGTTTGTGGTACCTAGTAGGGGTGACAGACCTATCTAGGCTTTGATCCCACCACGTTCGGCCAAGTTCTTAAAGCGTAGGCCTTCTTGTGCTAGGCGGTTTAGCACCCTTCTCATCCCTTTCTGTTGCTAAGTGGCCTAGTGGCCCAAAGTGCAATTGTGTATGTATTCTTTCTTGATATGACTTGTCTTGCTAAGTTAGAACCATGCAAGTAGAGATAGATATTTGGAAACCTTATGCTCGCTCACTGTCCTCCTCGCTCACTAAACTACTCTTTATCATTGGAACTTCTCCTATGTGTCATTGCACTTATCATATATATCATTTACCCCTACCATAGTTTAGTTGGTATATTAGTTAGTGGGTCATCATGGTTAGCTATCATATTCTTTAACCATTGCTTCCCTGAGGATAAATACGATACCCTAGAATACTCCTGGGTGAAATGCTACAACGTTATTTCTGTGCGCTTGCGGAATATTCCACATAAGCATAATAAATACCAACACCCATGAGGATGCCAACGCTCATCTCCAGCACTTCATGGAGTTTTGTGGCACCTTTACTATCAAGGGAGTGGCGTCTGACGCCATTCGCCTTCGCCTTTTCCCATTCTTGTTATTGGGGAAGGCGAAGTAATGGTTCTATGCCCACAAAGAAGAAGCCACTACATGGGAGAGGTGCACCAACGCATTCCTCAAGAAATTCTTTCCGACGGGCAAAACCAATGCCATCGTGGAAAGATCTCAAGCTTCCAACAACAGTCTGACGAGACGATTCCTGAAGCATGGGAGCGTCTTCAAGAGTACATTTGTGCATGTCCTCATCATGGGATAGGCGATTGGCTCTTGATTCAAGGATTCTACCACGGGCTGTCCAGTATGGCCTGTAGTCACCTTGACGCTACTGCCGGAGGGGCATTCCTCCAACACATAGTGAGGAATGGCAAGGACCTTATCGAGAAAATAGTGATCAACCAAGGATGGGGTGAGGAACGTCTCTAGACAAAGAGAAGGGGTATGCACACCGTCAATGAGGTGGACATGATCTCTGCCAAGATGGACCTCTTGATGAAGAAGATAGAGGAAGCTTCCAATAAGGAACAAGAGGCCATCTACCCCACTGCCACCGCATGAGCTGTTGAAGCTGATCCATGGTGCGAGGTGTGCGGGGGAAATGATCACTCAGGCAACAACTGCCCCGAGACATCGAAGTAGGACGTGAACTTCATCAACAACAACCACAACAACAACAACGGGTATCAACCCCAACAACAAGGAGGTTGGAATTCACGCCCATTCTACCAAGGTAATGGAGGTAATAGCAATTATAATAATTACAATTCTTATAATAATCAACCTTCATTGAAAGATCTTGTTCTTGGCCAATCTAAAATCAATGATGTTATAAATAGAAAAATGATTGTCAATGATAAAGTTCTTGAAACTCATGATGAGAAAATGGATAGCTTTGCCACTGCTATGAAAAATCAATTGAGTTTTAATAAAATGTTAGTAACCCAACTAGCTCAATTAGCTACAGCTATGCCATCTCTAGAAAAGGGTAAGATTCCTTGGAAACCAGAGGATTCAATTGAGCATGTCAATATGGTCACAACGAGGTTCGGTAAGCCTCCGCTTCGCTCCAATTGGGGCTATCTTCTCGATCCTCCCTTCATCATGAAGAAGGAAGATCCAGGCCATCCGACGATCAAGTGCTCCATTGGACAACAAACCTTCCACAACGGCTTCTGCGACCTTGGATCAGGAGTCAACATCATGTCCAAGGTAACATATGATAACTTGTTAGGGGGACCTTTGTTCCCTACATGTGTTCATTTGCAGATGGCAGATCAGACGATGCGGTTTGTCGAAGGACTTGCTAGGGATATCTTGGTCAACATCCAAGATGAGAACATCCCCACTGACTTCATCATCCTAGACATGGGAGCCAATGTGGACATTCCTATCATCTTGGGAAGGCCCTTCCTCAACACCACCAATGTAGTCATCTATGTGGGATCGGGCCAGATCCATTTCCAATTCTCAAATCACAAGGTAAAATGTGGTTTCAATGGTTACAAACTTAACAAACAGGTTAAAGCACATCCACCAAGAAGAAGAGTTTGAGCCCCACGCCAAAAGAAGCAATACCTGGAGGCCAAGATCAATGAACTCAAGGAGGATGACCTGCCAATCCAAGGCAGGTTTGGAAAGTGAAGGAGGTGCACACTCCTCGGTCTCCCTCTCCGGAGCCATGAAGTGCACCCGAGGAATGAACATGATGGAGGAGTCCTGCTCCAAGGACTTAAAATCAAGGAGCACTCGCCGAAAGGTAAATCGGTAGTTATCTTTTTATTTCCCTTTTACATTTATTTCAATTCTTTAAATTTTACCATGCTTAAAATTTTTAAAAAATAAAGTTTAGATCTAATAAAACCTTGAGATTAGTTTAGCACTAAAATCTGACCAAGGATAGGACCTTAGGGGGTCGGCCGACAACCCTATGAATCCTAACCTTGTTTTCTTAAATGGGGAACACAATGTGACCTTAGTGGAAGAAAAAGAAAAAGAAAAAGAAAAAGAAAAAGAAAGAGAGACCTATAGGGTTAGCCGATACCCCTAGGGGTCCCTTGGTCACCTCTCTCTCATCCCCATCTCCCTTTGTCTAAGAATCTCATGATTAGAGTAGTGTGAAGTTCAAATTTCAGAATTTTCTTTAGGAGACATCACTTTTACTTTGTCATGCTTTAAAAAGAAAACACATCAATCACCTTTTGGTTAAAGCATGACACACTCTTGTCTCCCACTACTCCTTATTCAAAGTGAGGAATCATGAACACTTTTGCTTTTGCTTTGTCATGCTTTAAAAAGAAAACACATCAATCACCCTTTAGTTAAAACATAACACACTTTTGTCTCCCACTACTCTTTGTTTAGAGAGAGAAATCTTGAGCACTTTAGCTCAGCTTTTGATCACATCACATAACATGCTTTACCTTTCACCAAGCACTAGGAAAAGTGTGAGTGGAATCTCCACTTTAGAGCTCTAATAGGGGATCGGTCGACACCCTATTGTCACCTCCACTCTTCCCTTTTGCTTTGTGTAAGGCATCCTATAAAGCTCTGGCTCATGACACCCAAGGGCATGCCCATAGGGGGTCGTCTGATCCCCTCATGGTGCCTCCTTGGTGCCATCTTATCCCCCTATAAAAGGCCATGCAAGGAGAGCTCAAATCCTCACACTCCAACCAGAATTCAGTTCAAGCTCTTCCTTGCCTTTGCCTTGTTCTCTCCTCACTCCACTCAAGTGAAGTTCTTAGCCATTTGAAGAAGCAGTGCTGCTCTCTCTCAAGTCCACAATCATACCTTGTCTTCATCAAGCTTCTCTTAGCTCAAGCCTCTCCCCGCAAGGCAAACTAGGACACTCACGCTAATGCTAATCCTTGTCCTAGTCTTGTTCTTATGTCTATCCCAGCTTCCAGAAAATGAAAAACCCTTTGAAATCCGCAATGAAGAAAGTGAAGCAAGTTCTAAGTGGGAGCTACTCTCGATGCTCCACCAATCCGAGGACACTTCTCAAGAAAGGAGAAGGGGTGGATCTGCCCGATATACTTGGGAGAACATCCAAACCGAAGGACAACCTCAGGAGGAGGAAGAATCACCGATGGAGGTGCCTCATCTTGGTGCATTCATGGTGCCCCCGATGAGGACGTATGATCAACAAAGTGGTCTTTGGTTTGATCAACTAGAGTACCAGAAGTATCTCTCTCTTCGGGATCGATCCTTCGAGCATACAAGGATATTGAATCCAACTCTCCTCTCCAACGCAGGTATGAACACTGAATTCGATACTATCTTTTCTACCATTGGTGGTCTAGTTTTTGGCAAGTAGATGAGCTTGGAATTAAATTGCTCACCATAGAGTTCTTATGTTCTTTACAAGTCTCTAATGATAAAATATCATTCCATATGTTTAATCAAAACTTTAGTCTCACTTAGAGTCATCTAAATGTTGCTCTTGGTTTTGATGACACATGCTTGCTTGACTTAGATCCTACCATGAGTAGATTCAACAAAAGAGAATTTTGGTTGTCTATCTCTGCCTTGCATGATTGCTCAAACCCCAAATCTGAGGAAATTTATAATCCAACCCTTCGTTTTATTCACCTTTGGATGAGCATGACTTTGTTTCTTGGAAATAATGCTAGCATGCTAAGCACCATAGAGCTAATTTTTCTATATGCCATGGTCAATAAGATCCAAATCTCTCTTGTGAAATGTTTAGTAGCATTTTTTCAAAGATCGATTGAAAATAATGAACCCATACAATTCACATCCTTAATCACTCGTCTTGCCAAATTCATGAACTTGCTAGATGGAACTTATCCGTTTGAATACATCTCTTCACCAAGAGCAGTAATTTCGGAAGAATATCTTACACTTGCCCAAATGCTAAAAAGAGGTCCCGGGGGTGGACTCAGAATGATCTATAGTGGCCATACAACTGAGGTTCCTCTTCCAAATAGGCAATGTCAGTTGTATAGGACCCGCAAGCTAACCTTTCATTTGGATCAAGGAAATGGGCAAAGAGGTGTTGCAGGTACAAACAGGAGAGCACAGGAGGGACTATACTTTGTTCAATTTGAGCAAGGTGGTCCTTCCCACAGAGTTGTTGGCAAGGAGGAAGATGATGCAACTTCCAATGCCATGGACACTTCCAGTGGCATGCCTCCTCGGCCACCACATCCGCAAGGACCAAGAGCATCATTCTCGTCCCCATGAGATAGGGAGCATCGGGACTGGCGACAACAAATGGACCATCTCACCAATGCTTTAGGTGAGCTTTGCATTGAGCATGGTGTGACAGCAGCCATAGTCCAGCAAACTATCGAACAAATCTAAGCGCTGCAAGAAGAACAAATCCAGCAGTGGACATTGTGGTGGCAACAACATCCATATCAGCTACCACACTATTGAGCAAAGGATAAGCTTGGGGGAGGTTCCCGCCCCCACTAAGGTAAGTGTTTATTTTCAGCATTTACATTCATGTATTTTCTTGCTTATCTTTGTTTGCATCTAAAAAAATAAAAAAAATATATGAATATGATAAAAAGAACAAAAAGACTTCTCTCTACTCTAACATGTTCCATGAATATTAATATCCCTTATGGAAATGATGAATAGTTACTCTGCTAAATGTTTCTCTAGTACTTAGTTTACAACTTGATATTTCTCTAAGTGTGGATTACTTGGATTAAAAGAAACCATCATGAACCTAAAACTTTTGTGGGTTGCAAATGTTGTAACGAAGTCTAAGTTGTTGTGAGATATAATATAACAAGACGAGAGCTGCTATAATATTGTTCTAAACAAGAATGACTATCGGAGTTTTATTTATTAAAATGATAAAATACTTCTTGTTCATCAATGGTGAAAATTCCTACCAAAGTCATATATGCTCTTTCATGATATAAGCTTTCTACATAAGTTGCTTGCTTTGTGTTGAGTTTGGTCAAGTTTTGTGACCCTTGTTGAGAGATTTATCATGCTCCCAAGATCAAGATCACCACACCACATATATATGTTGCTTCTACACGGAAGTACGCAAAAACATGCTTTTTATTTTTCACATAGTTCATGCTCCATGTTCTAAAAGAAAATCCTCTCTCTAGTATGATGCTAGTAAATGAGACATAGACTATGCAAAATTATGAAAAATATGAATATATATAGGGGCACATGAAGGCCCCAAGTTTTAGAAAAATGATGAGCAAATCAAAGCTCATAGAAAAATAAAAATAAAGATAGCTATGTCTCAAAATTATAAGTTAGAAAGAGAGATCATATCAAATAGAGGAGTATTGATCATTTGCCATGTTCCACACACTTGCACATCTTGATCTAAGAGTATGACACTTCTCTCCTTGGATCTAGAATTTGACTTTACAACATATGCAAAGTAAGTTTGCTACATTCTTTATCCTACTCTATAGCTCCACATAAGCCTTTAGAGATAGGATGAAAAGAAGACAAACTTCAAATATGTGCCTTGGTGAGGAATCATACACCATATGAGCGACTCGAGAGTACCATTTGAGGAACACTAAGTCTTTATTTTTCAAAACTTTACAAAACCTCCAATATGAAACTTGTAAAAGAATAAGAAAACTAGTGCTCAAGTCAAGTTGTTCTATCTCTCAACCACCCAAGACAAAGGATAAAGCCATAAGCCCCATGGAGGACTAAGGTAATATGAGTGAGTTTTTATTGCTAAATTTTCCATTCAAAAGAGAAGTATATTGTTGTAGATTTAGTACTCTTGAAATATGAAGCATAGTAGCAACTCCTGATCCACCGAGGCTAAGTTTGATTATTTGCTCGGGACGAGCAAAGGTTAAGCTTGGGGGGATCTTGTTGATACCAAGAATGACACACTTTTAGATAACCAAAATTTTGTCAACAACCTCAGGATCAAGGATAGGCAATCATATAATGGAATATTTTATAAAATAACAAGTTCCACATGTCCATGAAGTATTTAATGCAGAATTAGAAGAAATGGAGCAAGGAGGGCCAGTGAGACCCACGTAGTGGGTCGGTATTGGGTATTTTAGACGCACACAGATAAATCCGCAAGCGCACGGATACCATTGTAGCTTTCACCCAGGACTAGTTTTAAATATCGAATCCACAGGGAAACGGGAGAATCAACTACGCTCTAACTTAACCAAAAAAGATAAGTGGGTGAAAATAAAGTATATGGTAAGAACAAGATAAGGTGAAAACAAGGTTAAAGGTAAGGGAGAATAATCTAGTGTAGGGGCGATAATAGGAGAATAGAGAGGATAACTGGGGTTTGTCTACTTCTAATCTCAAGGAGATATATCTATATCTGGGGACTTACCACGTGAAAAGAGACACCACAGAGGATGCTTAACCATAGGTATCCAGCCCTGCGAGTCAAACAAACAGGATGTGGGATACAAAGGTAACAACGGAACTGTCACTTCCGCGCTACACCCACGGGTCCGGAATGTAGGAGACATTCACAAGTAATCTAGGTCTAAGCACCGCGCTTACACCTACACTACTCCTCTAACCTATAGGGTCCTATAGATTAAAGTACTCAAAAGAGTTGCAAACCAGAAGCATAGTAATTACTCAATGAAATAAGAAGTAAGATTACCAGAGTGATCTCAGGAGCAAGATTGATTAGGGCTTGATCATGTCTCTACCAACAGGCCGGCATCTCCTCTAATCTTCCCTCGCTCTCCATCTCTCTACTATCTAGATCTATTCTAGTTTAGAGAAGAGAGAATGTCCATTGGAGGGACACCTCTCATCTCCAAACCCTAGCTTTTGCTCTCTCTATGAATTATGATAATGGGGGCTACCCTCAGCGGGTTAGGGGCCTTGCTTATATAGCCTCTTCAAATGAACGTCGGCCGTCGGATCAAACCGACTTTAGGCGAAGGGTTTAGATTCATCCTCAAAGGCGGTTAGGCGCGATCCGTGAAGTTGGCCGTGATTGGCCACAGCAGTAGGGCGGGCGCCCTAAAGGGTAGGGCGGGTGCCCTGCTTTGTGGGCCTGCTCGCCCTCTCACTCCTTCCCGTGCCTTCTTGACCCTTCTAGATTCTTCTTTTTCCTGCGGATGATAATTATCTCTATGTAAACCTTACATGTGGGTCTTTCCTCCATATTTCCTGATAACCCCCTGTAGAAATAGGCATTCACCAAAACTTGTGGAATTTCATTAGTAAACCCCCCCCTATATCTAGATGGGAATTGCATATGGATCCTTTTTTATGTTTAGTTGATGGTTAAAATTGGTACTTAAGGACCGTCAACAGTCGGCCGACCCCATGCTGGGCCCACCAGGCCCCTCACATTGGCCATGATCCAGGGGAAGCACTCCCAAGTGATCCTCAGCCCTTGGATCAACTTGTGCTTCCTCCCAACGGCTCAAATGCACCTCACATGGATCCATGGGCCCACATCAAGGAGATCAACGTGACAAACAACTCAGAAGAACCAACCAAGAGACATGACAAGTGGGGACACCTTCTAGAAGGCCAAGGTGGGCCCCAGACCCCTATAGGGGGTCGGCCGATCTCCTACGAGGGGCACCCCCTCCACTTGGTCCTGACCAGTGGGGCATGTTCTAGAAGACCAAGGCAGGGCCCACAGCCCATAGGGGGGGTCGGCCGATCACCCCCTAGGTGTTGCGCCTGGTGACCTCCCCAGACACTAAACACATGTTGATGATCAAGACCATCCATCCTAAGGTGGTTTAGAGGCGGTGGATCCAAGGGTGAAGAGTTGAAGCCTCCTGGATCAATGACGTGGCGATGGAGTAGCCCCTACTCCACCTCCCACTATAAATAGAGGCTCACTCCCCCCTCTTCACTCATGGTGGACAAGCCTACAAGCTCAATCACTTAGAATTCTCTTAGTAGTTACTCTAGTGTGGGAGTTAGAGTTGAATCGAGTTGTGCTCGGGATTTCCGGAGTCGTCTTCTAGAGAGTCTAGTATAGCTCTTGTATCTTTCCTTCTTTGTAAGACTTTACTTTATTCAATATATTACTTTTCCTCTACTTTACTTAGTATTTACTTTGAGCATTACTATACTAGTTATAGTATTGTTGTGTGTTTTTGCTTATTACTAGCCTTTACATTAATAGTCTGTGATCCTTGTGGCCTTTCCTGTATGCGATCATTGCCTATCATAGGGTGCTTTGGTTATAGATCATAGTCAAAGTAGTAAGTTGTGTGTAAGCATGGTGCTTATATATAATCTTACCCTTGGTTACCGCTTGTTGCACGGATTGTTTGTGGTAGCTAGCAAGAGAGTGACAGCCTTGTCTAGTCTTTGTATTCCACCACGTGTTCTTAGGCAAGTTCATAAAAGGTAAGGCCCCCATAAAAGAAGAGCGCGGTCCGGTAGGAGTTTTGCCCTCCTACTGATCTATCCTCTCGCCTAGCATACTTATATTGAGGAGGCATACTATTGTGTTTAGACTAATTAATTGGCTAAGTCCATGTTGGTATTTCTTATGACTATTGGATCAATCCGCAAGCACACAGATTATACCGATGTAGCACTTCACCAGAAGTATTCCAGGTATTGTATTTTCCTCAGGGAACGATAGTGATCTAACTAGGAATATAGATATGTCCTATGATGGATCAAGGGAGACTATGATAACTGGGTTGAGAGGTTCGATATAGCAAAGATATCTAACAAGGTATAGCTGGTTATACTGGATTTATCAGCCCTTCTCTTGCAGGAGGCGATGGGATAGATCAGAAAGAGGGCAAAACTCTAACCGGACCGCGCCATCATGTTGTATTGAAGCCCTACCTTTTAAGAACTTATCTGACACGCGTGGTGGAATACAAAGACTAGATAGAGTTGTCACCTTCTACTAGCATCCACGAACAATCCACGCGATAAGCGGTTTACAAAGGTAAGATCTAGTCTAGACACCACGTCTACACTATTCTTACTACTTTAACCTCAACTAAAGGCTAAAGCACTCTACTTAAAGCAAAGCGATGAACAAGCAGGAAAAGTGTATAACATCCAACCCAGACTTAGAATATCAAATACTATAAAGAACTCGGATGTATCACTTACAAGTGCTGAACTTACAAGAG
Organism: Microstegium vimineum; assembly: GCA_022036555.1. Classification (NCBI taxonomy): domain Eukaryota; kingdom Viridiplantae; phylum Streptophyta; class Magnoliopsida; order Poales; family Poaceae; genus Microstegium; species Microstegium vimineum. Next base: position 46,335,906 of record CM039134.1, on the reverse strand, counting down.
ATTCGCATCCGCCGAGGAAGAACTCCGAAGAAGACGCTAGACAGGCTCGGCTCTCCTCCAGACTCTCCTCACTCTCCTCCAACTAGCATAGCACTACTACTAAGGAGTAGTTTCTCCAATGAGGCATGAGTGAGAGTGAGGGCCTAGGGGGTCTATTTATAGCTAGAGGTGGAGTAGGGGCTACTCTGGTGCCACGTCAGCGATCCGCGTCACCTTCATCAAGCACCGTTGGATCCAATCGACTTCAGAACCGCCTAAGGATCAAGGGTGTTGATGTGGGGAGTAGGTAAGTCGGTTGGGGAGGTGAAACCGCCATATGGTGGTTCGGCCGAACCACTAACTGGCCTATGGGCCCTCCTGGGCCTTCTAGAAGATGGCCCAGTGCTCAGGGGCTAAGTGGGGGCCTGGTACGCCCCACCTATGGATCGGCCGAACCCCATGTGGGGTATGTGGGCCACCTCTGCCTCCTGGATACTGGTCCCACCTGTCATATGCCTTGGATGTCGGTTCTGAGTTGAGTTGTCACGTTAAACTCCTTGATGTGGGCCCATGGATCCTTGTGATGTGAATCTGGACCATTGAGAGGAGATACACTTGGATCCAAGGGTAGAGAGTGTTCCAAAGGGTGGATCTTGCATCATGGGGGCTTGGGAGGCCAAGTGGCCCCACAAGGTGGTCGGCCGACCCCCTGTGTGGGCCCACTGGCTCCCAAATGTCCCCTATTGTCATTACCTGCATCAAATATTCATGGGCATGTGGAACTAGTTAATTGGCACAATATGATCAGGTTATGGTTGCTTTCCTTGGAGAATGAGGATGTTGATGGTATTTTGATGGTGAAAAAATAGCTCTTAATTACCGTCAACAGTCCACTAAAGTAGAAGTGAATTACATAGGAGTCCCTATCTCTCTCGTTGTCCTCTCACCTAGCTATACTTACTAGTTATCCTAAGCTATCATTTACCTTGGCTTGTTCATTCGTCATCCCTTCCTATCACATATATCGTTTACCCCTCTATACTAGTTGGTACTAAGTTGAGGTACTCTCTAGGATCTCTCTCTAATTATCATTTCTAGCTCAGCTTTCCCTTGGGAAAATATAAATTACGATACCCCGGAATACTCCTGGGTGAAGTGCTACAACGGTATAATCTGTGCGCTTGAAGATTTATCCAATAGTCATAAGAAATACCAATAGTTACAATTGCTATTTCAATTCAAATGATTTTATGCAAAAATTGATGTATCCTTGCTACTAAGCAAATGCATAATCCTAGTTTATTATGCCGGGTAAGTTTTGCGGATTACAATTGAGTACTCTTAAGTTTTATTATGTAATCTTAAGTTTTACATGTAGCGTTGTCCTTGTCCAAGGTTTCTTTTATGCTCCCGAGTCCTAGTAGGACCGGGAGTGGTGAAGGGATTCATATGTTGCATAGATGTGTGGATGTGTGAAGGGTCGAGATGGCGGACTAGAGGGGGGTTCTAAAATTTAATCACAACGGCTAACCAAAACAAATGTGGAATTAAAACTATCGGTCTAGTCAAACTACACCCATGTATCTATTACTCTAGCACCTAGCAAAGTATGTCTATTATGCTAACTAAGGTGCCAGGCTAGGAAGCTCACCTAAACAAGTCTAGGTTGCAAGGTCACACAAACCTAAGCAACTAGTACTCTAAACAAACCGAGAGCTCCTACACATACTAGTAAGCAAAGCACAAAGCACCTAAGCTTACTAGCAATGCTCTCTAGCAAGACTACACAAGTCAACTAGAGAGCTCAACTTACTTAGCTATACAAACTAAGCAATGTGACTAACAAGACTACTCAAGCCAATTAGTCACTCAAGAGCTACTTCTATGCTACACAAGCTAGAAGGTAACTAAGCAAGCTACACAAGCTAAACTAGTTACAAGAGCAACAAACAAACACTAGCACAAGTATGAATAAGTAAATACAAGCTAGTGATTTGGAGAATGCAAACCACCAAGAAGATGTACAAGGTTGACATGGTGATTTTTCTCCCGAGGTTCACTTGGTCGCCACCAAGCTAGTCCCCGTTGTGTCGACCACACACTTGGTGATTCGGCGGCTAATAGGCATTCACAAGCCTAGCCCAACACTTGGGTGCCGCAAGAATCTACCCACAAGTGAGGGTAGCTCAATGATACGCTCAACTAGAGTTGTTCTTCGCGATCTCCCATGGGACGAGCACAACACCCCTCACAAGCACTTCTCTGGAGCGCCGCATAATCTTCTTGTGGGCTTCGACGGACCCACAACCACCCGGCCGTCTAGGAGGTGGCAACCTCCAAGAGTAACAAGCACCACCGGCTTGCAACACAATCACCTAGTGCCACACGATGCAATCTCTCAAAGCAACGCACTGGAAATCGCTCTCTCACACAATCGGATGAACACTATCGAGTATGTGTGAGTTAGAGGGATCCCAACCAAGAACAACTAAGGGTAACACAACCCCAAGGTGCTTAGCTACAAGCCAAGGGCCGGCCAAGGGCTATTTATAAGCCACACCACAAAACTAGCCGTTTTGCTCACTGTAACCACGTCCGGACGCTGCTCCATAGCGTGTCTGGACCATCGCCCAACGTCCGGACCTTCTAGCCGTTTGAAACATCCCATTGGCGCGCTCACCGATCGACGCCACGTGTCCTCCGGACGCGTCTGGACACACCTCCGGACCAACGCTCCATGCGTCCGGACCTGAGCAGAGAGCTACCCGAGAGCTCAAAACCTCCGGACTCTTGTCTGGAGTTGCTGTTCGGACTGCCAATAGCGTCCGGACCTCCACGGTCAGCACAACACAGTCAGTGGGGGAGAGCTTCCGGACGCACAGCCGTTTGTCCGGACCTCACACGCCCGAGCGTCTGGACCCCAGTCCAGAGCTCACAGTCAGGCCGAGACCTAGGGTTTGCCTCCGGACGCATTCTCCAATGGTCTGGACCCTGGGCACCCTAGTGTCCGGAGCCTGTTCCTCAGCAGGAACTTCTTCGCACTTCTTCCCTTGCTTCATATGTGCTAACACAAATGTGTTCTTCACCTTTTGCAAGTGTGTTAGCATTTTCACAATGATTTTCAAAGCATTTTCACTTGCTCTCACCGCGCCACTCGATACTAATGCATCGCAAAGTTATATCGCTCAAGTGGCACTAGATAACCGATATACAAACAAGTTTGCCCCTCTTGATAGTACGGCTATCTATCCTAAACCCGGTTATACACTTCTCTACACACCAATGACCGGTAAAATGAAATGCTCTACAAGTTATACCTTTGCCTTGCGCATTACATTCCATCTCCAATGTTGATGCAACACATGCACCAACCTATCACCAAATGATATGATCCATTTCATATCATCACGTGACCGTATTGGTTCATCGATCTTGACCTCACTTGCTCTTTACCGTTGCATTGGTCCATCGGTGCCAAACATCACTCACTTACCCTTCACACTTGCAACCGGTCCATCAAGCCAAGCCTCATCTCGATCTTCTCCACCTTGATCACATGACTCCATGTCATGTCTCATGTGCAATAAGCTCCTTCATCACACCATCACATGTGAACTAATCTCCTGCGTATATTTCACTTAAACACATATTAGTTCACCTAAGTTGTCACTCAATTACCAAAATCACACAAGGACCTTTCAATCTCCCCCTTTTTGGTAATTGATGACAACTCTACAAAGATATGGAAATTAAGATCTTTTTGGACATTATGCCATTTATCCAACATTTAAGCTCTATATAAAGATTTGGATAAATGCCACAAAATCCGATTTGGTAGTGTTAGCTCCCCCTACATGTATGTTCACAAAGGTTTAAATTAAGCTTTGCACAGATGCATGAATAGACATTGTGGGAGTGCTAGCACTACTAAGTGATGCTAAGGGATATAGGATAAACCTTTGAAGATACCCATTGTAGTTGCACTTTGAAGTTCATCCTTAGCACCATGGTTAGCTTTGAAGATACTCATTGTAGTTTCACTTTGAAGTTCATCCTTAGCACCATGGTTAGCTAGATACCACAACAACAACAACAACAACAACAACAACAACAACAAAAACAATAGTAGAAACCCCGTGAGATCAATATTAGAAGCAAGGTTTCTAGATACCAATTGAAGGAACAAATATCTAGCTTACCAACCTATGCATGCTAGTTTATCAAATGATCATTCAAATCCTATAACTAGCATAAACCACACAAGCATGCATATAAAAATAAGACTTATGCAATATGCAAACAAGCACATGAATATGCACATATCAAATGCAATCAATCAAGTTCATGAGCTTGCTCCCCCTACTTGTGTGCATCACTTAGTTCAAGACTTTGATCCTTTCAATCTTGTTCCCTTATGTACATGTCCATGTCTCTTTCCCTTTTAGTGCATGTCCAACATATATTCATATCATTGCACTAATCTCTCCCCCTTGGTCATCAATTTCCATAAAAGCTATGCCCATATTGATACAGAGGTTGCACTAGGGTAGATGGTTGATACTTGTATCTTTTCATTTTTTGATGGACACTAACAATATGTATTGGAATGACTCTTTATATAAGATCATTGATCGTGATACCATTGAGTGGGGCATCTCCCCTTTGGCCAAAACAAATGTCATCCAAATGAGCATTGCAAGCAAGAGAACAATGATTTGATCACTTAAGGTTGAGGATCACTTGTAAACTTATAGGATATCACTTGTGACATACCACTTGTAGAATAACCACTTGAAAGTAACATTTGTGGAATATCACATGTATGCTAGAACTAGACATCTTTTGCAAGTACCAATATGAAGGTTGATACTATTTGAAAGATTAGCATAAGTCTAGATACCACTTGTAAGTTACATCTTGATATCCATTTGCATTGTTGTCTTGTGCTTGAACTAGATTAATCTTCATGAGCTTCTATTGTTGACTTGAACTAAAATGTATAGCATACTTTCAAGTCCGGTTTAAACCCTCTCTAAGCTTGTTCACACGCATTGAGCGGTTATCTTATAGAGGTTGTACTTGTCACTTGATTGCAATCCAAAAAAGATCAAGTACTTGGGTTTACTAGCTCATGAACAAACTCATATACTACCACTAGATTCAAATAATCAATCAAGCAATAGTGGTAGGCTATAAGCATAAAATTCCTTTGATTTTCAATGAATGATCACTATGTATGACTATATGCACTAAACATGTCATAAGCAATGTATGTATGCATATGTTAAACAATTTCACCTTTGCTATGTTGGAGTAGAGGATAGTCAAATCGATTTCATCTCCAATTAGAAATGTGAAGTCCAATTAAGAGCTTGGTGAAGACCAATGATAACCAATTTGAATACCAATCTTCACCCATATGAATTGAGAACCACTAATGATCAAGTGCACTTTTTTTGTTGTGGTTGACTTGCTTCTTCTTTGATCTTTGCTTGCATTATAAACTACCAAATGATGTACCACTTGTAAATCATGATACCACTTTGTATAAAAGTTCATGAATCTCTCTTTTGGGTGTTGCTTGCTTCCTTTTGATCAATCCTATTGATTCCTTCAACTAAGCATCCAAATGATTCCTAGATCACTACTTCCATGTTGGCCTTCCAAGTACCACACTTGGTTTCACCTACACAACGGTGGCAAGCCCCTACACTTAGGGAGAAGTGACCTATCTCTAAGAACCATCCTTCATACTCACTTGAAGATAGCTTTGTTTGATTGATCCAATTCTTGAACTTCACTTGATGAATGATCATGAATCCAATATGAGTTCAAACTATCTTGTTTAAGTCCTTTTGTTTCTATCCATTGACCTCTAATCATCACTAGAACTTAAACTTCATCTTCATCTTGAGTTTGATCTTGATCTTCAACTTGAGTACTAAATATGTGTCAAATACACTCCACAATCAAATGACCTTGTACTCATTTCTTGTCATGCTTCTAGCTCAAACCAAAATCAAACATAGGTGCCTCAAATACTTATAGACATGTTTCCAACATGAGGACCTTTCAATCTAACTGACTCTTGATCAATCCAATGTTTGTCAGTTTTCTGGCAGAAGTTGTACTCTTCAAAGAATATATCATAACTCCCAAAGTACATATCCAATGATCATGAAATTTGGTGGAGATGTGCTTCACTAAGTCATCTAGCAGACATAAAAATTTGAGCTTCATTGAACTTCTAGATTGCTACCAGATTTCACATCTTTCCACCTAGGTACATGCTAAAAACTGTTGCACATGTGTTGACAAGATCTACTCCAAAACCGAAATATCCCTTATCCAATACTCATGAAATTTTCACAGAAACTAATACCATAAGTGTAGAGCATGTATAACAAATTTCAAGAAAATCCAAATAGATTTGATATCTCATACATGGCTATGATCATAGCTAGCTCAGATTTTGAATAATGACAAATTTTGACATATTGAGCTATGCTTCTCAAATTGAATCAAACTTGAAATCAACTTGTTTGAATACTATCTCAAGACATATATCCTTTCAATCCACTTACTAAAAGTAGTCTCATAATCATATCCATTCAAATATCTTATAGCAAGCAACTAGTGCACATATATATCCAATTCAAACAACTCATATGCATTATATGTATATCCAATTCAAATATCTTATACACACCCAAATGAACTTGATCAACAAGAAATATACCTTAGTAGATTATGAGCAATCCATTAGCAAGCTTAAACTTGAATATTTGCAAGCCTTCAAATAATCCAATAACCACCACAACTTGATTATGCACTTGTATGTTGTAGCACTTGGACTTCATCTTTTTGACTTGGCATTAGGATGAGAATAGCACTAAGCTTCAATACTTGATTCAATCATATGATGGACAATATGAAACACATTGAATCAAGATCCAATGCCAATGGTACCTACACACATTCATCCGTTTATGGTACCCAAACTAGTTTGGGTCCTCTTAAGTTAGGTGCAACATACTTAGGCAATGCCTTAGTATGAATAGCGGGATGTTTTGCAATAGCAACCATAGAGGTACCATTACCATCCTTTCTAAGCATATGATCATCATCAATTGAAATAGGCTTAGAAGTCATACCTAGGGGACATGAATCAGCCATGTGTCCCCTTTCCCGACATGAGTAGCAAACTCTCTTTGCTTCATCCTTTTCTTCCTTGCTCAAATGTTGCTTCTCATTGCCTTGTCTCTTCTCTTTTGCTTGAATTTTCATCTCAAGCTTGGTAGGACACCTTGAGGCAACGTGTCCCATATCTTCACACTTGAAGCACTTGATGTGAGCCAAATGATCCTTCTCTTGATCTTTGCTCATCATCATGGCATCTTGAATAGGAGTTGGATGCCTTGCTCTTGCTTTGCCACCTCTTCTTGTTTTCTTCTTCATCATCATCATCCCCAAATCACTATCTTCATGATTGATATTGTTTTGCACTTGGGGTGTGACTCGTGGCATAGCTTGAGGCTCTACTTGTTGCTTCACCAATTGCTTGGTTGGGCACATTGAGGTGAGATGACCCCAAATGTGACACTTGAAGCACTTGATATGCTTTAGCCTCTCTTCTTCTTTCTTCAACTTGAGCTTCTCTTTGTTTGGGCAACCATTTGCAAGATGTCCTATCTCACGGCATATGAAGCACATGAAATGAGATAGCTTCTTTTGTTCTTGCTTCTTCATCTTCATCTTTTTCTTGCCCTTGCTCTTGTTGAATCCAACTCCACTCTTGTCACCATAGCTTCTTGTGTTTGTCAACATATGCTCAAAGGTGACTTTGGAGTAGTAGCACCTCTCTAACTTGTTGCTCATAATCTTCAATTCCCTTTTAAGCTCATTGTTCTCCTTCAAAAGGTTAGTCTCACAAGACATAGAAGTAGAACAAGCATCTATATTTGAAGAACATGGCATATCAAGTAAATCATCACAAGAGGTGGATACATGCTTCTTCCCTATATCACAAGGGTTAGTAACAACATGTGATTGATAATTTGACCCATGTGATGAGCTCTCATCTTTTTTAAGATTTATCAATTCTTTAATTAGAGAGCCATGTTTGTGAACCAAATCTTCATGATACAAAAAAATTTGCTCATGATCCAATTTTAGTTCTTCATGTGAAGTTTTAAGAACATCAAGTAAGTGTTTATGTTCTTCACATGAGTCTTTTAGAGTTGAGATTTTATTTGTAGATGTCTTAATGAGTGAAGCATGCATTTCAATTAATTCTTCATGAGAATCAACAAGTTCCTCATGAGTCACATTAAGCTCTTTTTGTGAACAAATAGAAGTATGAATTATGTTATTTTGTTGTTCACAAGTGTTCTTTAGAGTTGAGATTTCATTTTCCAATTTTAAAGTTTTAGCTTTCTCATTCTCTAAAGACATGGTCATGCTAGCAAGTCTATCTACAAACTCATCATATGAATCAACATGATCAACAACATTGCTATTTGATACCTTTTTGTCACCTTGTGACATAGAGCAATGTGGTGATGTAGGAGAGCTTGTGATAGCACAATCATCAACCGAGCATGAACCATCTTTGTCACCATCAAGTTGCATGGAGTAGCATCATCATTTGCAACACTTGTGGCATCATCATCAATCTTGTCAAGTGTGCTTGTAGTTGATCTTTCATCATCATCACTTGACCATGAGGTGGAACAATCTTCCACAATTACCAAGTTGTGGTCATGCTCAACATCCTCATGCGCCTCCTCCTTGGGCTTATCATCACCATCATTTGAGACTGTCCCATATTTTTCAATGAGATAGGACCAAATCTCATGAGGTGTCTTCATGTCAATGATCTTTCCAAATATGCAATAATCCAAAGATCTATACATGATGTTAGTAGCTTGGATTTTGAGATCTAGGCACTTCTCTTGTGCTTGAGTTAAGTTCTCTTCATCCCACACATGAGAAAAGCCCACATCTACTATCCACCACATTTGAGGGAAAATAAATTTAAAATTGCATATCATCCAATTTTTCCACCGTGCAAAGTGTGTGCCATCAAAAGTGTATGGACAATCAACATCTAGCCCATAAGTCGCCATCCTCTCGGGTCGGTGAAGACCACAAATGAGAGACCAAGGCTCTGATACCACTTGAAGGGTCGATATGGCAGACTAGAGGGGGGTGAATAGTCCTTTCTAAAACTTAATCGCAACGGCTAACCAAAACAAATGCGGAATTAAAACTATCAGTCTAGCCAAGACTACACCCCTCTATCTATTACTCTAGCACCTAGCAAAGTATGTCTATTATGCTAACTAAGGTGTCGGGCTAGGAAGCTCACCTAAACAAGTCTAGGTTGCAAGGTCACACAAACCTAAGCAACTAGTACTCTAAACAAACCGGGAGCTCCTACACATACTAGTAAGCAAAGCACAAAGCACCTAAGCTTACTAGCAATGCTCTCTAGCAAGACTACACAAGTCAACTAGAGAGCTCAACTTACTTAGCTATACAAACTAAGCAATGTGACTAACAAGGCTACTCAATCCAATTAGACACTCAAGAGCTACTTCTATGCTACACAAGTTAGAAGGTAACTAAGCAAGCTACACAAGCTAAACTAGTTACAAGAGCAACAAACAAACACTAGCACAAGTATGAATAAGTAAATACAAGCTAGTGATTTGGAGAATGCAAACCACCAAGAAGATGTACAAGGTTGACATGGTGATTTTTCTCCCGAGGTTCACTTGGTCGCCACCAAGCTAGTCCCCGTTGTGTCGACCACACACTTGGTGATTCGGTGGCTAATAGGCATTCAGAAGCCTAGCCCAACACTTGGGCGCCGCAAGAATCTACCCAAAAGTGAGGGTAGCTCAATGATACGCTCAACTAGAGTTGCTCTTCGCGATCTGCCACGGGGCGAGCACAACACCCCTCACAAGCACTTCTCCGGAGCGCCGCACAATCTTCTTGCGGGCTTTGACGGACCCACAACCACCAAGCCATCTAGGAGGTGGCAACCTCCAAGAGTAACAAGCACCACCGGCTTGCAACACGATCACCTAATGCCACACGATGCAATCTCTCAAAGCAACGCACTGGAAATCGCTCTCTCACACAATCGGATGAACACTATCGAGTATGTGTGAGTTAGAGGGCTCCCAACCAAGCACAACTAAGGGTAACACAACCCCAAGGTGCTCAGCTACAAGCCAAGGGTCGCCCAAGGGCTATTTATAAGCCACACCACAAAACTAGCCGTTTTGCCCACTTTCACCACGTCTGGACGCATCTCCAGCCGCTGCTCCACAGCCTGTCCGGACCTTCTAGCCGTTTGAAACTTCCCGTTGGCGCGCTCACCGATTGTCGCCATGCGTCCTCCGGACGCGTCTGGACACACCTCCGGACCAACGCTCCATGCGTCCGGACCTGAGCAGAGAGCTCCCCGAGAGCTCAAAACCTCCGGACGCTTGTCCGGAGTCGCCGTCCGGACTGCCAACAGCGTCCGGACCTCCACGGTCAGCACATCACAGTCAGTGGGGGAGAGCGTCCGGACGCACAGCTGTTTGTCCGGACCTCACACGCCCGAGTGTCCGGACCCCAGTCCGGAGCTCACAGTTAGGCCGAGACCTAGGGTTTGCCTTCGGATGCATTCTCCAATGGTCCGGACCCTAGGCACCCTATTGTCCGAAGCCTATTCCTCAGCAAGAACTTCTTCTCACTTCTTCCCTTCCTTCATATGTGCTAACACAAATGTGTTCTTCACCTTTTGCATGTGTGTTAGCATTTTCATAATGATTTTCAAAGCATTTTCACTTCCTCTCACCGCGCCACTTGATCCTAATGCATCGCAAAGTTAGATCGCTCAAGTGGCACTAGATAACTGATATGCAAACAAGTTTGCCCCTCCTGATAGTACGGCTATCTATCCTAAACCCGGTCATACACTTCTCTACACACCAATGACCGGTAAAATGAAATGCTCTACAAATTATACCTTTTCCTTGCGCATTCCATTCCATCTCCATCTCCATCTCCAATGTTGATGCAACACATGCACCAACCTATCACCAAATGATATGATCCATTTCATATCATCACGTGACCGTATTGGTTCATCGATCTTGACCTCACTTGATCTTCACCGTTGCATTGGTTCATCGGCGCCAAGCATCACTCACTTGCCCTTCACACTTGCAACCGGTCCATCAAGCCAAGCCTCATCTCGATCTTCTCCACCTTGATCACATGACTCCATGTCATGTCTCATGTGCAATAAGCTCCTTCATCACACCATCACATGTGAACTAATCTCCTGTGTATATTTCACTTAAACACATATTAGTTCACCTAAGTTGTCACTCAATTACCAAAATCACACAAGGACCTTTCAATGTGGCATACCCACATATCAGTTATCATAGAATAATGTTATGTTGAAAGACTTCTTCTTAGACTCTAATGGTAGCATGTGTTGTGTGAACTTGTGTTATGAACTTAGTAGTGAACCATGGTTTGTAAACTTAATGCACATTGAATTTGTGATGTAACCTAAGCATAGTTGTGATGTAATCTCTCTTTCATGTGATCTTGGATGAAGGCTTGTACTTGGTACATCTTGGATGAAGGCTTGTAGTTGGTACATCTTGGATGAAGACTTCCTCGGAAGCTCCGCTCGGGTTTTGAGGTCCAAACCCGTAAATCAGTCCACCAGTGGTTTTGGCCTCAACCACCAAACCCTGAGTTTTAAGGCCTAAACTCGGAAACCATCCTCTGATGGTTTTGAGGCCCAAACCATCAAACCACTTGACACGTGCCACCTCGTCCTCGTCCGGCCTAGCGCCAAGTCCTCTTGAGCCTTTCCGCTCGACTCGCTCGCCGGTCGTCTTGACTTGGTCAACATAGTCTACTCCATGTCTTCTCGCACTTGTCGATGTCAAGTGCCAACCACCACGGCCAGTCCTCTGGCTCTCTGGTCCATCGGTCCGAGCCTCGCGTCCGCCCTTCACCGCTCTCAGTCCATCGGCACGGCACACCTCTACTCGACCTTCACCTCGCCATTAACTACTGTCTTCAAGATCGACACCTGCACAACACAAGCCGATAGACAAGCAACTTTCTGCTTTCGCAATGGATTAGTGAGACACGCTCAAACTGAAATACTCGAATGTTTATCAATCACTCATCACTAAAACTGAACATCATGGACACATATCAACCATATGTTTGCAAATGCTAATATATAATAGTTATATCATATTATTTAAATTAAATTACCAATATTGTATGTCATAATATTTTAATTAAAATATATCTTATTTAAAATAATAACTTATGAAATTGATTATCATGGAATATTAATACAATTTAAAGTGAATTGTTAGTCTTATTTTATTGCTATGTGATTTGTTAAGTAAATTTTTCCCATACTATAAGCTATTAAAATAAATACTTATCCTAATGTATATATGTTTAATCAGTATGCATGGTGAAACATAGTATTATGGTTATTTAATTTCACGGTTGTAGAAGTTTTGAATTCGAAAAATATATGTTTCATGCTTCATGGATGTTGATATATTTTTTATAATAGTATTTATTAGTATTTACATGTACATTTGAGAGATATTGTTTTATAATGGATGATGTAGATATAAATATAAATGTAACAATTTATATTATCTTTCATAAGAACGTATATGGTTATGTTGAATGCAAAATTATGAGGTTACTTTACGTGTCTTTTGTAGTTACAAAGATGGGTAATTCATAAAATTATTATGCTATATTTTAAATTGTTTTTCTTAATGATAGACGTGGGTAATTTAGATATAAAATAGAGGGTTATTTTAAATTATCTGGGTAATTTAGATGCAATTTAAGATAAAAACTATTATTGGATGCCAGGGGATCGGCTATCACCGAAGAAGCGGGAACACGTTGGTGAAGCTCTGGGACTGTTTCCGCAGGATACGTTACCGTCCTAAAGTTAAACAAACGAAAAGCAAGGTGATCTTATCACACCATGATCGGATTATGTGAGAAAGTGGACCAACTAAATAGCACCCAAAGAGGATTTGGGCACCTAGCTGCTCAACCAAGCCAAATTAAACAGAATAACTAATCAGATTCAGAGATATCTATTCCCGTTCCTGCCCCGCGGATATCCATTCCTTTGTAGGTGTTGTCGTCCGTGAAACCAAACAGCACCCAAGCTAGCTATAACTCCTCTCAAATCTTACTCCTTCATTTTTGCAAAAAAAAAAAAAAAAAAAAAAAAAAAAAAAACCCTTACTCCTTCAGTTCCAAATTAGAATTAACTTGTACGTAGTCGTTTTTTTCAGAAAAAAATCAGTACATCAAAGAAATGACCTCAATTCTGTCAGTCAATATTTGTTCTTCTTTAAGGTTACCGAGATCAATGCTAACAGTTCGGTGGCACATCAACCGAACAATGCTAATAGGGTGAAAAGTGCGTGAACAAATACGTGAGGTTAAAGGACGACAAGTGAGTAGTGATAGACAAGGCTAGAAGATGAATTATTTTTTTACCTTTTTTTTTTTTTGCTAGAATTTGGTTTTAGGGATGGAAGGAATATTCATTGTTACCAAAAAAAATGTTCTCAATTCACTGTGCACATTTACATTGTTTTATGTACCATAGAAAACAAAATGGTAACAATACAACGTATAGATTAAACAAAGTGATAAAAGTGATAGTGGATATAAATGGTAACAATACAACATATAGATTATAGATTAAACTAAATGGTAACTGAATTGTACAATGAATATTACATCACTAATAATAGGTCAAAGTACACATTATATTAACATAGTCCAAATATTCACTTACTCGAGGCATATAACCAAACTAGCCATAAATAAGGGTAGCATGAACTCAAGACTGACAAAAACTTAGGTCTCAAACTAGCCATAAAAGTTTGGTTCTTCAGTTAATTATACCCAGCCATATACCACACCACCTGGCTGTCACTCCAGCAACGACTATGGGTCGTTGGTGGCAGCCATATAACCTCTTTCCCCTACGACCTCCGCAGTCCTCCGCCCACAAAGTAAAAGTTCCTGACAATGAGAAATAGCAAGCCTGGTCCAATTTACAAGACCATATGTCTGTATATTAGCAACACAAAGCCAGTAATAGTGGTATCAAATAGCTATAAGAAAATGAACCACGCACGATTGATTGAACACTGAAATGGATCCAAGAGAAACAAGGACAGGCATCAATGATTTACAAAATCATGTCAATTGCCATCAACATCCCCTTGCATAGTGCAGGTTTCTGAACCGTGCAATTGGTAAGCCCAAGAAGTACACAAATTAGCAGCTGGTAGATACTGCTTTGGTAAACAATTATACATCAGCTAACTTTCTGCCACCCAAAAGGTTCAACGCACCCGCCTCCATAACTGAGTGAAGGAATAAGGAAACATGTTAACATCAAGACAGGCATTCATCATCCTAAAAATTGTGAAACGTTCACTAATTTCTACAAAACAATCAGAAGTCAAACAAGGAGTCACTTGCGATGGAAGTACAGTAAGTTTTAGAAACAAACATCTATTCGGTTCAACTGTGGACATGTCAAATTAAGAATAAGAAGACAATGTGCTAAGCTATTAGCGCTTACAATATGCATTTTGGCAAATACTAAACAAACATCTCGCTGAAATTACAGAAAAAAATAATATTTTCCCAAAAAAAGTATAGAAATGAAATTGTGTAGACTACTACTACAAACCTACAAGAGAAAGGCAGAGCACAGAGTTCAAGTACCAATGAAATGTATATCTGAAAGGAGAAGGCAATGGTACAATAAAAAATCGTTTTTTTAGCATTGGTACAATAAAATTTTTTCATCAGTTGAAAGAGTCACCAGACCATCTAGTACTTGCTCAGTTCATACCGATTGAAGGGTTATTTGGATCATACCATTACAATTTTCGTAGTTCTGACATATGCCATTACTATTCACCTATTTGGAAACTTGTCATTACAATTGTTCTTGTACCATATTCATGCCATTTTCTACATTTCAATTTTGAAAGGAGATCAGATCCACTTACAGATTGTCGTATTTTTGTATCGCCTAAAATACCTCTAACTACTCTCTCCCCAACTCAATGACATGCGGGCCCACATGTTATCCCCTTCCTCCCACTGCAGGCGAGCTCACCGTCCTCCGGCGAGGTGCATCAACCATCCACCGGTGGAATCTGTCCCCATGCTGGATCTGGTGGCATCCAGCGGAGGAGGCACGGTCGGACCCGGCACTGCCCCATCAGGTGCGGCGACAACGAGAGTGCAGCAGGTCCAATCCATGGCGGTGGCGGCGGCGGCAGTGCCCGCTCGGTGGGCGGTTCCCCCTCTGGGTGGCACTAGCCCACCCGTGCGCCTGCGGCGGCTGCTTGCCCACTAGCCTACGCGGCTGCAGCTCTCCAGCACGCCTGTGTGGTGCTGATGCCGGCTCTCCCTCACGCACGCTGGCAAGGAGACAGAGAAAGCCTGGTGAGAGAAAGGGGATGACATGTGGGCCCACATGTCATTAAGTGGGGGAGAGGGGTATTTTCAGCCATACGAAAATACGATGATCTGTAAATGGGTCCGATCTCGTTTCAAGCGTAGAAAATGGCATGGATTAGGTATAGAAACAATTGTAATGGCAAGTTTCCAAATAGGTGAAAGTAATGGCATATGTGACGTTCGAAAATTGTACTGGCAAGGATCCAAACAACACTTGATTGAATGCCTATCATACATTGATCAAATCGCTTGGACAAAAGGAAGCCATCCACCCAAAATATATTGGCCTTACTGCTACTGCAAGATAAGCAGCCATTGCACCTGAACCATCCATACAAGAAGGGATGGCTTGGATGAAAGACTTCCTTTTCTCCTTTATTCTATTAGTAGCTCTTTTGAAGGGAAATGGCTGAAGGGGAGAAGAGTTTGGTGCCATTTTCTTGCTGAGAAGAGTAAAGAGACGGGACATTGCTGCCCGGCAGGCTGCCACACCATGGAACTCACTCCTCCAGCACCTTCCCACCACTCATGAAGGTACTGCTACTGCCCCTGCGTGCAAACCCATCTCTGTTGCTGTTAGCGGGGACGATGTGGTGAACGCCAGCGCCAAGCAGGGTGCCCGTGGCAAAGACAGCCGGCTCTGTACATCTCCCCAGTGCCCGTGTGATTTCCTGCACCACAGAGTATGCTGACAAGCAAGAACACCCATCCACTGCTTGATGAATTGCCTACAAGGTTTGTGCTTTATACCTCTTTTCATTTTGCCTGTGTTCTTCTTACATTGTGGTCCTTGGTCTATTGTGTAATAGTTGTGACCATTTAGGTAACATGCTCATTTACAGTCCTGAACATGCCATCTTTTTCCTTGTTCTGTTTGTAGTAGTTTGGCTAAAAATTTGACACAATATATATCAATTGCAGAACAGATGCAACTTCCTTTTGGATTTCTAAAATTGGTATGACATTTGGTGGGTTTGATGAAGCTTTGGATTTCTAGATGACATATGGTGGTCGGATGGGCTTTGATGTTCGGAAATGCTACAGTAATACGAGTGGCCTTGATGGATTAGTAACATCTAGTAGATTTGTTTGTTCAAATCAAGGTTCTCAGGCTGAGAATATAAAAAGTGCAAGGTTATAGTCAACCCAACCAATCAGATGGTCTCTTGTAGTTGTAGGCTATTTGAGAGAATTGGTATATTATGTAGGCATGCACTAAAAGGTCTCGATATGGTGAACATTAAGTTGTTATCTGAAAGATACATTTTGAATTGCTGGACACAAGATGTAAGAACAGGGATTATTCAAGATATGCATGGGAGGGATAATAGTGGAAAATCCTAAGTTAGACACTGTACTTCGATACAAGAACCTTTGCAAAATATTCCTTCCTGTGGCTTCAAGAACTGCTGATTCTGAAGACTGTTGCTTTGCTTGTGGAAAATGCAGTTCATAATTTGAGTAAGCAAGTGGTAGAAAAAATCAGAGGAACTCCTCATATTGATGTTGAATAGCACCATTCAGTTTGCCTGAACAGTGTACAAACATAGCTGGTTTGAAGAAAAAAGAAAGGCAGAGGGGTGGATCAAAACGAAAGAAAACTTGGGTCGAGAAACTTCAGAAGAAAAAGAAGGGAAGAAGAAAATAAGCAAGCCTATTCAACATGAAGAAAGTGGAATCTTATGCCAGAAGCGCATGCATATGAATCAAATAGAAGTTTTAACCAAGTTCTTATGGTATGCAGGCACATCTTTTCTGTATATAAAAATAGCATCCTTATATTTAATTTGACCATGGTACTTTTCTCTATGATTCTCTCTCCTTTTAGAGTTCAAAGTGCTGTTCTCACAGATCCTCACTCCTTCAAAGGAATAGATGGCTGGCACTTTTAGAAATCTTGTTATGTAAGAATAGGTTAAATATACATGTTGCGGTAAATTGAGAAATCAACTCTAAATTATTTATGTTCACAGGCTGCATTTTGGAGGCAAGATAAAGTCTGCTGATGTGTGATGCAAGCTTTTGTACATGAAAATATTTTGTGTTAAGCATATGCTCTTTTGTGAATGAAAGTCTGCAATTGGGCGATGCAAGCTTTTGTATATGAAAATAGGAACAGAGAACCATGATACTTGCAAAAAGATCTCAGCTTACAGTTGCTCTTTTGTGTTCAGCATATGCTCCCTCTTTTGCAAATGTAACTAGAGGACATTAACCTCTAGTCTAGAGTAATATATATGATATTACTGTAGGCTATCAAGTGTTAATTGCATTATTGTAACATTTGTGCTTTCTTTTTCTTTTCTTTTATTTCTTGCTGTTATTTGATTCAAGAAGAGCTGGCTGACAGTATAGGGTGAATGCAAAATTATACAAAAAAACAGAACAAAGAAGAGCGTTTATCCAAGCCGTTCCTTCTTGTATGGATGGTTCAGGAGCAATGACTGCTTATCTTGCAGTAGCAGTAGCGACCGCACAGGATCTGTGTCCGAGATCAAGATAACCTCACTAAAGCAGCATAGGTCCTTGTATTTTCATAATTAATGGAAGTGAGATTATAAACACTGAAGTTTGTTGATCAAAAGCTGAAAGTTCAAACCCAATGTGGAAATAGGAGAATTTACCCAAAAAACAGAAGTATGAAACTCTGATTCATCCATTTCAAACAATGAAGGTCAAATTCTACCTGTGCTCCAATCACCATATTAGGAGCTAGTAGTTTCATCAGTGCTCACTTTCAAAGTACAAAGTTGCTCGAATTATGTAGACCTGCACCACTTGCACAAGAGAAATTCCTTGGTCAGCATTATTGCAATCATAGATTTCTCCTAGTTAGTCCTTAAGAAAAACAAGAGGTCCAGGGTTCGAGCCCCAGCCTCTGCACATTTGTGCGGGAAAGGCTGCGGGCTATTTCCCTTCCCCAGACCCCGCAGTGCGGGAGCCTACGGCACTGGGTACGCCCTTTAGTCCTTAAGAAAAACAGATGGTACTAGAACAACATCATATATAAGAAGCCATGTGAACATCTTAATCTGATAACTGGAAACAATTGATGTAAATTTGTACAAAGGCCAAGTTTGAAACAAGACAGATTTTTATTTCTTTCTAAAGAATCTTTGATTATGTAAATTTCAGTTATCGTTATTCAGTTCTCTGCAACACTCAGCCACCAAGCAAGTTCCACTGATGATTCAGACATGTTCTTGCTATGCAAAACAGATCTCAATCACCTTGAACTTTGTCCGCTCAAGCAGTTGGAAGACCAAGCAATCTCCATCAAGCAGAGTGTGCTCGATGGCGAACCCTTTCCATCCAGTGCTGAGACCAGCCTTCCTTGCGAGGTAGAGCGTGTCTGACTCGCCATCCTCCTCATCCACCAGGGTGATCATCTCATCACTATTCGGCAGGTACTTCTGGCAGAAATTGATCGGGAGGTCCTGCGATTTCACAAGCCCACCAAACAAGAATTTACCTCGATGGGGGATGAATTAATAATCGAAAACAGCAGGACGTAGCGAAATGAAGCTTCCTCTAGTTTACCAGCCAGTAGTGTCCGGTGACATGGGACAGTGTCATGGGCTGGATGAAGATGGGGAAGCTGGAGCACAGCTTTTGCACCAGCTCCTCAGCCTTAGAGATGGCGTAGCTCCTCTCCTCTTCCAAATCCTGGATCACATTGATTTCAAAACCGCGATTTGTTCTACGAAGTAAGGAGAAAAGATAAAATATATTATCTCTAGTAGTAATTTCTATAAGACTATGACCCTCTCACACTGACCTCGCGGTACACGGGCTTCTCGGGGAGGTTGGCGAGTCGGCCGGACCACCGTAGCGGCTCCGCCACCACGGAGGTGGCAGCGTCACGTGGCACCCCCGCATTCAACTTGCTGACCTGTGGAAATGGCGAGTTCACTTTGACCTCGCGGTAGTCGGGCTTCTCAGGGAGGTCGGCGACTCGGCTGGACCGCCGTAGCGGCTCCGTGGCGGCGTCCCGCGGCACCCGCGCCTTCCGCTTCTTGGCCTGCAGAAAATGCCGGTTTGGAGGCATCGAGCGACACGAGAAACAGCGCGGCCATTATGGCTATCGGTCAAGAAACCGGGACACACCGACGAGGGTTTGGCAGCGGCGGCGGCCTCTCTGACCGCGGCGGCGAGGTGGTGCAGCTGCAGCTCCTCCAGCTTCCGCTTGTTCGCCTCTATCTGCCTCCGCCGCTGCTCCTCGTACGCCACCGCCTCCGCCATCTCCCTTCTCCCTTCACTGTTCCCCACACTTCGATTTCTTTGAGCAGTTTCGGGGAGCAGAGCATACGACGCGGCGCTAGCAGAGAAAAAAAAAAAAGACTCGAACCTCGTAGAGGGGGATTGGTTCTTCTTCTATTTGTGGACCCGGTCCAGGTGCACACAGACGGTAGAAAGGCTCGGAAATTTTTTTTTGGAAAGAGTCTAAGACTATCTCCAACAATTACATACAAATACAACACCCATTCCATAAATTAGAGCGCCAACAGTAAAATGACAACCCACCTAAAAAGTGACTACTCCAACAGACAACCCAAAAAAAAGGCAAAAAAAAAAGCCAACAGCATGCGCCGTCCGCATCTCTGCCTCAACCGCACGGTGCCTCCTTCAACCTCCCTCCGCTGGGCCCTCCGCTGGGATGTAACCGGGGCCGGCCTGCTACACAGCGGCGCGCGACGAGGCCGGAGCCAGAGGCAATCCACACGGCGTAGCTTGCGGGGCCGGGGACGGAGGCGACGAGGCCAGGGACGGAGGCGCGCAACGAGGCCGAAGGCGAAGGCCACCCGCACGGCGCAGCTTGCCGGGGCCGGCGATGGAGCTCGAGCTCCTCTTCTCCTCGCCGCGGACCCGCCCAGCTCCCTACAGGAGTTTCTCTTCCCCAAGCTGCTCCCCCTTGGGCGGGACCTCCGCTGTTGCCGGGGCCGGTCAAGCACGCAGGAGTCCCGGCGACCTCGCCCTGTGGCTGTTACTCTTCACCGGCGGCGAGCTTCCATTGCCGAGCCGGGCACGCCCTGCCAGAACGCTCCACCCGGACATCTCGTGGAGCCCACCGACGCCAGAGGTCGCGTCGGACGTTTGCGTCTTGTGGAGAGACAACGCAAAAAAGCGTCCCGGCTCGAGTGGTACGCAAAATGGGTGTTGTCTTTGCGTTGTCCGTTGGAGGCTAGTTTTTTATAGCAAAACCACTGTGCATGACCTATTTTACATTTGGGTCTTCCTTTTCATTAGCTATTGGAGATAGTCTAACCTCCTCAATTATGAGGGGTGGACTACTTAACCCCTTAAGTATAAAACCGATTATTTTACCACTGAACTATCAAAACCGGCCAAATAACCCCCTCTAAACGGTTTTTAGGGTGGTTTTACCTTTTTTTTATTTATTTCGATTGAATCTTTGAAAAATCATAATAAATCATAGAAAAATCGTTAAATAGAAAATTCGATTTTGTTAACTTCGCATGAGTAGATCCACACTGAACATATAATATGATATGCTTTAGTAAAAAAGTTTTTGTTGTAAATTTAGATCTATATTTTTTATAATTAATTATAAAAATTCATAACTACAATTTTTATGGTCCAATTGTGGTGAAATTTTTATGGTATACTAATTATTGTATGCTTCAAATGTAGTAAAAATTCATACTCATTGGATCACGTATAACTAACTTAATTATAGATTTATATATGTTTATACCTTAGTTAAATTCAAATAAACTTATAACTAAACTATACGTGATCCAATGGGTATGCAATTTTTACTATAGTTGAAGCATACAATAATTAGCCTACCATAAAAAAATCACAACAATTAGACCACGGAAATTGTAGTTATGAATTTTTCTAATTAATTATAGAAAAATATAGATCTAAATCTATAGAAAAAACTTTGTACTTAAGCATATCATATTATATGCTCAATGTGTAGATCTACTCATGTGGAGTCCAACAAAATTAGATTTTATATCTTATGATTTTTTTATAATTTATTATTATTTTTTAAAGATTCAACCGAAATAAATAAAAATGAAAAGGCAAAATCACCCTCAAAACCGTCTAGAGGGGCTTATTTGGCCGGTTTTGATAGTTCAGGGGTAGAATAACCGGTTTTGTAGTTCATGGGGTTAAGTAGTCCGTCCACCCCTCATAGTTGAGGGGGTTACGTAGACTTTTTCCAAAAATTTTCGGCTCCCGCTCCCAGCAGTCGATTTTTTCGGCTCCGCAACCAAAAGTTTGGTGCCTCCGATGCCTGCAACCTGCTCACCTCCCGCACCGAAATTGCAAACCACACGTAAGGGTGGGCGCTCCCCTCTTATATATCACAACGTTTATTTCGTATTAAGATTTACGATATAGTAGGCTTGTAAGGCGGGGCTGACTTTTCCACGAGCCCGGATAGCCGCCCTGCGAGAGTGTCGTTAATGGACAATGCGGCTCAGCATTAAATTTTTTGCGGTCTAATGTTGTTTAGTCCGCAAAGCCAATCGGACAAGATAATAAATCCAAAAGTTCGCAAAGTAATTGGAAATTCTTTTAAAAAAATTTTCACCTTGTAGAGAAGTAATTGGAGCCAACAGCGGACTGTATTGAGCGTCAAAGAATATGTAGTGTTACAACATAGGGAGTTGCTCACTTAGCAACGGCTAGTAATTGAACGTAAGTGTACAAGGTGGTGATTGTGTGCACGTACTGGTGTTGACACAAAAAGCGTCAGGATCTGCGAACACCTCAGGCTTATATCCGAAATTCGATATCCGAGGGTGTGCCAGTCGATTTGACCAGTTAATCGACAAGGACGATAACTAGAACAAAATCTGAACAGAGCAACGGCGATACGCCCGGATGCCAAGACTCAGACATAATCAGGATAACTAGAGCAGAGCTGAACGAGACAACAGCGATGCGCCCGGATGTCAAGGCTCAGAGGTACTCCCACGCGGAACTTACAATTGTTTGACGAAGATCAAGGTGATGCAGCCCGTCGAAGCTTGAAGAACTCGTAGATAGACTAAAACTAATGCAAAAAGGATAAATTACAGTAAAAGTAGAATAAGAGTAAATTGATTTGATTTTGATAGGATTGATCTCTTTTACACGCAGCCCTTGGGCACATATTTATACTCCCGCATGGAGAGTTGTACAGAGACACGACTCGTACCTTCCCTAAACAAAACTCCTACTTTAAAGGAAATAACTGACTCGCGCAGGAGTCGAACCCAAATAACAATATTATTTTCCTAAACAGACACCCCTATTTTAAAGGAAAATAAACGACTCGCGCAAGAGTCGAACTCAGACTTCCATAACAATACTGGTATAAAATCACCAGTTTCCTTATGTCTTTTCCTCGATGAAAACTTTCCTTCAATCCGCGACTTTCTTCTTTAGCCACCGGCAATCTTCTACTGACATCAACCGTCACATCACTCTGTGCCCATCTGCATCATCTCCTCATCGGCAATCGGCATCAGCAATATCTCCTCATCGGCGATCGGCATCAGCAACATCTCCTCATCGACAATCGGCATCGGCAACTTTGCAGTCCTGGTGACTTGACTTCACCAATTAACCCTTATCGGCAAAAATCATCCAGCCCCCATCGGCAACAAACTTATCTTTCATGCAGCATTCTTTCTCATCGGCAAATTCGACTGATAACTTTTCGATGCCGATAGAAAACAGCCACCGATCAACACAAGTCTTAGTTCATTTGACACGTGCCGAAAAACGATGTCAACACATGCCCCCCAATTTCAGAGTGTATAATATTTTACGCGCCGAAATTCTCTCTACTGTAGCCGTTCCTTCCGAGATAACTGCACAATTTCCTCGATCTCTGCGCGCAGAACTGCAATTTATTAATAAAATTCCTCGACTATAGCACAAACAGTTGCAAATCCAATCACATCCCCTTGATTGTCGCGCACATCCATCGCAGGCCCTTCCACATTCCTGTACAGTATGAGCAGAAATTCCAAAATACCCCTGACTAAGCTTATAAGAGTTACCATAGTCCAATCTGCTTTTACCCTGGGCCCACTTTCACTTTTTACCTGCCTCTGTCTTCAACCTCGGCGTCTTCTCCGAAGAACATCTTCTCGAGTTCAAGCAACATTACTCTCCCCAAGCCAAGTACGAACCGCAAGAACTCCCCCAGCTCCAATGGCGATCCACGTTGACATCCCCAAGGTAAATCTATTTCCTCCTTACTCTCTCTGCAAGTTCCTTGTCCGTATGAATTCCGTAACTTTTCCCCTTTCTTCTTTGATTCAAAACCTAGGAACTGTACAACAAATTAGTAATCTCTCTTGAGCAGTCCAACTTCAACTGTTTAGGCCCAATGGGAAATCCAGACCCAATCAATCTGATCAACGCCGAAACGAACCGTATCCCCTTCAAATCCGAGTGTTTCAATTTAGGGTTATGGAAGGACGCCTTCCGTTCATGGTCCAAGACCACCAAGGGGTGGAAGAACTGGTACCTTAGGGTCATTAGAACACAGCAAGTTTACTGGTCAGAGCGCAGTCTGGATCAGTGCATCAGGCTCTCCATTGCCGATATGGAGAAAAACGAGAACATGATGATAGCAGCCTCCTACTTCTGGTCCGACACCATGAATGCTTTTCTATTCAGACATGGACCAGCCACTCCTACCCTTGCCGATGTGCATATGCTGACCGGCCTGGACGTCTTTTCTGCCGATGTCCCAGCCCTGTTCCATAGGAAGGCTGAATATAAGGTGAACACGCGGAACATCGGTGGTTGGACCGGTTATATCCAGGAGTACCAAAAGACTAGATCGGTAGGACAAAGAGAGCACGCCATCTTTCTGAACATGTGGCTGGAGAAGTTTATTTTTTGTGGCAAAACTGTCGGACCGACCACAATGTACCTCCCCACAACAGAGCTCTTAGCCGATGGAACAAAACTCCCTCTCGGCCGATATCTTCTTGGATCTGTATACCGTCTTTTACACCAAGTATCCAAGAAGTTATTGCTAGGCGAGTCCATCGGCAATCTCGGGGGCCCATGGTGGTTCATAAACATGTGGCTGAACACACACATGTACAAAGTCCTTCAGTTTGACTTGTTTGCTCAACAATTCCCAAGGGATATATTGGAGAACTATGTATTCAGAGATGATGAATCGGCAACTCGACCTCCACTCAACTTCGGAGAAGCTATCATAGTGCTACCAGGAACCGACGCCGATGCAAAGCAGTTTGACATGTTTTTCCAGAAGTTTTACAATGAAATTCCTGCTTCAGAACGGCTCTGGTGGCCATATATTGATGAGGACAACCGATTTCCCTTGTTGTTCAACCTTACCGATGGGAATGTGCCTCAAAATGAAATAATCATGAAGGCCAGTATTATTCTCCGAGGCATTCCAGTCAATATTTTTGGAACTGGAAAGAACGCTCCTCCATCCTTCGAGTTCTACTACCCAGCGACAGCAGCAAGACAACTGGTGTTCGGCCAACTACCGATCAAGCTCTGCTATTCCAAAGTCATAAAACCAAGGCAGATCATCTCCAGCGCTATGGACTGGAACAAGGTTGTCAACCTCCTTCCTAATGCCGATACGTCAGATATTGATCTATCCTCCTGGGCACCAACATCTTTCATCACGAATGAATATAAGTTTTGATGGCAAGAATGGAGATATCAACTATTTGCCAAATCATCACACTACTATCGGCATATGATTGACGCCGATCACGTCATTCCCGATGATGCAGTAAGTTTTTAATCCTGATGCATTCCTCATTACTTATCCCCATCATCGGCATCTGACCTTCTTATGCTTAACAGGTTGATGATCCAATCCCCAAGATGAGCAGGAGTGACAAACCTTTCAACCTTCGAGTAATGAGCCCTATATCAGCCATCGGCAATAATGCCCCCACACTGGCTAGCTTCACTCCTCAGAAGGTACCTAAGGTTACTCTCAAGCCCAAGTCGACGCCTGCAAAAACCATGGCTACATCGGCTGCTGCTGCTGCTTTGACACGGGCTTTTGCAGTAAATCTTATCTTTACTTATACCGATCACATACTGCTCATCGGCAACATTTACTTTATATAACTTGCACTAAACATTTTCAGGCAATGAGACCATCGGCAGCTGCTCCAAATGTACAAACTTCTCCAACTCCTGCTGCCGATGCCCCCCAGGCTTCGCAACAAAAACGGATTGGTTCGCCTACTGCTGCGCCAAAGTGGAAACGCTTGAGGCGAGCTACCCCAGCTGCATCACCAACCGCTGCCGATGCACCAACAACAGAACAACCATCGGCATCTGCTCCTGAACAACCAGTGGAAGAAATCCCGATCCAGGAAGCAACGCCACCACTGCAGGAACCAACTGCAACAACATCGGTATCGGCACCAGTGCCTACACCATATGAGAATCCTGACCAGAGGACGGCACCACTACCACAGGAACTGATCACAACAGCAGAGACAGCGCCAGCAACAGCACCAACAGCGCCAACTGCTTCCCCAACAGAAGCGTGCTCATCGAAAACTGTTGCTGATCTCCAGGATGAGGCTGTACCAGCCGACATGCCAAGTCCCAGGCATGAAATCTGCTTCAAGATGGTAAGTCGGTTACCTAAAAATTTGCAGTATAACCTTATGATCGGCACATTTTAACTTCTTCTTTTTTAGGCCCAAGACTCCCCAGACAGCTTGTTTTCCTTCGGCATCAACCTTCCTCACGAAGATGAGAACCAAGAAGTCTCTGCTCCAGCAGATAGCCTATTCTCCTTCGCCGTCAATCTTCCCGATGGAGACGAAGATGAAGAAAGCTCTGCTCCAACTTTATCGGCAGAGGTCAAACTCAAGTTTGAAGCACTGCTCTCTCTGCTGCAACAAGACACATCCCAGCTTGTCCAAGACTCTACTGCAGCAAAGACAGCTTTCAAGAACATTCAAGGCCACCTCTCTGCCGATACAGAAGAGATCCTCTTCCAGACAGCATTCCTCGAGAGCCGCCAACTCCAATACCAACGGGTCTCACGCTGCCTTGCCGATAGGAATACCCAGTCCAAGCTTACAGAGGAGATGCTTAAGTTCAAGCAAATTGCCGATGAGAAGCATAAGAGCATCGGCCAAGTAGAAGCCTCTGGCACTAATCTTGAGCAAGAAATAGTTCACCTATCGGCAAGGAGGGAAGAGTTGCAGGCCGAATTAAGAAAGGTTGAAGAAGCTTTGAACATAGCTAACCAGAAGAAAGCTCAGCTGCCCAATGCCGTCAAAACTCTTCGACAAGAAAGGGACACAAACGCCCGACAAGCAATCACGCTGAATAAGAAGATCAAGCCGATCGAAGGGTCTGCCGACGCCGATGCCAAGGAGATGGAGGAAATAGAGCAAATTCGTCTGCGTGCAATGTTAGGAATATGCCCTAAAGCTAATCATGTAGATGATTATATTCCAATTGTATCCATGATTAATAAAGTGTTCTTTGAATATCCATTATAGACAACGAGTATTGATTGACGATTGTGTGAATTGTTTGTGGAACTCAATTACCTGAATGGTTATTCTAAAAGTTGTCCCTGGTCGGCATTCTTGTAAGAGCACACTTGAATATTAGACCAGCACATGTATTAGTTGATGGCTATGTTTCACAAGTCATAGACATGGAGATGTCAAACTAATAATGTGGGCACATGTGAGACATGTAGGCTGGACTGACCCAACAAGAGAAAGTCTCTATTCATGTCATGTACGTTATGTCCTTAGACCTGAGATTGTGGTATGTACTCAAGATGTGAAATGATCTACTTAGGGACTATCAAACGCTACTCCGTTATTGGGTAGTTATAAAGGTGGTCATTGGGTGGTCGGGAAACATGCTGTGAGACATAGACAATCAAGATGGAATTTGCCCCTCTCTTCGTGAGAGAGATATCACTGGATCACTCATGTGATTGGATCAACAAATGCATGGCCGTGCTTGGGTTAAGTGTTAACACACGAGTTGAACCATATATCAAGTGGCAAAGGGAATAACTTGTACATGGTCATAGTGGTTCGTCTGATATGATCATAGCGTATGCATAGGAGTTGACACGCCTTGCTAGAGGCCGCTATCAACTATTGGTCGAGTAAGAGTACTTGGGCCATGTCTATGTATGCGTGAGGCCATAGGGTCGCACGCCTAAGGGGCTGGAAGCCTAATTCGGGTTGGACCCGAATTAGACTAGGTTTAGGGTTACTAATGGGCCTCCAACTTGGGAGCTCGTCAGGACGCCTATATAAGCAAGGGGTGGGCGCGGGGCGAGATTGATCCACGCCTTTTGGCAGCTGTCGTCGCCTCCCCACGCTCGCGCCTTTTGCTCCTCGCGGACCTAGCAGTCTGGAGGCGCAACGCTTCCTCCCTGTACGTGTGGGATTCCTCGGAGGTGCTGCATCTGGAGCACAAGGACGAACCGCGCGAAGGGGACGTTGAGATGGACGACCACGCAACTGCACTGCCTGCTGCGACGCGCACGACTACATCAAGTCGTCTTCCGCTGCACCTGCGCGTCTAGTGGTAATCTCGTAACCCATAACTAGCAGTAGATCCTGGTTTATGAGGTCGAAAAGTTTTGTTTTCCGGCTAGCGTAGCAACCTCGTATTCCATCATGCAATATCAGCCATCCAATCCTTGTTGTAATTTATTACCATTCATCATATCGGCAAATGTAACATTGATACTTGATTTTGCTCTGTAATATATTGTCAGTACGTTTTACTGATGTTTTATAACTTTTTCTTTCATCGGCGTTCAAACGAGCACTCTATGTATCTACCCAAATACTAGGGTAATATTTCTTTAAGTATTTCCCGTTGATTGTCCTGGGAAATGTAACTCCTTCGAGAGTTTCCAAAATATAAGCATTGCCAGGAGCAGACTGTTTTATCCGATAAGGACATTCCCAATTAGGAGACCATTTTCCAAACTTAGAACTCTTAGTCCCAATCGGTAAAATCAACTTCCACACCAGATCACCATCGGCAAATTGCTTCACTTTTACTTTCTTGTCATACCATCTGGCAACCCTTTTCTTATTTTCTTCAATGCTGATCAGAGCCCTCAACCGATGACCCGCCAAGTCTTCTAACTCATCTTTCATAAGAGTATCATATTCATCGACTGTCAATTGATCCTGAGAAGATAATCGCCTAGAACCAGTTTTAATTTCCCAAGGTAGGACAGCATCGTGTCCATAGACCAACTGATATGGTGAAACTTTGGTTGCACCATGACAAGCCATCCGATACGACCATAGGGCTTCATTCAACACCACATGCCACCTTCTAGGGTTCTCTTCAATTTTGCGCTTGATAAGTTTAATAACTCCCTTATTAGTCGCTTCAGCCTGACCGTTAGCTTGGGCATAATAAGGAGAAGAATTCAATACCTTGAACCCCATACTAGCAGCAAATTCATCAAACTCTCCCAATGTGAACATGGTTCCTTGATCTGTAGTAATAGTTTGAGGAATACCGAATCGGTAAACAATATGTTCTTTTACAAAATCTACCATGTTTGCCGATGTTACCTTCTTCAAAGGAATTGCCTCAACCCATTTAGTGAAGTAATCGGTAGCAACGAGTATAAACTTATGCCCCTTGCTCGATGGCGGATAAATTTGCCCGATGAGATCAATAGCCCATCCTCTAAACGGCCAAGGTTTGATTATAGGATTCATTGCCGATGCAGGTGCCCTCTGGACATTACCAAACTTCTGACAATCTTGGCACCCTTTAAAATAGTTGAAGCAATCTTCAAGAATTGTCGGCCAATAATATCCATTCCGTCTGATCATCCACTTCATCTTGAACGTCGATTGATGCGCCCCACACACGCCTTCATGGATTTCGCCCATCAACTCTTTTGACTCCTCTTTACCAAGGCATTTGAGCAAGACTCCATCAACTATTCGATAATACAACTCATTATCGAGAAACACGTACTTGGTAGCTTGGAACCTTAAACGTCTCTCAACCTTCTTAGACGGGTCCCTTACGGCAATTTCCTTTTTCCAATCATTGGCAACCATTACCGATGTCATGACTTCCTGAATCGGCTGATACCCTGAAGCGTTCTGCGCTAACCGATTGGCCTCTTCATTATGCAACCTGGGAATATGCTCAAGGCGGTACTCTTTGAACTCTTTTAATAGTCATAAACACCTCTCATGGTGTGCAATCAACACTTCACTTCTGCATTCATATACTCCAGTCAATTGATTGATCACCAACATAGAGTCGCCAAAGATTTCAACGACATCGGCATGCACTTCCCTGAGTAATTCCAACCCTTTTATTAAAGCCTGATATTCAGCCTGATTGTTCGTTGATGTAGCAACAATTGGCAACGAAACCTCATACTTCGATCCTCGGGGTGAAATTAAGAGAACACCGATACCTGCTCCTTTGCATGTAGATCCATCAAAGAACAAAGTCCAAGGAGCAATTTCCACATAGCGTACCATATTGCAATGCTGAGTAACGAAATCGGCCATCACCTGACCTTTAACTGCCTTAGCCGATTCATACCTTAAATCGAATTCTGAAAGTGCCAGAATCCACTTGCCGATTCTTCCACTTAATATCGGCATCGACAACATATACTTAACCACGTCATCTTTGCAGATAACAGTGCATTCAGCCGACAATAAATAATGCCTCAATTTTATGCAAGAGAAATACAAACACAAGCACAATCTTTCTATGGCCGAATACTTGGTCTCAGCATCCACTAACCTTCTGCTCAAATAATATATCACACGTTCTCTCCCTCCAAACTCTTGAATTAAGGCTGATCTGATAACACCGTCATCGGCAGACAAATACAACCTGAAGGGTTTCCCGTGTTGAGGTGGAACCAGGACTGAAGGGCTCACCAAATATCTCTTGTTCTCCTCCAAGGCTAACTGTTGTTCTTCTTTCCATGTAAACTCTTGATCGGCTTTCAGCTTTAACAATGGACTAAAAGATTTAATCTTAGCAGATAAGTTGGATATAAATCTTCTAATGAAATTGATCTTTCTCTTGTTCGCAGGAGCAACCACCTTATTAATTGCATCAATAGATTTTCTGCCGATCTCGATGCCTCTCTGATGTACCATAAAACCCAGAAACTGACCTGCCGATACACCAAATGCACACTTGTTAGGATTCATCTTCAACCCATGCTCCCTTGTGTATTTCAAGATTTTTCGCAAATCGGCAAGATGCTTCTCAAAATTTCCAGACTTAACCACCACATCATCAATGTAGATTTCGACTATCGTGCCGATGTACTTATGAAAAATAAAATTCATTGCTCTTTGATAAGTAGCACCGGCATTCTTCAAGCCAAAAGTCATGACAACCCACTCGAATAAACCGGCATGACCTGGACATCTAAAAGCAGTCTTGGATATGTCTTCTTCAGCCATGAATATTTGATTATATCCAGCATTACCATCCATGAAGCTAATGATTTGATGTCCAGCGGCAACATCAATCAGCAGATCGGCAACGGGCATCGGGTAACCATCCATCGACGTAGTCTTGTTAAGATTTCTGAAATCAATACAAACACGAAGTTTTTCATTTTTCTTGTAAACAGGAACCACTTTAGAAATCCATTCGGCATATCGGCATTGCCGAATAAATCCAGCTTCAATTAACTTTGTAATTTCAGCCTTGATGTCAGGTAAAATATTAGGATTGCATCGACTTGCAGATTGCCGATGTGGCTGGAAACCAGACTTAATAGGCAACAGATGTTCAACTATTGATCGGTCTAAACCAGGCATCTCCGTGTAATCCCAAGCAAAACAATCTTTGTATTCCTTTAATAAATCGGTTAACTGCTGTTTACATTGGGAATCTAACTTAGCACCAATAAAAGTAGGCCTATGTTTACTACCATCGCCGATGTGTATTTCGAGTAAATCATCGGCGGAAGTGAAGCCCTGTCCCAATTTTCCATCATCAGCGAACCGATATGCTTGGATCGGTGTAATGCGGTAATCGGCAACTCTGAGGAACTCTGTGTCCCAAGCTTCACTTGATATGCATCTGGTTTGCTCATAAGTTTCCGATTCTGCCGACGCAACGATCGATGGGGTCTCACTTCGGACGACTTCAATCTCGTCTCCGACCCACTGCACAAGGCTTTGATGCATGGTGGAGGGAATACAGCAATTGGCGTGGATCCAATCCCTTCCTAGGAGCAAGTTGTAGGTGCCTTTGCCACTGATTACAAAAAATGTTGTCGGCAAAGTTTTACTGCCGATGGTTAACTCAACACATACGGCTCCCATAGCTGGCGACACATTGCCTTCAAAGTCTTTGAGCTTCATGTCCGTTTTGACTAAGTCTTGGTCGCCTTTTCCAAGCTTCCTGAACATGACGTATGGCATTATGTTTATTGACGCGCCACCATCTACCATCATCTTTGTTACAGGTTGTCCGTCTACTTTGTCCTTAACGAACAGAGCCCTCAGGTGCTGCCTCTCATCATCGGCAGGCTTCTCAAAGACAGCTGCCATCGGATCCAAGACCAATTGCGCCATCTCTGTAGTTTCTTCATCATCGCTGACAGGTGCCATGAACTCCATCGGCAATATGACGACCATATTAATTTCTACCGATGGATCCCTATCTTTGCGCTTTGGCCTCCACTGCTTTTCCCTTGAAGGATCTTCATTGTCATACAAGTCATTTCGGCGCTCGCGCTGAATTCTTATTTTCTCAGTCTTTGTTAGACCCTTAGGGCACCATTGGGGAAGCTTGGTTTTCCAAACAGGCTGGTGCTGCTTCTCATTGTTTGCATCGGCACCACCCCTGATGTTTGGATCTCTGGAGAATATTTCTTCACCAGGCACTCTCGCGTTGGCCATCTCCTCAAGATCCTCTTGATCAACACGCCTGTCAAGCCTGCTATGCGCGCTAAGCTTGCGCCCCAGTCGGTCATGTGCCGATCTCTTCTCTCTGAGCGGCCTAGCATACCTGGATGACCGATCATCAAAATAAGGTTTCCTACCTGGCCGGTCGGCAGTGTAATACCCATTGCATTCGGCAGTAGGTAGCTTGATGCCTTCTTCCCAACAGTGAACGAAGAAGGGACACTTCCAGTGGTCCTTATGCTGAAGCCACTCTTGATGTTCTTCTTCTTCCTGCCGATATCGCTCCTTTTGTGATTGCTGATATTCTTGCCTTGGCTGCTTATGCGTGATTATAACACCAGGAGCCCTCTTGGCACTGCTACCTTCATCGGCAATTTTCTTGCCCTTTTTGTCATCGGCAAACCTCCTCTCGTCGCGCTCAGTTACTTGATGGTTAGGATCTACCGATACACTCTTCCTGGTAGCTTCCGATGTCAGCACTTTAGTTTTTTCACTGGTTTCCACCATATTATTTGGAAACGGGTGCTGATCAATCTTCATCGGTTTCTGGATTTTAGAATTTTCAAATTTGATTCGTCCAGATTCAATCTCTGACTGCAATTGCTGCCTGAATACTTTGCAGTCATTGGTACTGTGCGAAGTTGCATTGTGTCACTTGCAGTACCTGATCTTCCTGAGCTCTTCCGCCGATAGAATTACTTGGTTAGGCGCCAACTTGATTCGCCCCTCTTGAAGTAACAAGTCAAACATCCTATCAGCCTTGGTGATATCAAAGGTGAACCTTTCAACTTCTTTCTGGCCGAACGGACAAGACACAGATTTCTTATCCTTCACCCATTCGGCCGCACCGATGCTCAGCTCTTCATCTGACCCAGAATCCTCTTCTTGCCCGATGAAGGTCACCTTCTTATTCCAAGTCTTCCTGGGTTCAAAGGTTTTGATATCCTGATCGGCAATCCTTTGCACCAGATGACTTAAACTTTCAAATTCTTGCGACGCATACTTATCTTTGATATGCGGCAGTAGTCCCTGGAAAGCCAAATCTGCTAGTTGCCGATCATCAAGCACCAAGCTGCATCACTTGTTCTTCACGTCTCGCAGCCTCTGGACAAAGCTTTCTACCGATTCGTCGTTACGTTGCTTC
Source organism: Microstegium vimineum (assembly GCA_022036555.1). Lineage (NCBI taxonomy): Eukaryota > Viridiplantae > Streptophyta > Magnoliopsida > Poales > Poaceae > Microstegium > Microstegium vimineum. The sequence continues at coordinate 46,302,285 of CM039134.1, read as the reverse complement.
AGTTTGACCAAATCGGTAAGCTTTTTTTCATGTATGCCAGCGAAGAAGTATTTGTGAAATTGCCTCTCTAGATCGGCCCATGTGATTACAGAGTTTGGAGGCAATGATATAAACCATGTGAATGCCGATCCAGACAATGATGATGAGAACAATCTCACCCTGAGTTCCTCTCGGCTGGCAGCTTCTCCGCACTAGATAATGAAGCGATTGATATGCTCCATCGTTGACGTGTCGTCTTGGCCGGAGAACTTGGTAAAATCTGGCACCTTGTACCAATTTGGGAGAGGAATCAGATCATATGCTGAAGGATACGGGGTCCGATAAGAATATGTATTAACCTTGGGTTTAATGCTGAATTGTTCCTTCATTACTTCGGCGATCTTATCGGTCCAATATGCATCCTGCTCCTGCCGACTCATTGGCTGGTTGTAGACTGGTGGAGCCGGCTGATGCGCCCCTTCAGGTCTTGGTAGAAGATGGTTCGGAGTAGTTGGCATGGGCGCCCCTTCATCTGGACGTTATGCATCGGCTGACTTACCAATGGATAATTTTGCACACTTAGTAGATTAGGTTGAGTCATCGTATTCATCGGTTGCTGTACCGATGGTCCACTCTGAGTGTTTGCTGGACTTCCATACTGATACATTAGTACGTCAGGCTGTTGAACCGGCGGCTGACTAGTCCATCCAGGATTATAACTTATCGGCATGTGACTTACCGATGGCTGATAGCTGACTGGCACCTGCTGCTCCTGCATCTTAGAGTAGTCAACAAATTGGTTACCTTGAGGTGCCGGTACTCCGGCCTGAGGATTTACCAGCATAGGTTGGCTTCCAGCTGCTATAGTGTGTTGCATCGGCGTAGAATTTGCCGATGGTGGCATCAGAGGTATTTTAGAAATCACTTGAAAATCTTCTGATGACACTTGTATAGTTGGAGAGGACGTAGAGTAGTGCATCATAGGGATCACCGGCTGTGACTGCATTGCCGATGCCATAGAGCCCTTCCAAGCTAAACTATCTCCCTGCACCAGATTAGAACCAGCGAATGGATTTGAAGGCATACCGTATCCCCACCAGTTGGCAGGCGCTGGCTGATTCTGGAGAGCAGACCCTGAGATTGCCGACGTCACTGGATCTGTATTAAGCTTGACAACGCTTTCAGGGCTTGATCTTGGTGGCATAGCCACATCGGCAGATGGATCCACGGGAGTGGAAGATGTCATTGGGGCTGCCGATGGGTTTATAGATGTCGATCCAGGTTGATGATACGTTGGACCAACATATTGGGGTGCTTGTCCTTCTTTGAAAGATTGCATAACAACATTGTAGACAGTATTGGACAGCACATTGGAGTGGCTAATTAATGCTTGACTCAAGGCAGAATTAACCATGTCTTGTAACTTACCAGGATTGACATCAAACGTGACCTGCCGTGGCAACGGCGGATCTTGCTTCTGGATTGCTTCGCCGCTCCTGCTTAGGCTGAAGGACTTCAGATACAATTGCTTGTACTCCTCCATAGCCCGCTCCATAGCCAGCCTCTGATCATCCTTTAGATCGGCCTCGGAGAATTCAATGACGTTCCTTTGGTTAACGTCGGAGTTATCACCCATGATAGATGTGTAATTTGTATAATCGAGTCCCACCGGGTGTGCCAAAAGAGGTGTTGACACAAAAAGCATCAGGATCTGCGAATACCTCGGGCTTATACCCAAAATTCGATATCCGAGGGTGTGCCAGTCGATTTAACCAGTTAATCGACAAGGACGATAACTAGAACAAAATCTAAACAGGGCAACGGCGATACGCCCGGATGCCAAGACTCAGACTTGATCAGGATAACTAGAGCAGAGCTGAACGAGACAACAACGATGCACCCGGATGTCAAAGCTCAGAGGTACTCCCATGCAGAACTTACAAGGGTTTGACGGAGATCAAGGTGATGCAGCCCGTCGAAGCTTGAAGAACTCGTAGATAGACTAAGACTAATGCAAAAAGGATAAATTGCAGTAAAAGTAGAATAAGAGTAAATTGATTTGATTTTGATAGGATTGATCTTTTTTACACGCAGCCCTTGGGCACATATTTATACTCCCACATGGAGAGTTGTACAGAGACACGACTCGTACCTTTCCTAAACAAAACTCCTACTTTAAAGGAAATAACTGACTCGCGCAGGAGTCGGACCCAAATAACAATATTATTTTCATAAACAGACACCCCTATTTTAAAGGAAAATAAACGACTCGCGCAAGAGTCGGACTCAGACTTCCATAACAATACTGGTATAAAATCACCAGTTTCCTTATGTCTTTTCCTCGATGAAAACTTTCCATCGACAGATTCCTTCAATCCGCGACTTCCTTCTTTAGCCACCGGCAATCTTCTGCTGACATCAATCGCCACATCACTCTGTGCCCATCTGCATCATCTCCTCATCGGCAATCGGCATCGGTAACATCTCCTTATCGGCAATCGGCATCGGCAACTTTGTAGTCCTGGTGACTTGACTTCACCAATTAACCTTATCGGCAAGAATCATCCGGCCCCCATCGGCAACAAACTTATCTTTCCTGCAGCATTCTTTCTCATCGGCAAATTCGACTGATAACTTTCCGATGCCGATAGAAAACAACCACCGATCAACACAAGTCTTAGTTCATTTGACACGTGCCGAAAAACGATGTCAACAACTGGCAACTGCTCTACTCAGTCAAATGCATATATCATCACACCCTTCATAAATGAAATACTCCCTCCGTCCATAAATAGATGTCATTCTCGTTTCCCAACAAGTCAACGTTTTCAAAATGCCGGTAATTATGTACTAAAATATATAAATAATTATGTTAAGTAATTAGTATCATCGGAAAGATCTTTAAGTCTAGTTTTTAACAAAATTATTTGGAGATATAAATATTGCACATATTTTTCTATAAACTTAGTCAAAGTTAAGAAAGTTTGATCGACGCGCATCTGAAAGGTCCTAGATGGCTAGAGGGGGTGAATAGCATAATAAATTTTCTACAAAACACTAGAGCAAAAGGTTAGATAACACTTAAGCGAAGCCTTTTGCTCTAGCTCTACTTGGGGTGCAAAGCCACCTATCCAATGCAATTCTAGTTAGCTAAGTGCCTAACAATCAATAGCAAGAACATAAGGCACTTAACTTGACCTAGCAAGAACAACTAACAAGCTAAGCTCACAAGCTAACTAAGCAAGATATGAACAAGGTAAATACAAGAGAGAAGGAGATTGTTATACCGATGCTTTGTGATGTATGAATATCAATGTAGAGAACCAATCACAATGAATACCAAAGAGTAGCCGGGAGATAAGATGACAATCGATTTTTCTCCCGAGGTTCACTTGGTTGCCACCACGCTAGTCCCCGTTGTGTCGACTAGTCAAGTGGTGATTCGGTGGATAATAGGCAATGACAAGCCTAGCCCACTAAATCGGGCGCCACAAGAATCTACCCAAATGAGAGTAACTCAATGACACGAGCAATCCACTAGAGTTACCCTTTGGTGCTCCGCCGAGGTGGGTACAAGCCCTCTCACAAGTCGATGAAGCCGGCCATGAACAATCACCAACACGTGCCGAAGCTTCTCCACAATCGCCAAGCCGTCTAGGTGTTGGCAAACACCAAGAATAACAAGAAATCCTGCGGCGATGATGATGACCAAGTGCCACTAAGATGCAATGCAAAGATCAAGCACTTGGGTCACTCAAACTCTCATGAATTAGCAAGCAAAGCAAAGAGAGATGAGTGAAGGGCCTTCTCAAGCAAGCACAAAGAGTGAGAATGAAGGGGAAGTGCAAGAGTTCCTGCTTGAGCCAGCCAAAAACACTTATATAGCCCTCCATCAAAAGCTAGCCATTTTGCTCCTTCTTTGCCACTGTCTGTGTGCCTCCGGACGCACATTGCATGGGGGGTCCGGACTAAAGCGTATGCGTCCGGACCCTCCTCACTTTGAATCCATCCGTTGGCACCCTTTCTGGTGTCGACGTGTCGCCTCCGGACGCAGACAACAGTAGCGTCCGGACTCGCTTTCTTCTACGTCCGGATCCAACTCAGAGACCATCCAGAGAGCGCATTTGCTCCGGACGCGTGTCCGGTGTCCTGCGCTCGGACCATACTCAGCGTCCAGTCGCTACGCAGAGAGCAACCAGAGAGCTCCAAAGCTCTGGACTCGCGACCGGAGTCCTACGTCCGGACCTTCATCCGCGTCCGGAGGTCCTGTGTGCTGCCAGTCGAGGCTGGGGTATGCTACCGGACGCATCTGCGTTTGTCCGAACTCAGCTACCCCAGGGTCCAGACCTTGCGTCCGAACCCCTTTTCCTTGTCCAAACAGATTGCTTCTTCTTCTCCAAGTCTTCAAGTGCCAACACCATGTCTTCCAAATATTTGTTCCCTGTGTTAGCCTTTGCAAAGATATTTTCTTGGATTTGTTTCGTGTTTGTGTCACTTATGTTCATTTTATATGTATGCAATACAAACCTAGTGGCACAAGATAACCGCAATCGAAACGAGTTTTCCCTTCTTGATAGTACGACTATCTATCCTAAATGTGATCAAACTCTCTATAGTGTCTTGATCACTAAACCAAAAAATGGTCCTATGATATACCTTTTCCTTGAGCCCATTTTTGTTTTTCTCTTTCTTCTTTTCCTTAGTCATGCAGCACTTGATCTATCATGATCCTTCATCTACCTCCACTTGTCAATTTGGTTCACCCTATGTTGACACAAAAAGTGTCAGGATCTGCGAACACCTCGGACTTATACCCGAATTCAATGTCCAAGGGTGTGCCAGTCGATTTGACCAGTTAATCGACAAGGACGATAACTAGAACAAGATCTGAACGAGACAACGGCGATGCACCCAGATGTCAAGGCTCAAACCTGATCAGGATAACTAGAGTAGAGCTGAACAAGACGACAGCGATGCGCCCGGACGTCAAGGCTCAGGTTGCTCAAACGCGGAACTTGCAAGGGTTGACGGAGATCGATGAGATGCAGCCCGTTGAGACTTGAAAGAACTCGTAGATAATCTAGATCTAATAATACTATAAAAGGGTAAATTGCTGGAAAGATAGATAAAAATAATAGATGTATTTGATATGCTTGGATATGTTTTTTACACCACCCCTCGGTACATATTTATACCCCGGCCAGGGGAGTTGTAAGCAGACACGACTCTAACTTTCCTAAACAAAACTTCTATTTTAAAGGAAATAAACGACTCGTGCAAGAGTCGGACTCAAACCATAATAATACTGGCATAAAACCACCAGCTTCCTTATTCGTCTTCTTTACGATGAAACTTTCCATCGGCGGACTCCTTTCCATAAACGGCTCCTTTCCGCTTCTATCGGCAGCTTCCTGTTCCTATCGGCAGTCGTCCCTCTATCAGCAACAAGCTTTGGCTCTGATCGGCAATGCTTTCTTGCCTTCATCGGCAACGTCTTGCCTCCATCAGCAACATTGTTGCCTTCATCACATCGGTAATGAGCTTCAGTTCTCATCGGCAATGTTCTTCCTGTCGGCAACATTCCTATCTCTATCGGCAACATCCTTGCTTTTATCTGCAATCTGACCGATAATATCCCAATGCCGATAAGGGACGACAACTAGCCTTTTGCCGATCGGCACAATCCTTAGATCATATTGACACGTGCCAAAAAACGGTGTCAACACATGCCCCCCAATTTCGGAGTATAAGATATCTTATGCACCGAAATTTTTTCTACTGCAATCCTCTTCTAAGATGCCTGCACCACTTCCTCGACTATTGCACGTAAGCATTGCAGAGCCACTCTCACAATCCTTCGACTTGTATCGAACATTTCCTTTTATAGCCAACAAATTCATCGGCAGCTGCTCCCAGTGCACAAACTCTTCACGCTCAGCCTGCCGATGCCCCCCAAGTGCAACAGCTGAAACACCAGGGCTCATTAAGTGCTGCTCCCAAGCCAAAATGCTCAAGGCCATCAACTCTAGTTACGCTATCGGCAACATATTGCCATCTTTGTGCTTTGGCCTCCACTGCTTAACTAGAAATTTCTCTCTGGAAGGATTTTCATCGTGACACAAATCTTCTTGGTGCTCGCGCTGCATCCTTCTTCTTTGAGTCTTTGTAAGACCCTTGGGGCACCATTGAGGGAGCTTAGTTTTCCAAACATGTTGGTACTATTTCTCATTGCTTGTATTCGCACCACCTCTTATGTTTGGATCTCTGGAGAATATTTCTTCATCGGGCACTCTTGCATCAGCCATCCCCCCAAGTTCTTCTTGACAAATACGCTTGCCAAGCCTGTCGTGTATGCTGAGCTTGCCCCCCAGCCGATCATGTGCTGATTCTTTTTCTCTGATCGGCCTGCCATAGCTTGATGTCTGATCGTTAAAACAAGGTTTCTTTTCTGACCGATCGGCAGGGTAGTACCCATTGCATTCAGGACGATTATCGGCAGTGGGTAGCTTGATGCCTTCTTCCCAGCAATGAACAAAGAAGGGACACCTCCAATGATCTTTATGTCGATGCCACTCTTGGCGCCTTTCTTCCTCCTGCTGCCGATATTGCTCTTCCTTCGATCGCCGATAATCTTGTCGTGGCCGCCTGTGTGTGATCACGACGCCATACAGTGTATGCTTATGTTTCCTGGCGCTGCTGCTCTCATCGGCAATCCTCTTGTCCTCTCTACCATCGGTAACCCTTTTCACCTCATGCTCAGCTATTTGATGTTCAGGGTCTACCGATGCGCTTTTCTTGGCAGCTTCCGATGTCAACACCTTAGTCTCTCCATTGGTTTCCACCATGTTATTTGGAAACGGGTGATGATCGATCTTCATCGGCCTCTGGGCTTTAGAATTTTCAAATTTGATTCGCCCAGATTCGATTTCTGATTGCAACTGCTGCCTAAATACTTTGCAATCATTGGTACTGTGCGAAGTCGCATTATGCCACTTGCAATACCTAATCCTTCTGAGCTGTTCGGCCAATGGAATTACCTGGTTAGACACCAGCTTAATCCTCCCTTCTTGAAGCAATAGGTCAAACATCCTATCGGACTTGGTGATATCAAAGGTGAATCTCTCAGCTTCTTTCTGGTCGAACGGACAAGATACCGCCTTTTTATTCTCTACCCATTCAACTAAACCGATACTTGCTTCTTCGTTTGAATCTGTTTTCTTAGTCAAAGACACCTCTTTATCCCAATTTCCTCTAAGCTCGAAAACCTTAGTGTCTTGATCGGCAACCCTTTGCATGAGATGGCTTAAGCTTTCGAACTCTTGAGATGCATATTTGTCCCTGATGTGCGGTAGCAATCCTTCGAAGGCCAAATCCGCCAATTGCCGTTCATCAAGTACCAAGCTATAGCACTTGTTCTTTACGTCTCGCATTCTTTGCACAAAGCTTTCTACCGATTCATCATTACGCTGCTTCAATTTGACCAAATCGGTAATCTTCTTTTCATGTACGTCAGCAAAGAAGTATTTGTGAAACTGTTTTTCTAAATCGGCCCAAGTGATCACAGAATTTGGAGGCAGTGAAATAAACCATGTAAATGTCGATCTAGATAACGATAACGAGAACAATCTCACCCTCAGTTCATCCCTGCTGGCTGCCTCTCCACATTGGATAATAAATCAGTTAATGAGTTAATGTGCTCCATTGTTGGTATATCATCTTGACCAGAAAATTTGGTGAAATCTGGCACTTTGTACCGATTTAAGAGAGGGATAAAGTCATACGCAGGAGGGTACGGCGTCCGATAAGAATATGTATTAACCTTAGGCTTGATACCGAATTGCTCTTTCATCACTTCGGTAATCTTATCGGCCCAGTACGCATCTTGATCCTGCCGATGCACTGGCTGGATGTTGATTGGTTGAACAGATTGATGTACCTTCTCATCTCTTTGTGGTAAATAGGCCGAACCGGTTGGTGCAGAGGCAACATCAATTCGCTAAACATCATGCATCGGCTGATTTGCCGATGGACCACCTTGAACACCCACTGAAATATATTGCGGGAATAGAGGGTTTACCGGCTGGGACGCCAATGCATCATTATATAATCCGATGATAAGTGGTGGTGTTGGACCCCTTCCACTTGACATCCAGGTTGCGTCACCTGTTATTGAACATTATGCATCGGTTGAGTTGCCGATGGGCAATTTTGAACATCCACTGGGTTGTATTGTGACATTGTATTCATCGGCTGATATGTCGATGTCTCATTGTGCACGTTCACTTGCGAGTACTGCGGCGAAGTAGTACTTATCGGCTGATGTACCGATATTTCATTCTGAAGACTCGCTGGCGGATGATACTGCGGAGCTCTTGCCACTTGATATCCAAGTTGCACAACTCGCTGCTGAATCGGCAATTGATCGATCCAACTTACATTAGATGTCATCGGCATATGACTTGCCGATGGCTGATAACCAGCTGGCGCTTGCTGCCCTTGTACCCTTGGATGATCGTCTTGATTTGCAGGTACCACAGCTTGAGCAGTCATTGCCGATACAGGTTGATTAACAATTGCCACGCCTTGTTGCATCGGCCAAGAATTTGCCGATAGCCTCACGTAGGACACTCCATGTACTGCCATCTGAAACCCTCCTGATGGCAACTGCATATTTGAAGGCTTTGCAGTATAATGCGTCACCGGGATCATCGGCTGTACGGGCGCTACCGATGTCATGGGAGCCTTCCATGCTGCATCTTGTCTTGGGGACAATCTAGGATTAGCAGCAAATGAATCTGGAGGCATACCGTATCCCCACCAGTTGGCGGAAGTTGGCTGACTCCGGGTCATAGGTCCAGACATTGTTGACGCCACCAGATTTGTATTCAATTGAGTGATGCTTGCTGGGCTCGATCTTGGCAGCATGATCTCATCGGAAGATTGGTTCATAATCGGTGAAGACACCCTTGGAACCGCCGATGGGATCGTAACAGATGCCGATCCGAGTTGATAATACACTGGACCAACATAATACAGTGCTTGTCCTTCCTTAAAAGTTTGCTTGACAGCATTGTATACAGTATTGGACAGCACATTGGATTGGCTAATTAACACATGATCTAATGCAGAATTAACCATCTCTTGTAATTTACCAGGATTGGCGTCGAAGGTGACCTGTTGTGGATCTTGCTTCTGGATAGCTTCGCCGCTCCTGTTGCTCAAACGAGACGACAGCGATGCGCCCGGACGTCAAGGCTCAGGTTGCTCAAACGTGGAACTTGCAAGGGTTGACGGAGATCGATGAGATGCAGCCCGTCGAGACTTGAAAGAACTCGTAGATAATCTAGATCTAATAATACTATAAAAGGGTAAATTGCTGGAAAGATAGATAAAAATAATAGATGTATTTGATATGCTTGGATATGTTTTTTACACCACCCCTCGGTACATATTTATACCCCGGCCAGGGGAGTTGTAAGCAGACACGACTCTAACTTTCCTAAACAAAACTTCTATTTTAAAGGAAATAAACGACTCGTGCAAGAGTCGGACTCAAACCATAATAATACTGGCATAAAACCACCAGCTTCCTTATTCGTCTTCTTTACGATGAAACTTTCCATCGGCGGACTCCTTTCCATAAATGGCTCCTTTCCGCTTCTATCGGCAGCTTCCTGTTCCTATCGGCAGTCGTCCCTCTATCAGCAACAAGCTTTGGCTCTCATCGGCAATGCTTTCTTGCCTTCATCGGCAACGTCTTGCCTCCATCAGCAACATTGTTGCCTTCATCACATCGGTAATGAGCTTCAGTTCTCATCGGCAATGTTCTTCCTGTCGGCAACATTCCTGTCTCTATCGGCAACATCCTTGCTTTTATCTGCAATCTGACCGATAATATCCCGATGCCGATAAGGGACGGCAACTAGCCTTTTGTCGATCGGCACAATCCTTAGATCATATTGACACGTGCCAAAAAACAATGTCAACACCCTATCTTGATCATTCACTTAACAATAGGGTTAGTCCATATGTGTCATCAATTAACCAAAACCAAACTTGGGCTTTCAATCTCCCCTTTTTGGTAATTGATGACAACCTTTCACAAAAGAATGTATGTAATGAAAATTTCCACTCTGGTAGTATTAACTCCCCCTACATATGTGATATATGAGTTTGGTTCATTTTGATCACATATGCATTAATAGGAATTGTGGGAGAGTGAATGCTACCAAATGATGCTAAGGTATAAGAGATGGACCTTTGAAGCGTGATACCAATCGGAGTGTCATATTATACCATCCTTAGCACCATGAATGCCTAGAAACCACTTGAAAGCAAACTTCAAATACCACTTGAAAAGCTTAAGCTCACAATAGAAATTAGGCTAAAACCTAATCATGCTAGTACTTCAAGCATCAAGACATTTAAGTTTCTAGCATTCACCACACAAGCATGTCATGAAAATAAGTACATATGCAAGCAAACACTTATGAATGCACAAAGATATGCAACCACTTTATTCATAGGCTTGCTCCCCCTACTTGTGTGCTTTACATTTTTCAAAATTTTCAATTTTTCTTTGACTACTTACTTCTCCCCCTTTGTCATCTATTATCATAAAAGATGTGCTCAAAGGTTTGATTATTGGAGAGAAGCTTAGATGTGGTTCAATCTAGATTACTTGCCCCAAGATATTTAACTCGGTTTAAACCTTGGACAAGCTTGTTCACACATCCTAGAATGGTTGTCTTGCCCATGTTGAGCTAAACAATTGAAGTTTATATTCTAGATAAAACACTAGGGTTGCAAGCCTACAAACATGTCATATGCTACCACTAGATCATATCAAGCATAGAAGCAATAGTGGTACCATATAAGCATAAAAAATCTTTTGATTTTCATGAATGAGCCTAATGACTTGATGTCTAGATGCACTAACAAGTCCTAATAATGGATGAATGACATGTCAATCGACTTTTACCTTGCTTTGCTCGAAGGAGAGGCATGTCATATATGTGGGGTGCATCAACACATGTTTTAATAATCAAGAATGTTCAACTCATTTCTTAGCTTGCAAAACCTCTTCTCATCAAGTGGCTTGGTGAATATATCGGCAAGTTGATCATCGGTGCCAACACTTGTAATTGCGATATCACCCTTTTGTTGATGATCCCTTATGAAGTGGTACCTTATGTCAATGTGCTTGGTTCTTGAATGTTGGACCGGATTGTTGGTTAGCTTCACTGCACTTTCATTGTCACATAGCAACGACACTTGCTTGAAATGGATCCCATAGTCATTCAACGTTGCCTTCATCCAAAGCAATTGAGCACAACAACTCCCCACACTTATGTATTCGACTTCGGCGGTAGAGAGTGCAACACTATTTTGCTTCTTTGATGACCAAGATACAAGTGACATGCCTAGCATTTGACATGTGCCCGATGTGCTCTTCCTATCAACCTTGCATCCCGCATAGTCGGAGTCCGAATATCCAATCAACTCAAAGTTAGACCCCTTGGGATACCACAATCCAACATCTTGTGTATGCTTCAAGTACCTCAATATTCTCTTTGTAGCCTTCAAGTGACTTTCTTTTGGTGAGGCTTGGAATCTTGCACACATGCATACACTAAACATGACATCCGGCCTTGAAGCGGTCACATAGAGTAGGCTTCCAATCCAATCATAGACCAATACAACTTTTGATCCACCATGTTGCCACTAGCATCACTATCCAAGTGTCCATTAGTGCCCATAGGAGTGATAATGCCTTTAGACTCTTCTAAGCCAAACTTCTTCATCATGTCCTTGATGTACTTGCCTTGACTCATAAAGGTGCCATTTTTTATTTGCTTAATTTGGAGACTAAGGAAGTAGCTAAGTTCACCAATCATTGACATTTCAAACTCATTTGCCATCATCTTGCCAAATTCTTCACAAAATTCTTGATTGGTTGAGCCGAATATGATGTCATCCACATAGATTTGAAGCACAAATAGATCCTTGCCAAACTTCTTGGTGAAGAGAGTAGTATCAACCTTTCCCATGATAAATCCTTTGGATAAGAGGAAATCCCTCAATCTTTCATACCATGCTCTAGGTGCTTGCTTCAAGCCATATAAAGCCTTTCTCAACTTGTACACATGGTTGGGCTTTTTGTCATCTTCAAAACCGGGAGGTTGCTCAACATATACTAGCTCATTGATGTATCCATTCAAGAAAGCACTCTTCACATCCATTTGGTATAGCTTGATGTTGTGTGCACATGCATAGGCCAATAGGATTCTAATTGCCTCTAATCTTGCAATCGGTGCATAAGTTTCTCCAAAGTCAAGACCTTACTCTTGAGTGTAACCTTGAGCTACCAATCTTGCTTTGTTTCTCACAACTATACCATCTTGATCTTGTTTGTTTCTAAATACCCATCTTGTGCCAATCACATTATAGTTCTTGCGTCTTTCAACTAGCTCCCAAACTTGATTTCTTGTGAAATTGTTGAGATATTCATGCATAGCATTTACCCAATCAACATCTTGTAAGGCTTCTTCAATCTTTGTAGGCTCTATGGATGACACAAATGAATAGTGTTCACAAAAGGATGACAATCTTGATCTTGTTTGCACACCACTTGTAATATCACCAACTATTTGATCAATAGGATGATCTCTTGCAATGTTGGTTGGTTGGAGGATAGGAACTTGATTGCTTGCACTAGGTTGAGATGAACTAGCCACTTGTTGATCTTGCACTTGAGAACTACTAGCTTGCACTTGAGGTGAGTTGAGCACTTGATCTTTGTCATCTTCAACATCTATGACTTGCCTTGGCCGAATATCACCAATATCCATGCTTTTCATAGCATTTGCCAATTAAGATCCACTCACATCTTCTAGGTTCTCATTGTCAACTTGGGAGCCATTGGTTTCATCAAATTCAACATCATGAACCTCCTCAAGTATACCACTAGCCAAATTCCACACTCTATAGGCTTTGCTTGTGGTTGAGTAACCAAGTAAGAACCCTTCATCATATTTCTTGTCAAACTTTCCAAGTCTTGTGCCTTTCCTCAAGATGTAGCATTTGCACCCAAAGACTCTAAAGTATGCAATGTTGGGTTTTCTTCCATTCAATAGCTCATATGGTGTCTTCTCCATCAATGGGTGACAATATAGCCAGTTGCTAGAGTAGCAAGCGGTGTTGATAGCTTCGGCCCAAAAGGAGTGACTCACATTGTACTCACTAATCATAGACCTTACCATGTCAATTAATGTTCTATTCTTCCTCTCAACAAGGCCATTTGATTGTGGAGTGTACTTGGCCGAAATTTGATGCTTGATTCCAAGCTCATCACATAGGTACTCAACTCTTGTATTCTTGAATTCACTTCCATTGTCACTTCTCACTTTCTTGATTGTAGTTTCAAACTCATTGTGACATCTCTTGACAAAAGATTTGAATGTGGCAAATGTATCACTCTTGTCATTGAGAAAGAATACCCAAGTGTATCTTGTAAGATCATCAACTATCACAAATCCATACTTGTTGTCTCCAATACTTGTGTATGTTGTTGGTCCAAATAGATCCATGTGCAATAACTCAAATGCTCTACTAGTGCTCATCATGCTCTTCTTGGGATGGGTGTTACCAACTTATTTGTCGGCTTGACAAGAGCTACAAAGTTTATCCTTCTCAAACAAAACATCTTTGAAGCCTCTAACTAAGTCATGCTTGATCAATCTATTCAATTGCTTCATGCAAATATGACCAAGTCTTCTATGCCATAACCAACCCATACTTGATTTAGTGAGCAAGCAAGTTGACAATTGAGCTTCACTAGCATTGAAATCAACTAGGTAAAGGTTCTCATATCTAAAGCCTTTGAAGATCAAGTTTGAACCATCTACACTAATGATCTCTACATCATCTACTCCAAATATGCATTTGAATCCAAGATCACACAATTGAGCTACCGATAGCAAATTGAAGTTCAAGCTCTCAACTAGCAAGATATTTGATATTCTCAAGTCATTGGATATTGCAATCTTACCAAATCCCTTGACCTTGCCCTTGCCATTATCACCAAATGTAATACTATCAATGCCATCATTGGTGTTGGAGTTGATTGATTTGAACATTCTAGAATCCCCGGTCATGTGTTGAGTACACCCACTATTAAGCACCCAATGCCTTCCTCTGGCTTTGTAATTTACCTATAAAACAAATTAGTTCTTATTAGGTACCCATACTTGTTTGGGTCCTCCAAAGTTAGTGACCAAGGATTTTGGCACCTAAATTGCCTTCTTCTTTGGGCCAACAATGGGTGTGCCAACATACTTAGCCATTACACCATCTCACCCTTTGGTAAGCATATAACATGAATCAAAATGAATAGAGGTGGATTTAGCAAACTTGGTTTGGCTCATGTTTATTTTGAAATATTGGTCAACATACCCCACTTGCTTGCAACTATTGCAATACCGACCATTGCTTCTCACAAAGCTAGGCTTTGGAGTCATAAAGGCGGCCTTGCCTTTCTTGGGGGTATAGCTCAATCCCTCTTTGTAGTGGGAAAATCTTTGGCTACCCAAGCACTTTAGCAAGCGGGCATCTCCATCATATGCCTTACCCAAAGCATGAGTGAGTTCATTAACATCATTTTTCAACTTTTTATTTTCACTCACTAGTGTAGCATCATCCTTTGAGCTTTCACTAGTGGATGTGCAAGTGGAAGTGCTAGTGTCAGTTGGGGTGACAATGATAGGAGTGAAAAATGATTCATCAAGAATATCACAAGTGACTCCAATATCACATGATGCAACAACCTTGTCCTTGTTTTGCTCAAGGAGGGAGGAGTGAGCTTTTTCAAGCTTGTAGTGAGTCCTCTCAAGCTTCTCATGGGCTTCCATTAGCCTCTCATGAGAGCCATTAAGCTCATCAAAGGATTGTTCAAGAGCCTTAAGCTTCTTGTTCAACTCTTTGCACTCCTTCCTGTTTGCCTCAAAGCAAGCATAAGTTTGCTTCATCATATCTACTAGTTCTTCCTTGGAGTACTCCTCATCATCACTACTATCATCATCACTATCACTATCATCATGAGATTGTACCTTAGATGGCTTAGCCATGAAGCATGATGGAGTGTCGAAGATGGATGGCTTGTTGTTGATAGCAATGCTTGCCAATGCCTTCTTCTTGGACTTCTTTTTCTCATCATCACTAGAATCATCATCGGAAGAATCATCACTATCCCAAGTCACCATATAGGATTCACCCTTCTTCTTGGTGAAAGATATCTTCTTCTCCTTCTTATCATGCTTGTTCTTCTTCTTCTCATCATCATCACTATGATTGGGACAATCCGCAATCATGTGATCGGTGCTCTTGCACTTGTAGCATTTTCTCACATACTCTTTGCTCTTCATGTTGTCTCTTCTCTTTCTATCACCATAGCCCTTCTTCTTCATGAACTTGCCAAACTTCCGCACAAAGAGGGCCATCATCTCATCATCAATATCACTAGCCTCTTCATCATCACTTGATTCTTGCTTCTTTGCTTTGCCCTTGTTCTTGGATGATGATGCCTTGAATGCTAAGCTCTTTTTTTCCTTCTTTTCTTCCTTGACCTCTTCTTATTCACTTTCTTCATTATATTGCTCTTCGGTCATGATTTCTCCAAGCACTTCATTTGGAGTGATCTTGTCCAAACCATCTCTCCTAATTATTTGCCTCAAAGTTTTGTATTTCTTGGGCAAACAACCAAGAAAGCGGTTTGAGAAGTCTTCATCCTTGACCTTCTCACCCAAGCTCTTGAGATCGTTGATGATTACTTGGAGCCTATGGAACATCTCCGGAATAGACTCATCATCCTTCATATTGAAGTGAGATAGCTTGTCCTTGAGCATGTACAACTTGGCATTCTTCACGGTGACGGTGCCCTCATATGTATCCTCAAGTCTCTTCCACACTTTACTTGCCTTCTCAAGATCTTTGATTTTCTCAAACACCTTGGAGTCAATGCCATTATAGATCACATTGAGTGCCATGGTGTTGCATTGCTGGTTCTCTTGCTCTCTAGGTGTGGGAGCGGCTTCATCAAGAATGACAAAGTCATGTTCGGTCACACTCCACACCTTCTCATGTATTGAGCCCAGATGCATCTTCATCTTCCTCTTCCAATAATCAAAGGATGTGCCATCAAACATTGGTGGTTTGCTTCTAACATGGTTGAATTATACTTGAGCCATCACTAACACCGAAGGTTGTTAAGCCTTGATAATAGCGGTGACCACGGCTCTGATACCACTTGAAAGGTCCTAGATGGCTAGAGGGGGGTGAATAGCATAATAAAATTTTTACAAAACACTAGAGCAAAAGGTTAGATAACACTTAAGCGAAGCTTTTTGCTCTTGCTCTACTTGGGGTGCAAAGGCACCTATCCAATGCAATTCTAGTTAGCTAAGTGCCTAACAATCAATAACAAGAACCTAAGACACTTAACTTGAGGTAGCAAGAACAACTAACAAGCTAAGCTAACAAGCTAACTAGAGAGCTAACTAAGCAAGATATGAACAAGGTAAATACAAGAGAGGAGGAGATTGTTATACCGATGCCTTGTGATGTATGGATGTCAATGTAGAGAACCAATCACAATGAATACCAAAGAGTAGCCGGGAGACAAGATGACAATCGATTTTTCTCCCGAGGTTCACTTGGTTGCCACCAAGCTAGTCCCCGTTGTGTCGACTACTCAAGTGGTGATTCGGTGGCTAATCGGCAATGACAAGCCTAGTCCACTAACTCGGGTGCCACAAGAATCCACCCAAATGAGAGTAACTCAATGACAGGAGCAATCCACTAGAATTACCCTTTTTGGCTCCGCCGAGGTGGGTACAAGCCCTCTCACAAGTCGATGAAGCCGGCCACGAACAATCACCAACACGTGCAAAGCTTCTCCACAATCGTCAAGTCGTCTAGGTGTTGGCAAACACCAAGAATAACAAGAAATCCCGCGGCGATGACGATGACCAAGTGCCACTAAGATGCAATGCAAAGATCAAGCACTTAGGTCACTCAAACTCTCATGAATTAGCAAGCAAAGCAAAGAGAGATGAGTGGAGCGCCTTCTCAAGCAAGCACAAAGAGTGAGAATGAAGGGGAGGTGCAAGATTTTCTGCTTGAGCCGGCCAAAAACACTTATATAGCCCTCCATCAAAAGCTAGCCGTTTTGCCCCTTCTTTGCCACTGTCTGCGTGCCTCCGAACGCACATTGCATGGGGGGTCCGGACTAAAGCGTATGCGTCCAGACCCTCCTCCACTTTGAATCCATCCGTTGGCGCCCTTTCTGGTGTCGACGTGTCGCCTCTGGACGCAGACAACAGTAGCGTCCGGACTTGTTTTTTTCTGCGTCCGGATCCAACTCAGAGAGCATCCAGAGAGCGCATTTGCTCCGGACGCGCGTCCGGTGTCCTGCGTTCGGACCATACTCAGCGTCCGGTCGCTACGCAGAGAGCAACCAGAGAGCTCCAAAGCTCCGGACACGCGTCCGGAGTCCTACGTCTGGGCCTTCATCCGCGTCCGGAGGTCCTGTGTGCTGCTAGTCGAAGCTAGGGTATGCTACCGGACGCATCTGCGTTTGTTCGAAATCAGCTACCCCAGCGTCCGGACCTTGCGTGCGGACCCCTTTTCCTTGTCCAAACATATTGCTTCTTCTTCTCCAAGTCTTCAAGTGCCAACACCATGTCTTCCAATATTTGTTCCCTGTGTTAGCCTTTGCAAAGATATTTTCTTGGATTTGTTTCGTGTTTGTGTCACTTATGTTCATTTTATATGTATGCAATGCAAACCTAGTGGCACAAGATAACCGCAATCGAAACGAGTTTTCCCTTCTTGATAGTACGGCTATCTATCCTAAATGTGATCACACTCTCTATAGTGTCTTGATCACTAAACCAAAAAATGGCCCTATGATATACCTTTGCCTTGAGCCCATTTTTGTTTTTCTCTTTCTTCTTTTCCTTAGTCATGGAGCACTTGATCTATCATGATCCTTCATCTATCTCCACTTGTCAATTTGGTTCACCCTATCTTGATCATTCACTTAACAATAGGGTTAGTCCATAGGTGTCATCAATTAACCAAAACCAAACTTGGGCTTTCAGCATCCCATAACGTCCTCCTTTTTTGGACGGAGGGAGTATTAGCTTGTTCTAGAAAGTGATCATCCTACTTGCGGGCGTTTGCGGAAGTTCCTAGTTTATCCACTAGTTCCACTGGCCTTTCGCGGTGATAGCTTTGCGACTTGCGGATTTCCGCATAACCCGCTTAATAGTTTCGCGGATAGCTTAGTGGTCGGTGGACGGTCCACAACCAGCCCCGCCTGCAAGCCAACGATATAGTATTTTAAAATTTATGTTTTCCTTTGAATTACTCTCAGCTTGTAGCTTAATTTCTCGTAGATCATTATTCAATCAGCTAGATCAATCGGCTTTTGTAGGGAGCCGCGCGGACAGATCTAGTCCGACCGCGTCATCGCCCTTCCATTCACCTCGCTGCGAACACGAGAGATGACGATGCGTCGACAACCGCCTCCTCCTCTTGTGGCGGCGATGGCCGCAACAACAAGGTCGTAGGAACCCGATTCGCCCTTGCCTTCTCGAGCCTCGATGCTACAACCAAGTTCGCCTCGCAACACTGGCGCCAGCGGCGTCACCAGGGAGGCGCTGATGTTGGTGTGTGGATCCCGGGGAGCGGCACGCTAGGCAAGGGCGTGCACAAGCAGCTCCAGCAGAGCATCGCGCAGGCCGACGGCCGTGAAGACAGATCTAACTACAACCGGGGTGGTCGGCTCCAGCTTCTACCGAAGCAATCTCTGGGACAATGGCATCAACGAGATCGGCTCATTGAAAGCCCAAGTTTGGTTTTGAATAATTGATGAAACCTATGGACTAACCCTATTGCTAAGTGCATGATCAAGATAGGGTAATTCACCTTAGCACATGGAGCTAGATGAAGGACCATGATGGATCAAATGCTCCATGACTAAGGAAAAGAAGAAAGAGAAAAACAAAAATGAGCTCAAGGCAAAGGTATATCATATGGCCATTTTTGGTTTAGTGATCAAGACACTATAGAGAGTGTGATCACATTTAGGATAGATATCCGTACTATCAAGAAGGGAAAACTCGTGTCGATTGCAGTTATCATGTGCCACTAGGTTTGCATTGCATACATCTTAAAATGAACCTAAGTGACATAAAATATGAAACAATTCCAAGATAATTCAAAGAAAAGGCTAACACTTGAGAAAATATGTTGGATCAACATGTGTTAGCATATGGAAGCTTGGAGAAGAAGAAGCAACTCGATTGGACAAAGAGAAGTTGTCCGGACTCAGGATCCGGATGCTAGGGCAGCTCTGTCCGGACAAATGCAGATGCGTTCGAAAGCTAACCCTAAGGCTCGGCCTCGGTGCATAGGAGATCCGGACGATGATCAGCGTCCAGACGGTGAACTCCGGACAACCGTCCGGAGCCTCAGAGCTCTCTGTTCCTCTCTGCAACGTGATCCGGACGCTAAGTCGTGTTCGGACGATGGACTCTGGACAACCGTCCGGAGCTCAGGAGCTCTCTGGACTGTCTCTGCTTGAGGTCCGGACGCAGGCGCTGTTTGTCCAGATTCGCACTATTGCGAGCGTCCGGAGGCGACGTGTCAGCACCAGAACGAGGCGCCAACGACAAGATTCAAACTGCAAGGGGTCCGGACACGTGGCCAATGGTCCGGACCCCCCCCCCCCCCCACAGGTAGCGTCCGGAGTGGCGCTGTCAGCAGAGAGAGAAGGGACAAAACAGCTAGTTGACTTGTGGTGGCTATATATTCACTTTGGCCGGCTCTTAGGGCACTCTATTGCACCTCACTTTCACTCTCACTCATTGTGCTTGCTTGAGAAGGCCCCCAACTCATCTCTCTTTGCTTTGCTTGTTAATTCATGAGAGTTTGAGTGAACCAAGTGCTTGATCATTGCATTGCATTTTAGTGGCACTTGGTCATCGTCATCGCCGCGGGATTTCTTGTTATTCTTGGTGTTTGCCAACACCTAGACGGCTTGGCGATTGAGGAAGCTTCAGCACGTGTTGGTGATTATTCGTGGCCGGCTTCATCGATTGTGAGAGGGCTTGTACCCACCTCGGCGGAGCGCCAAAGGGTAACTCTAGTGAATTGCTCGTGTCATTGAGTTACTCTCATTTGGGTGGATTCTTGTGGCGCCCGAGTAGTGGGCTAGACTTGTGATTGCCTATTAGCCACTGAATCACCATTTGAGTAGTCGACACAACGGGGACTAGTTTGGTGGCAACCAAGTGAACCTCGGGAGAAAAATTCTTGTGTCATCTTGTTTCCCGGCTACTCTTTGGTATTCTTGTGATTGGTTCTTCATATTGGCATCCCTACATCACAAGGCTTCGGTATATCAATCACCTCTATCTTTGCATTTACTTTCTTCCTTATCTTGTCTAGTTAGCTTGCTAGTTAGTTCTCTTGTTAGTTGTTCTAGCTTGCTTGAGCTAAGTGTCTTAGGTTCTTGTTATTGTGTGTAGACACTTAGTTAACTAGAATTGCTTGGATAGGTGGCTTTGCACCCCTAGTAGAGCTAGAGCAAAAAGCTTCGCTTAGTGTTATCTAACCTTTTGCTCTAGTGGTTTGTAGAATTTTTATAGGCTATTCACCCCCCTCTAGCCATCTAGGACCTTTCACTCGTACCAATGGTGCTAGACGAGCCGACCACCGGTGATGCGTGCACGTCCACGTCTAGTGGGTGGAACAGCAATGCGCTGCCCAAGAGGAGTGGTGAAGGTGAGTCCGATCGGTGGGTGGAACAGGTAAGGTGATGACCATCGAGCTCGCACCAACGTCTTTATGCACACCCTCTACCTAGTGTGTCACTGTTAACGAAATATCACTGGTGGTCCATAAAGGGGTATGCTCACGGTGGTAGATGAATCGATGAAGGTGCGCTAGACAACAAACTTGATAGTGATGCGAGACAAACACAAGATTTTACCCAGATTCGATCACCGAGATTGGCGTAATACCTACGTCCTGCTTTACGGTGGATTATATTGATATGATATTTTGTGGTTTGAGGGGGTCCTTACCCTCCTTATATAGGTCGGAGGTTAGAGTTACATATTTCAATCTAATCTTTAGCCGATTACAATTGCCAAACCATATAGGATACGCTCACTTTCCATAATCGACTAGATTTTCGTGCTTGTCAAGTTAAGCTTGCTTCCATCACAAGGCATGTTGAACAGTAGAGCTCGTCATGCACTTGGGCCTGCGCTTTGGGCCATTTCCTTTGGACCGGCCAGGTCTAGCCGTATGGGTACGAGGATTTTATCCCCCGCAGTCAGCCACAGAACGCGCCCCATGGAGCGGGAGGAAGAAGGAACGAAAGGAGAAAGAAGGGGAGGGAGCACTACCATGCAAAGAGTCAATAGCATGACATAGGCACTCAGAGTTGTCAAATAGGTTAGTTATATAAAAAATAAAAGTTTAGATGATGTTTATTATAGAAATAGTAATAAAAAAGTTTAAAAATAAAAAAAGTGTTGTGGATGCCCTAAGCTATGGAGCTGCAGCCGCCGCAAATGCTGGGGAAGTCGCGGCCAAGCAGGTTTCAAGGAGCCATTAATGTCTAACTATATAAATAGGTAGAGCGGCTGAGCCACAAGCCACAGCACAGGTCCGAGGCGCCCAGGCGGCCCAGGCCCATCTTCTTCGTCATCACCGCTGCTAGTCGAGATTGCCTGTCCATCTAGATGCCGCTCCTCAAACCCTAGCCCCCAATCTGCAACGAGTACAAGACCACGACGCCTTCTCCATTGGCCGTAGTTCTCACCGATGCATCAAGCCATAGCAACGAGTGCGGCTTGATTCTCGGTCTTTCTTTCTCTTGGTTGGTCATAGATCAGGTTTGGAGCCGATCATTAGGGCCAAATGGCCCAAATCCGTTCAGTTCTCCGGCTAAATCTTATGGCCTAGGAAGGTAATCGCAGAATTCCCTTCCCTCCTGAGCTCCTCTCGTGCCGGCAAGCTCAGCTGACTATTGGAAATACAGATTGGCCATGGGGTAATTTAACTCTTCCTTTCCACATATTTTTGTTTTTATTTATACGCTCGTACTAGTTGATTTATGTGTGATGTAAACTATTTTATACACTCGTACTAGTTCATTTCTTTGCTAGGTACCCGGATCTAGTTTCTGTCGTGGAAGTTGTAAAGCCAAGAGCAAGATCAACACTCCTTGTTATTATTGTTCGTCCATGCAACGGCACGTTTACTGCAATGCACAATGTTCTTTTCAGTAGCAAGTGGTGACAATGATTGCGTGTACTTAGTAATTTTGGACAGTTATGCTTTCTTGTGAAAGAAAGGAAAGTAGCTGGATGATATTACACAAGTGCAAAGCTAAATTTTAACAACCCTTAGTTCTGGTAGTCCTGATTAATGTTAATGTTAAGCATGGACTTGTTTCATGAACAACGTTGAGTGTCGCTTATATGACTTCTCATTAATGCGCAATAAACTGATCGGCAAGAAACTTTGTTGAAACTGGAACTATGTTAGGCTAGTTAGTAACTTTGTTGAAGCACAAACCTTATTTTTGACCTCATATATCAGATTTGTCTTGACAACTTTTTCTCATAGTATTCTTCATGCATACTTCAAGGTTCTACTAGGCCAATTATCTAGGGTTTAAGCGTTCTTCTAGAAAACAAACACATATATCTTGTTTTTCTTTTAGCATGCAAATGGAGAGGGATGAAGTAACTGGTTAGGAACTTTACCTTCTTTGCTCATAGCCTTATAAGTCTAGATATTTCCCCATCACAAAAATTTGCACTGCCAAATGCAAATGTTGACACTTGAGGCACTTGAAAAATCCGCTCGGGGTGGTATGGCAACAAGATTTACTGATGGTGCGGTCCATACAATAATGAAACAACAGAATTACTTATAAACTGTTTCTTTTAGTATCAAGTTATTAGATTAATAGAGTGAATGAACTCATTTACACTATTTATTAATGTAGTTATGTTATTCATAAATTGAAAAGCAAAGACAATCTTGAACTTATCAATTCAAGTTTTCTAAAAAAAAAATATTTTGCTCACGGATATATTCATGCAAGTGGGTAATTAAGCTACTGGTATATGTTTTGCAACTATGGCTTATGCTGGCTGAATTACTATTCTTTTGCTTTCACGGACAACTAATCCAAGTGATTAGGTTAAGTGCCACAAAAAGGAAGTCGTAATTGTAATTTCTTGCCTATGAAATAAAGTGGATTACTCATTGTTTCTCAAAATCTTGGGGCAACCGATTAAAGTTTTAGCTAACTGTCGAGTTTTATGATGCTTCTGTAATGAATCCTTTCCATGGCAAGATATGAAATTCCTTGACTAATCGATAGGCATTAATAGGGTCAGATACAAACTATGAATGTGTCCATGGAATAGCAACATAAATTAACAAATTTGTATTTTGAATTATTACTAGGCGTTGGCCAATAATCTTATGTTTGTTCTTAACATTTTGCTTTCAAAATGTTCGCATAAGAATGTCTTAAAGTGTCCTACAACTATACTGAAGATTCATGATATGCAGGAGTTCACATCAATGTAGGTAAGAAGTATCTTATTTTCTGAATCTATTTCTGATGTGTCTTCTACCTTTTATGAACCCATTATGGACGTGCTCATGATCGAATGGTCTGATACATCTTGCTTTATTGGCAAACTAATGGGACCATTTTATGAGGTTCGGTTTGATTTTTTTTATTAATGATGTAATTAGAATGTCCTTATTAAACTTTGACAAAATCACACGACTAGGACTATGTTACAGTTTAGATCCAACACCGCCAAGGTGCACATGCTACTGAGCCAGGCAGTGTGGCAATAAA
Organism: Microstegium vimineum; assembly: GCA_022036555.1. Classification (NCBI taxonomy): domain Eukaryota; kingdom Viridiplantae; phylum Streptophyta; class Magnoliopsida; order Poales; family Poaceae; genus Microstegium; species Microstegium vimineum. Next base: position 46,278,344 of record CM039134.1, on the reverse strand, counting down.
CCCTATCCCTACTGCCCCCCTCATGCCATAATGGCATACCATAATGGCAAAGCTTGGCCAAATTTCAGCAGAGGCAGTGAAACTAATAGGTCGTATCAAAGAGTAAAAGTCTTAAAAATGTTGCAGAATGGCTTCTAATTCCATAGAAGCTTTACTGGGCCAGAAGTGGCCTAGGCCCACATTGGCCGCAACGAAGCCCTGCCAAGGGTCATGCTTGCACTAAGTATTGTTTACATTTGAATTTAACAACTGCTTGACATATGATTTTGATGCTGTCACCTAAAGTTCATACAATTTTTGGCAATGAAGTTTTAAAAATTTTCCTTGGCAATGCTTGTTAACTGTGTACTTTGAACACTGCATATAATTAGCAGTGCTAACTACTTACATTACAGGTGGGAAAGAACTGAATATAGTGAATATTCTTCCAACCTTTAATGAAGCAGATAGTGCTCCTAATTATTTTAGACTGTATTATGTTCAACTACAAAAGCAACCAGCCTTGGCTTGGAAAAATTTGACAAAAGCTTGTTGTCTTCTAGTTGCAAGAACTTGCATAGGTATTGAAATTCCTTGGGCACTTCATTTTGTGGAAACCGATCCATTTTCTTTATAACTGTGTTTTCAATGCTGAGTTCATCCTGTGCTGCTCTTCTCTTTTCCATAATATTGTTCCTCACTAGATTTTGAATGTATCTGGACTCAAGAGCAACCATTGACACCAGATTTTGTTTACATTTGAATCTAACAACTGCTTGATCCTATGATTTTGTATAATACAATTTCAATGCTGTCATCCAATTCTGCAATTTTGCCAACATAGTTTTAAAATTTTACCATGGCAATGCTTGTTGATTGTGTACTTCGACATTGCAATAATCAAATTTGTAGTGCTATCTACTTACAATACAATAAAGGTGGGAAATAGAGAATAGTCTTCCAACCTTTGATGAAGCAGATAGTACTCCTGATTGTTTTTTATATGCACTGTTGAACTACAAAAGCAACAGGTCCTGCCTTGGTAAAATTTAACCAAAAAATTGTTGTCTTTGAATTGTTAGAATTGGCATGGGCATTAAAATGTACTTATCATTGGGTAAAGTGGATGTTTACTTCCATTTGTAATATTGCTTGTAGACATAGAGACACAGAAAGACACGGATTAACTATGGCTTGTAATATTGCGAGTAGCCGAGCATGGCAGATGGACAGATCTTCCTCTCAAGGCCTCATGGATCTGATCTCTACGTTCATGTGGCAGAACGGGATGCAGAGGACAACGTCGTGCTGGACAGGGCCTATGGAAGAATTCGGATCTGGCCAATGATACAGGTAATTTGCTTTTGTCGATATTTCAAGAAATTTGATGCAACATGTAGAATTTGACTCCTTATCATGTAGATTGCAGGCTTCCCTACCCACTATTGATACTCCACAATCATATCGTCAGATATCTTCTCTGCACAAATGTGGATCTCAGGTTCCCCCCAATCTCCTTGCATTGTTCTAGATTATTTTCAATTTTAAAAGATTCTCTATAGGATATTGTGCTTGACAGCATTGTAATTTTATTGTGGTTTATGCATTATCTAAGTACCAGACCATATAACTAGATTTAATTTTATCCATGTATCTATACGTTACTTCAATTATTGGACTTACGATGTTGCAGGTTTCAAATTTATATGAGTTTAGTCTTTTGTTATATGAAACTCAGTTATTTTTCGTTTGATCTTTTGTTAAGTATTACGATTTTAGACTCACTTGTCTTTTATCAAATTATTAAATATGACGTGTGCTGACTGTTTTATGTAGTCAGTAACATGAAAAGCTGTCTGCACTACGAACTCCTCGTCAGGACAGATCACAGGCGGCAGCATGACCCCTCTGTCAGGGCGTTTAATTCATAGGAATACAGATTGAATCAAATCCATTGTCAGTACCTGATTGTGTGGTGGATTTGATCAGATAACAATTCTGGTGAGTCGTCATCGTTGTGTGCTATGAACTTGCTTTACCTTTGGGCCCTATTGTACATGCTCTATTTTACTGCATCTGAATAAAACTTACCTGCAACTCAGAAATATTAGCACCTTTCTGTGCCAAATTCCGTTCCTGAATTTAATTTAATTTAAGATGTGTCCTTGACATGATAACCTCACATAGTCTTCTAGATAATTATTGCTTCTAGTCCGTGTTCATATAATGCATAATGTTTCAACTTTCCTTGCCAAGTTATTTTTGTGAACCCTTGTCTTATCATGTTTCAGCTTCATTCAAGTGGCAAAGTATCATAGATATCTGATCCTACATAATGCTGCTTCAGCTTGTAATTTTTATTTTAAGATGAAGAAGGTTGGTTTCCACATTTTATTCTTGCTTCAGATGATTATTTCCTTAAGTTTGTATGCAGTCTTAATTTTTACCCATGTGCTCTTCCATCTATTGAAAATTGTAATTAGCTAGCCTCTTTCATATATTTGAAAATAGCTTCTTCCATCAACTGAAAATAGAAGAGTTCATGCTTTTTCATCCCTATATGGGTTCTAAAATTTTGAGTAATAAAATAAAATAAGATAGGTGTAAGTTGTTATTGTCGTCATTTACCGTATTTGTGTGTTGCTTGGATGTAGAAAATCTCATAAATCTTCTCAGGCATGGTGCAGATTACTGACTCATGTTACGGCATTGTTCTTTTCTGTTCCATAGGTGTACGCCCGTGCGTTGCAACGGGAGCAAAATAATGTCAAGATAGTTAAAATTTTAAGAAGACAAGTGAGAATGGAGTCTTAAAAATTTCAAGACGATAAATGGAAAATGGAAAAGGCATTATTCCTTGGTTGAGCCCAACAATATTTTTTAACTAATTGTTTTATTTCTGCTTTTCGTTCTATTTATCATCCAAATGCATTTCATTAGTAAGCACTTGTACCAATCAATACCCATACAAAAGGCACCAAACCCATACGAAACAGGATTTGTAGATGATAATTAACCAACCAGTGAGAACACAAGCTCATGAATCCACCGACGATACATGAGTCCATCAATCCATCCATACAGCAGATGAACATAGTTTTTTCATGATATTTGTCACATTTGAAAAAAACGTCTGGTAAAAACAATTGCATATGCTCCCTAAAATCACAATCATAAACAAGCTAAGTAGCCACGATAATTGTGCACTACTAATAATCAGAGAGGGGCGAAGGCACATGTGCCTACCTGAGAACTCAGCAGTAAGCACTCCAAGTCTACTATTTGTTTTATCCTATTTCTAAAAGGCTCCCCTTTACAATATTGTTTTGTTGCTTGACCTTGCTGCACTGAACCTAGAGATGTCTCGAGTTTTAGTGCTTCATTGGACACGAAAAGAAAAAAAAAACAGATGTCCTGCTATCTCTATGGCATTTTGCCAAACAAATTTTGCACAACAGCTAGGCATACAACTGCTTTGCACCATCAACAATTATAGTAAAAAGCATTTTGCAGAGAGCACCTACTCTTTTTACTCTAGAAGAAAGTGTGACCGTGTGACGTGTGAGTGGATTAACAGGAGGTGATGAAGCAGGCTATATCTTCCAAGGAGAGACTTTATCTGGCTGTGGGATAGTAGAAGGCTCATCCCAGTGCACCTATAATTAATTTTTAAAAGTGCAGCCCTTCATAAGCATAAGATTTAAGACCATAATGGAAATAATAAACATGGAATAATCAGTTACCTTCAAGTATCTCCAATTGGAATTAGGCCATAGTGGGTCAAGATTTGTGAGAACCACATTTGCTTTTGGGTTGGATTCAAGTATTGGATTCTACGATAGATAATAATTAACAAATGCACATGGACAAAGGGACATGAGCTACACAGGAAAATGTCAAGCAGCTTGAAATAAATATTGTTGCCAAATAGAGGGCAACTAAAATATACTGCAAATAAGCTAATTGCAGTAAGTTCTGAGTCTGACAATTCAGAGTATACCATAAATCAAATTGCACAAAAAAAATTGTACATTCAGTGTTACCTGCAGAAAAAATTGATGAACCAATATTCTATTCAGTCATGTTCACTTTCTGACAGCAGCTTTACGTGCTGGTGATGGAGTTTATATCCTGAAAAATATGTACAGGTGAAGGCTAGCTTATAGTTTGTAGAATTTGTATTTTATATTTCAAGTATAGATCTAGATCTATTTTGTTCATGAACATGTAGATGCTTTGTTCTCGTCTGGTGTTTCATCAAGAGGATACTTAATCTTTTCACCCTGCTGCTCAAGCAACTTGTGGCATGGAGACTCTTTCAGGTACTCAAGTTCTTCACCAGGCTTATTAGTTGTCAAAATTTATAATGCCCACATATCAGCAGCAATTTAGATCCAAATATATGGTAACCATGGATTGGAGGGAATATAATGGCATAGACTGCACTCATCACCAGTCAGGCTTGGTTCTGCTGGCAGGGCCGCAGGGTGATCTGATCATGACCAGCTCATTAAAGACCTTCACAATGCTAGCCATTGGTGAAGTGTGTATCACTCAAAGCAGTGTCCTGCTTGGACATGTTTAGGCTTGTGCCATGTTTAGGTTTGTGCCACCTAAACAAATAACTCCCTAAATACAGTCTAACAGGCTAAGTAACTTATTGGTTTTTACCCTTTTATAAAATACGTAGTACAGCTTTGTTTTGTCAGAATTGATTTTTATTTAGGAGATCCAAACAATCACTAAGTGAATGTTAAAACGAAGAGGCCGGGGATCTCTGATCTCACTGAAAGGTCATACATTGCCAGTGCCACAATCAACTCAGTTCAGGACTGGAACACCTATTACTTGAACTAATCTCTAGTTAAGCAAAACAGGCTTACTAAAAAGGGCGCTTGGCTAAACGATGGTGCATATATGTGTTTCCATGCTGCTCAGCTATGTGGTCTATTTTTCCATTCGAATTCAAAGCTTAGACTCCAAGTTGAGCAGGAGGATGCTAAGTTAAGTCAGTGAACAGCTTTCTCTGAACTCGTTGATGTACTTGCATTCAATAACATGCAAATGAAAAGAAGCGAAAGAACAAAGACTATCAGGGCTTCGAGAAAGAAGCATTTTACTATAGGATGCACAAGCAGCTTTGCAGCTCATGCATACCAGAAACGGGTTGTTATTGGACAATATGAATTTTGTGAAGAAGAGTTAGCATCTGAATTGGCTCAGTCTTCTATATTTATAGGACAATACATCAGGAGAGCAGCTGTTACTATAAGAATAATACTATCTGTACTGTATATATGTATACTCAGAATCAGTTAGCATTGTAGTCGAAGCCCTGATAGTGAAGATTCAGGCCCATTTCCATGTCTACGTGTATACACATGTAATTAGATCAGATATAAATAGAAATCAATAGCCAAATGGTCAATTTCACACAGCATAAAGGGGAAGAGAATATCGTATTTAGTAGTTCACAAAAGTAAGAACATAAGAGGCAACAAACATGGATGCTAGCTGAAAGTGGAGATTCCCATTTAAGCTGAACCATTTATGCCTAATTGCAATAATAAAAAGGTTTGATTCCTCAATGTATTCTTTCACAGACTAACCGCACTAAAAAAGGATAATTGAGAAATTCCACTAAAACACATCAAAACGTAAGAGCAAAGTCACGGATCTAGACAGGGTACCTGGATGCTCATGGTCTTCTTGTTGGTCTCAAGCTGGCTGCACAGCGGAAACACGCAGGTCCATCAGATCGGAGCACCATTATAGAGCAATCGCACGAAGAGAACACATGATAGCGAAGAACCGGAAGGGACATGGTGTAGAAAGAGGGGCGCACCCTTGCCCGCAGGCCATCTTGGACTTCAGGCCGTTGCCACCGCCCATTGTGGATGGATCCGGCGACGATCGATGGCAACTACGCGCACCTCGCCCTGCTTCGCCCAGCGGCCGGCCCGCGCCGCGCCGCGCCGCTCCGCTTTAGGTTTGTGGTTCACGGGAAGGGGCGAGGGGGACGACAGATCTCTCTGATGGAGCTGTGGAGGCCTCGGAGGCAGATTCGGCGACAACGGTGAGGGCGGACAAGAGCTGCAGTTTGGCCGTCGCTGGGATAAGGGCGAGGAGGAGCGGAGAGGGCCTGACGGCACTGGGATAAGGACGATGTCGTCGCTGCCGATTGGGGAGTTGGAGTGGCACCGCCGTCGCCGATTGGGGAGTTCGGCTCGCCGTGGATCGATGACGTGGGGTTCGGGAGGGTGCGGGATGCCGTGGCAGTGGCAGACTGGCAGTGGGGAGGGTGCGGGAGCGGTAAATAGTTGTAGAGATAGCATGTTTGTGTTACGGAGGGTAGATCATGACTTTGATGAGTAGAACTGCAGCTACGGCAAGGCAGACTGCGAGCAGGATCTCGATCCTGGACAAATCAGATCAAAGCACACGAACCGCAGGTGCCACAGCCGTGGATCCAGTAAAGGACATTGAGTTCATAGGAATAATACTTGCAAACACATGTAATTAGATCAGATCGGAGACCAATACGAACTGCTCGGTTTTGACGAAGTGACTCACGAAGACATGAGCTCCTAGCGTGCGATGGCGGCGGTGCAAAACGGCGGCGACGGAGACCTGAGCGCCTAGCACTAACGGGGCATGGACAGTCTGGCGCCGTCCGTGTGTGGGAGCGAGGAGACGCAGCGCAACGTTGGCACAGGAGACGGTGGCGTGGGTCGCGTCGTCTTGTGGGGAGAAGCAGGCGTCCTCCTCAGCTCTTCTGATGGCGTTGGCGCGGCTGATGGTGTGTCTGTCGACTCGATCGTGCAGGCCCGGGCGTGATTTTCTGTCTTTGGTTGCCTATGGGTGAGATTTTTTCGTGTGATTTTCTGTTGTGGGGAAGGGGTCGCGGAAGTTTATTCCTGCGCCGGGTAGTGATGGATGTGGGTGGTTTTGGTGTCGCCTTGCGCCGGGTAGCGATGGATCGCAGGTTGTTTTGGTGTCGCCTGTGGACGGAATCAATCCGTATTTTTTAGTTGTAGAGAAGTATTAGAGCCAATATGATCAATTACCATGCAGGTGCCTTTTAGAGAAGAGAAGCTTAGTTACTGAAAAGAGAATTATTATCTGCATTGTTAATTCTTTTAATAATGGATATGTATATACAGATATACAAGGTATCAAGTTCCATTCCTTTAGATGTGCAATTTCACATCAGTTCATTTAAGTATTAATTGGTTATGGTTTTGTTTGGGTCATATACATGGTTAACATTGAAGTTACTCTAGGCTTCTGAAGAAAACTCCTTAGACAAGACCAAGCTGTGGAAGCACAGTGTGACAGTGTGCCTCCAATAGAAGATTAGTCTGTTTTCTTATTGTAGTAGTATGATGGTGTTCACAATTCACCTTGAAGCATAGTTTATTGCTGCTAATTATTTGTCCTAGGAATGGTATGTAAGTTAGGGACTGTTAGTTTCAGGGTTAGTTGTTTTTCTGTCTTTTCTGCAAAAGATACATCTTGATGTATTGGCAAAATGAATGAATAATAATTCCTTGCTGTTACAAATTTATCAATTGTATATTTTTCTGCAGTGAAAAATATGTCACTGCATATGGTGCCTAGTGCTGGCTGGTGCTACAAATAAGTAGACAATTAATGTGAAAATGATCAATATAAATATGGCCTAAAATATTATTAATAAAAAAGTGGCCGTTATTGCTAAAACATGGTCATTAGCGCCTCAGACTATATGGTGCAAAAATATTAACGATGAATAATGTGGTTGTTATTAGTAGAAATGTGGTTGTTATTAGTCTAGTATCAACGACCACATATTCTCTGGTCTTGAAAATTAATTTAATGACGGGAAATATTATGCGGTCATTAATTGTATTAACGATGGAGCTTTTAACAACCATAGACGACCACACTTTTGTGGTCGCTAATAGCTTTTAACAACCACAGTTGGATTTTTAACGACCACATATCCCATCGTTAATGCCTCTTTTTGTTGTAGATAAATGCTACCAAAAAAAATATCCAGGACAGTTTTTCTCTTATGATGACTAGTATATTGCCCTTGCTTTTATGAGGACAGTGTGGGTGGCCAACTCCACTGTTTAGTACCTGTCATCGCTCTATTATTAGCTAGTAGTGTGACACACACTGCTCCCGTACGTGCTTATATGTAAGCGACACATCAATAAAAACTCCCAAGGCTCCCAGCACGGAGAGAGAGAGAGAGAGGGAGAGAGAGAGATTCAGCAGCATGGAAGCAAACATGCCGCAAGAAGAAGAAGCACAGCCTCGCCAAGGCCTCGGCGTCGATCACGAGTCCATGCAACAGCCGCGGAGCGATCAAAGGAGGAAGGGTGGATGGATCACCTTCCCTTTCCTCGGAGGTCTCTCTCGCCGTTTCATGCTGTCGATCGATTGAATCGATCCATACATGGTTGTTACATACATGTGTGTGTGCATGTCGTCATGGCTGCAGCGGCGATGATGGGTCTGGGTGTGGCGACCAGCGGTGCGTTGAGCAACCTAGTGGTCTACCTGATCAAGGAGTACAACGTGGCGAGCGTGGACGCAGCTCAGATCTCCAACATCGTCGCCGGCTGCCTCAGCTTGGCCCCTGTGGCCGGAGCCGTCGTTGCTGATGCCTTCTTCGGCTGCTACCCTATCGTGGCCATCTCCATGGCCTTCTCCGTCCTGGTCAGTGACGTGTTTTCTCGATCGTATACACAACACAACACAATACTCGCTGCTGACTAATGCGTGCAGTCGTTGGTTGTCTTTACCCTCACCGCAAGCCTGCGCGGCCTCCGCCCGGCGCCGTGCAATCTCGGCGCCGGCCCCGGCCCCTGCGAGCCGGCATCGGTCGGGCAGATGGCTGCGTTGTACGCGGGCGTGTTCCTGATGTGCGTGAGCGCCGCAGGCTCGCGGTTCAACCAGGCGACCATGGGCGCCGACCAGTTCGACTCCGCCGCCGACCGCGACGTGCTCTTCAACTGGTTCTTCGTCTTCCTCTACACCTCCGCCGTGCTCGGATCCACGGTCATCGTCTACGTCCAGGACACGGTGTCGTGGACGCTGGGATTCGGCGTCTCCGCTGCCGCCAGCGTCGTCGGCCTCGTGGCGTTGCTCCTCGGCACGCGGTACTACCGCCGGCCGGCCGTGCGGGGCAGCCCGTTCACGGGGCTCGCTCGGGTGCTCGTCGCCGCCGCCAGGAAGTGGAAAGTCAACGTGCCGACGTCTGGGGAGTTGAAATTTTACCACGGCCGACGACGGCTAGGTGACGCCGGCAACGACAAAGCTGCTAATAGTGACACTACTGACCTTTCCCCGAGCGACAGCTTTAGGTAAGACAAATTATGCACTTCTACTATAGTATAATAATAATGCATGTGTAAATCATTAAATTTGAGGTAATAAATAGGTTTAGACTCTATGATAGAGTCTGTATTGGGAGTGTCTTTACCGTAGCATCTATGGTATTTTTAAAGGATTAAAAAGTTATGAGTGACATCACCAAGACAATCGATTTAGCTTCACTAATGAGAACAGCGCCATAGTGACTTGCAATCAATTAATTTAGTTTCGCGGGGGGTGGTGATCGATCAAGCAGTGGATAGACAGCATACATATGGGCATTCCCCGACAAGATGTGAGAATGAATCAATAAAGACGCACAACAAATTGCATAGAAAACAAAGAGCTTGGGAGGAGTATTGAACGATATCTGCACGTACTTTATGCCCAACTACTTTCATGGTGCACCACCCTTATCCTCCTCCAATTTTCTTTCATTGGAACGTGCACAATCCCTCGCACTTTATTTTGAAGTGTTGCAATTTTCGATCAATCCTTTTAGAAAAGGTGATTCCCCATCACTAGCCACCAACTAAAATGATAAACAATATACAAATGTTAGTTTGTACGTGATTTAATCCTACATTTTTATTTGCACTTAGAACAATTCACTACGTCAAAAATGATTTTGCGCAGCGTTGAAAAAAAAACCCTCCGTGACGGACATTAATTTTGTCCGCGGTGGAAAATCCGATGTTTTACCGCAGCGGACATTTTTTTATTTACCGTGGCAGTCATTTTTGCCCGCCACCGTAAATCGATTTACCGCAGCGGGCATCTTAAAACGTCCGCTGCGATAAATACCTAATTTACCGCAGCGGACGCCTTAAGACGTCCGCTGCGGTACGTCTTAAGATGTCCGCTGCGATAAATCGATTTACCGCAGCGGGAAAATACATACGTCCGCCTCCAAAACTGCCAAGGCCCAACAGCTCGTCCGAAGCCCAATAGGTGTCTTCAGTATAAATATAACGAGTTAGGTTTTCAGCCGCCTCCCTCTCTCTCTCTCCCTCACTCAGTACTGCATCACCTCCCTCTCCCTCAACGCGAGGCTGCGCGACGCGGGTGAGGCGGGGCGGTGCGGGCATGGCTAGGCAGGGCAGCGCGGGCGCGGCGGCCGGCGCGGCGACTCGAGGCAGGCGCGGCATCTCCGGTGCGGACGCGGCGGCTCGGCGCCGGTGCAGCTCGGCGCAGTGGCTCGGCGCGACGATGAAGCGCGGGCGAGGCGGTGCCGGCGCGGCGGGCTGCTCGGCGCTGGCGAGGCGGCGCGGACGCTGGCTCGCGGCTACGGTGTCGCGTCGGCGCGGACTCGCGTGGTCGCAGCGGCGCTGCAGCAACCGGATCCGGCGACGGCGGCGGCGGCGGCGCTGGGCTCAGTGGGCTTGTCGATGGGCTCAGTGGGCTTCTAGGTTTTTTTTTTTAATTTTTTGGAAGGACTAACCGCAACGGGTTTCTTATGTTGCCCACTGCGGTTAATCGGTTTTTCGCAGCGGTCACTAGCGTCCGCCATGGTAAACGTCACATTTACCGTGGCTTTGTCATCGCAGCGGACGCCATTGCCCGCTGCGAAAAACGAATTTTGACCGACACGCAAAATCCGTTTTCACGTAGTGATTCATGACTTTATTGTCAAACTAGCAGTGATCCATGTGGTTGCGGCAACTACCAATGGTCATGTGGGACAAGAACAAAGTACAACTTGTCCCCCCCCCCCTACCCCCCCTACCCACCTAATGGCCGCATCCATCATCCACCATCCTGAACAAACTTGCATTATCCACAATAATATATTCTTAACATAATTTTCATATATATTATACAAACTGGTCCAATCAGAAAATGCACTAGAAAAGTATGTGAACAGTAGAACAAAAGAGGCAGAGAGAGTTTGAGTGTGTGCAAACGAACCAGACCTGGTGGAGCTTCCAGCTTCCGGTCGGCAAATTTACATAAAACTAAATGCGAAGAATTAGAAGCCAAATTAAAACATAAGCCAGTAAGGCCAAGATTGTAAAATCCAGATTGGATAATCTCTGATGTCTCTTGGATTTTTTGTCTGTGTGATAAAATCCTCTAGAACCATAATGTGTTTGGATGAGATTTTAGGATTTTGAGATTTTTTTTTCTATCCGGATTCTTAGAATCCCTGTTGATCCAAACGGCACCAAACCTAATGGCATCACATGAGACTATAGGGGGCATGCATGATCCATGTTAGCTATAATTGAAGGGGCTTATTTTCATTTGCTTAGTGGGGTGGCCTTTGCAGTTTGCCATAACCACTAGAGCATACTTCCTCTAGTCCTTTTATGGCATGCTAATCACTTTTTTTTTTAATTTGACTAGATTTGTATAATGTTAGCATCATTTTTATTTTAAAATTAACAATCTATGTTAAAAGGGACCTAGGGAGTATAACAAAAATGTCACCAATGCCATGGCTTCTGGCCTTACCTGAGCTGCGAAGGGCTCGGACTGAGACCTCGTGAGCTGAGAGGAGGTTGTGCGTGGTGGCATTGTAGCATGAATTTAGAGGAGAGGAAAATGTGAGAAAACTTGCAGTTCACTGCAGTAATTAAAATTGAATCTGGATTGGTTGGGTAGTGTCATGTCCCAATTGATTGAGGCCGATGATTGGCAGCATGATTAGACCACAGGGAACTACAACTACTATTGGGAAACATGATGGCCTTGATTTGATCCTCATGGATGGAACGGGCCAGGTGGTTTATGCCAGCTAGCAACTAGCATCAGACCGCATAAAGGTTAATATTCTGTGCATAAATGCCACACAGCCAGCATGCTAAGGGCACTCACACTATCAATGCAGAAACTATGATAGTTTTTACAAAATATTATTTACAATATGATGTGATAAATGATTTAATAAAGAGAGGAAGCACAAATCTAAGAAACCAGATCTAACTTAGAGCACTCACAGTGCAAGAAACTATCAGTGGTTTCTATAACATAGGATATTGTACCGGAAAACTATCATTCTCAATACAAAATTTTCTATAGCGTATGACATAAGTAGTGATAGAAACCATGTTTGCTCTCCCAACCCAGTTATAGTAGTTTCTTATCCATTGATAACCGTGAAGATATAGTTTCTTAGTTAGACCTAGTTTCTTATATTTTTGCAATCTCTCCTTATTAAGTCACTCGACGCATCAGCAAATTGTCTATGTGACATTGCAATTAATATATGTAGAAATTATCATAGTTTCTATATTGTGAGTGCCCTAAAAAACTAGGTCTCCACAGTTAAGGCTGGCCTAACGAGCCAGATAACGAGAGCCAGCTCGGTTCGGCTCGGCTAAGTTATCTTAACGAGCCAGGAAGCCGGCTCGGCTTGGCTCGTTTACGAGCTCGAGCTGACTCGTTAGACTCGCGAGCCAACCAAAAATATATAATATATATATATTTATTTGAATTTTGAGAATAATAATAATATATAAGTCGTTCATTCATAAGTCTTAAATAAAACAAAAAATAATATGTATCAATATATTATAGTACTACACTATATATATATATATATATATATATATATATATATATATATATATATATATATATATTATTCATACTTTATACCATACATAATGCATCTATAATCTGTTATTGATTATCCATATAAAAACAAAATAAATTCATATAATCTCAAATTTATCAAGTCAAAATCTAATAATTAACTAATTGCAAAGTGTAAAACATGAAGCCTCATAAAACTAATAAAGTTTAAGGTCAATAACTTTAGCTCATTAGACTCATGAACCAGCTCAAACCAACTCGCGAGTTGGCTCATTAACTAAACAGGCTAAAGTGTTAGCTCAACTCGTTGAAAAATATAAACGAGCTGAGCCGAGCCGAGCTACTAACGAGCCGAGTCGAGCGAGCTACCGAGCTGCGAACTTTTCGTCCAGCCTTATCCACAGTTATCAATGGACGAAAAACTACTATAACTGCGTTGGGAGAGCAAACATGATTTCTATCACTACTTATGTCATATGCTATAGAAAAATTTACAATAGGAAGAATAGTTTCTTAGTACAATATTCTAAGCTATAGAAACCATTAATAATTTCTTACGTTATGAGTGACTAGGACAAAATATTTGCAACATCACATCCATTCATCCTCGCTTTGATAACTTCATAGCATGTCTTGAAATTGGGAGCTGTTCATATCTTGGTAGCACAGAAGTCCATGATACAAACTTATTCGGCTGTCTATTGTTTTCCACAAATAAAGTTTTTAATAAAACTTCAAGAGCAAGCAATATAACAAAATGATACAAGGCCTTATGAAGACCTTTCTACCTCTCTACCTAGCATGAAGCACAAGGCAAAAAAAAATTAAGATTTCTTTAAAACAGCGAATTTCAATAGAATCATATAGCAATTAGAACATTTTCATAGGAAAAGTAGGAATATAATTTTTTTTATCTATTCTAAGGGGAGCCGAGTAACCACACACATTCTTATAACTATCGATATTTAGCCTACAACACCACCCTTGTCTAGACATCAATTATGGGGCACAGTTTAGATAACCAAAAAGTTAATTGTATACCAACCATCTTAAATCAATTAAATAAATGTATTGACTTATGTTAAATATTTATGTTAATTTATTATGAGAGAAAAATATTGTTATGCTATTAAAAAGTAGTACTGAAGTAATACAGAACATGACCGATCAAGGGTTTGAATGCAGCATCACATCCATCCGTCGCTATGAAATCTTCATAGCGCTCAGGTCCCACGGTTGGGGTTGAGCGGTTCAACGGTTGATATCTTCATAGCGCAGAAGTCCACCATAGTTTTTCTAATTTGCAACAAATTAAAGAAAGAGTTTTTATAAAAGTTTTAGAGCATTATATCAAGATGATATAAGGTCTGATTTAAACTAGAATAGCACCCGTGAGTCAACATCAATGGTTTTTGATAACCAGAAAAAATTAGGGATTATTGTCAGCTGAGGTGATCACGTCCTGCCTCCTACCTCCTGTGCCTTCAAATTAATGATTCTGTCGGATCAACACGATTTGATTGCTCTATCAATTAATTTGACGTATATGCGTTGGTACGACAGATTTGATCGATGGACTTGCGTGTGGCTGTCGTGTGTCCTGTCTATTTGAAAAATGAAAAAGGCAGATTGTACGACATCGTCAGAGTGAAGCAAGACTTAGTGACAACCAATTGGGATACGTTTGATGTATGAGACCAGTTTAACAATTCTCGTATAGCACGTTCCAATTAATGTACTACTACTAATGTTGTGAGTGCAGTTTGCAGTTAAAATTGGTCCATCAGTCCCTTCCTGCGATGGAGTGGTAAAGTTAAAAACAGTGCAGCATTACATCGCTCACAACAATTCATTGTGTTGCAGTTTGCTGAACCGCGCCGCGCTGATCACGGACGGTGACGCCATAGGTGCCTTGGACGGGTCGACGGTGATCCGGCCATGGCGTATCTGCACGGTGCAGCAAGTGGAGGACCTGAAGACGGTGCTCCGCATCCTACCGCTGTGGAGCGCCGCCATCGTGCTCAGCGTGGCCATTGGCGTGCAGATCAACTTCACCATCCTTCAGGCGCTCGTCATGGACCGCGCCGTGGGCCGCTTCGCCATACCGGCGGGCTCCATGATCGTTGGCAGCCTCATCGCCGTCGTTGTCTCCCTCGGCCTCCTCGACCGTGTCCTCATCCCTCTGTGGAGGCGCCTCACAAGGCACGACCCGACGCCACTGCAGCGCATCGGCGTGGGCCACGTGATCACCATCGTCAGCATGGCCGTGTCCGCCGTCATCGAGCGCCGGCGCCTGGCCACCGTGCACGCGCACGGCGAGGAGGGCAACCCAGCGTGGGTGTCGCCGCTGTCGGCCATGTGGCTGCTCCTGCCGTTTGCTCTGTCAGGGTTCGGCGAGGCTCTGCACTTCCCTGGGCAGGTGACGTTGTACTACCAGGAGTTTCCCCCTTCGCTCAAGAACACGGCCACAGGCATGGTAGCCATGATCGTCGCGCTCGGGTTCTACCTTAGCACGGCGCTCGTCGGCATTGTTCGGCGCGCCACGGCGTGGCTGCCGGACAACATGAACGCGTCCAGGCTGGAGAATCTCTACTGGCTGCTCGCCGTCCTGGTGTCTCTCAACTTCGGCTACTACATGTTGTGTGCCAAGCTGTACAAGTACCAGAACATCGGCAAGTAAGCAACTGAAGATGCTCACCAGGTGACTTGACACACTCGCGCGCTGCATTCTGGCAAATTTGTGTATGCTGTTGTGTGTTGTGCGGTCGTGTAATGAGCAAATTTTAAATGTGCCTACTATGAAGAATAAGAATCTGATGTATGAGAGAATCTGTATAATAGGATCAGCTCCATCAGAATCCAATGGTCGATCATCATCATAAATATCTGCTAATGGAATATGCGAGCCGGTCAACCCTTATCAACTCTGGAGACTGGAGAGTCGTCATTTCAGACTAACCGATGAGGAACTCATAGATTTCTGTCTAAGAGAAACAAAGCTATAAGGAACAGCAACTCATTTCAATGTACTCCCCAGACAAGCCTATATATCAGCAAACTTCTCTCAAAGGCTATGTCGAAAACTCCCAGAGTTGATCAATTATCAAACACAACAATACCTCATTTCAATGTATGTACTTCGTAGAAGACAAGCCATAACGTTCATGGCAAACTTCCCTAACGCCTAAAGAGTCAAAAAAAACAAAATTGAACAAGAACAATCAGCAAACATTTTTGCACAAGGTCTGTCACCACTGTAATCAAGCAGAAAACACACTTGGTTGTACTAAATACATAAATAAACAATTCCATTCACAAACTAGATACTACAGCTCATAGCTAATATCTGTGTATGCAGTTAGATTTGATCACAGAGCTGAATATGATAGATTCTAGGATCGTCTAGGAGCGGATCCAGTGGAGTAGATCGGGTTCTGGTTGATAGTAGATGCGGTTCATGTAATGCAGAGAGGAGTAGAGGGAGAGAGAGGAGAAGGAGACACAGACCGGATGGGTCAATCGGAGGAGTCGCAATGGCGGCGGCGGTGTTAGGGTTAGAGCCGCCATCCGCCATGGCCGTCGTCGTTGTCCCGTTAGCAGTCGCGTCGGTCGTCATCCGGGAACTCGCAGCGCGTCGGTGGAGCTTCCCGCCTCTTGCAGCGCCCCCCTATCGATCGGTCTAGGGATTAGGGATGTCGGTGGGGTGTGGCGGCGCACAGGTGAACTTTGGTTCGCGTGCCCAGCGCCCCGGCCCCCACCTTCCTTATATAGCACTGTGCGACGGGGGTCCACCAACCACATGGTTGGACGCCCCCGATCAGGGCGTGACCTAGGGCCCATTAGTCCGTTGGGCCTAACGGGAGGAGATCTAACTCTAACATTCTCCCCCTAGATCTCATACAATTCTTTTAATTTTTCAATTCTATTTCAAGTTCAATATTCCAATTCTTTTCAATTCCATCACAGATTAGTATATAGAGCATGCTTCATCATCACAACTATTCTTGTCGTTAGACTCACAGCTACTACACACCTTTCTATTTTGGAAATAAAACTTCTCATCATTCTGGACCCTTCTTATTCTTCGGGAATCATAGGCTCTCCCTTAAACCCATGTCGGCTATGTGTCCTCTGAACACACTGGGTGGAAGGCCTTTTGTGAGCGGATCCGCTAGCATCTTTTCTGTTCATATATGCTCAAGATTTATGATATGATCCTGAAGTTTATCTTTCACAACATAGTACTTTATGTCAATGTGTTTGGCAGCACCACTTGACCTATTGTTGTGAGCATATTCTACCGCTGGATTGTTATCACAATACAATCGCATCGGTCTTTCTATACTTTCAATTATTCTCAATCCAGGTATAAATTTCTTCAACCAATTTACCTACCCCGAGGCCTCATAACAAGCTACAAACTCGACGTACATTGTCGAGGATGTAGTCACTGTTTGTTTCGAACTTTTCCACGATATCACTCCTTTAGCAAGAGTGAATACATATCCTGATGTGGATTTTCTTTCATCTCCAGCATAGTCAGAATCTAAATACCCCTCTATGCACAGGGAATCAGATCTTTCATATGTCAACATGAGACCTTTCGTACCTTGCAAATAACGCAAGACTTTCTTTA
>CM039134.1:45043608-45060726 GCA_022036555.1 Microstegium vimineum | reverse complement strand
GTTGTGCCTTAGTGCCCATCACAAGGCAATAACTGGAGGGAAGATGATGTTTCTTGCTGAGCCGTTTGAGGATTTATGGCCGAGCAACTCACATCGACCGGGCCGCCCATATATTTGAGATCCATATCCGTGGCTATTATGTGATTTGGTAATTTCAAATATTGTATTTGGGGGCCATGGTTAGGACTATATTGACTGTGGATTGTGTAAGTGATTTTAGTTCAAACTAGGAAATGATATGATGCAAGTGGATTATTTGTATATCTACAATTTCATTGTACTTGGTAGCCATCTTATTGTGCAATTTCGTAAGTAATTTTATTCTTTCTTGCCCTGGATCAATGGGTCCATGTTTGAAATTTTTGCCAAAAGGAGTCCACAACAAGGTGCAATCAATGGGTCTTAATCACATTTGATCAATGGGTCTGAATTGTGTTAGATGATTTTGATTAGCAACTATTAGAGCATCTCTATTAGAGATATGTATAGTCCAACACATGTATATCATGTAACTTGTCCTCCAAGTTGTACTTTGACTACATATATGAAAGCCACCTCCGTAATGGGTGAGGTGTTCCCATAATTCGTCACATGATATCAAGAGTTTGGGTTCCCTTCCGACTCCTTCCTCTACCCTAATTTTCTTAGGCGCCACCAAATCCACGGTCGTCCGGCTGTGCACATCGCGACGCCTCTGCGCGCGAGTTCCTTTGTCCGCGGGACCTCGCGCATGATCCCCTTCGGCACGCTTGATCGCGTGCTCCTCCCGATCATGGCTCTTCTCTACTTGATCAGTCTGCCCCTCCTAATCCATCCCTGGCCAGTCTTCCCACCGCGATGTTGACAAACTCAACGACCACCTCTGCCACCAGCAGCGCCATGAGCATTCTCCCCAAAGAGCCTATCGTCGTCGTTGTTGGCTAGGAAACCACAGAATGGATCTCATATTCAGGAGAGGACGATGCTGTCGAGGCGCAGCCACGCCGGGGTCCGAGCCGCAGGCGGGGTGTCGGTGAGGACGTGGTCGTCAAGGGCGTAGCGGTGGAGGATGAGGAGCACCAGGTCCCGCCAGCGGGCATAGGAGGCCGACTCAGGGTCGAGAACGACCGGGACCAGGCTCCGGATGTTCTGGACGCCACCGGCCTGGTAGTGCAGCTGCACGACGAACGGATCCGCTGAGTTGGGCCAGAGGACCACGGCAGTCTGCAGGGGACGGACGAGGAGCGATCCAGCCCGAGGAGGTGGCACTGGCGTTGTGGTACACCGGGGGGGACAACGAGCAGCTGCTCCACCTCAGCGCGATCTGACAGGCGAGGAGGTCGGCCGCATCATGCTCGCGCTCCCAGGCCTGGGCAGCCGCACGCAGGCAAGCCTGGCCATCCGCAGTAGCGGCCCGGGCGGCGACGACGGTTGCGGCGAGGGCCGAGTCGGTGTGGGGGTGGGAAAGGAACATCGGCGGAGGCGGGGCGGGGAAAGAGTAGCCGCCTGTCCCTGCGCCCCCCTTGGCAGGCCAAGGGCCGCGACTGCGCGACTGTCGCGGTTGTGGTAGTGGTCGCCTGAGGCATCCTGAGGGTGGCCCCAAGGGTGGCGGCGGAGGCCCCCGCCTGTGGCAGGCCGAGGGCGGCCATGGCGCCAGATCCCCCGGCGGCGGCTTCAGTCAGGGCGGCGGCGGCGTGGTGGACGCCGGCCCCGCCTGCACCGGCGAGCATCGCCCCGCCCGCACCCGCGAGCACCTCCACGACGGCGTCGGCGGCGGCTTCCCCGGCCGCAGCGAGCAGGGCAGAGCCAGTAGCGCCCGTGCGCGCAAAAGAGTCGGAGTGGCCGGTGACCTGGGCCCAGGTGGTGGGGAGCGGAGGAAACATGTGGAAGTAGGAAGGGGAAGGGGGAGGTGGGGGAGGAGGAGGGCCGACCATGGAGGCAGTAGCGGCGGCGCCCTGCTCCTGGCGGCGGCTGGAGGTAGGAGGGAGGGAGGGAGAGAGAGAGAAGAAACCCTAGCTTGATACCATGCTAGAATAGAAAATCTGGATTACTTGGGCTAACCCTAGAAGGGTAGCTATATAGTAGAGTCATACATGGGCCTCATGGGCCTGAATACACATACTCCAACACCTTCACCACCATAGACCACTCGCTATAGTTGGTCTTGGTGAGCATGGGCCATCTGCCATCGGCACCGGAGTTCTTGACGATGGTCTGGACGATTGGAGGGGAATCGCGCCGGCCATGGTGGCTACGACGCCGGTCAAGAAAAGGCGAGACACGATGGTACTGGAGAGGACTACACAAGCCTCTGCTTTGAGCGCCCCTTCTCCGCATGTTGTCATTGTCCGCTCCCTTGCCTTTGCACGCAGGTCATGTCTGCCTGTGCCACGTCCGTACTTTACCTGTGCATCTCACTCCACTCTTCCAACCGCCGCAACAAGAAGGGCGGCGGCGGGGGTAGCTGCGACCGCCACCAGCAGCAACACCTGTGGTTTCAGCGGCAACAGCAGCCGGCCTGGCGCAGGCAGTGTGTCCTTGCCCCTCCCCTCCTTTTGTCTATCACTGTGGGCAATGGTCACTCTATAATTGTTCCATTGAATTTGATGCT
The DNA here is from genome assembly GCA_022036555.1 of Microstegium vimineum. Lineage (NCBI taxonomy): Eukaryota > Viridiplantae > Streptophyta > Magnoliopsida > Poales > Poaceae > Microstegium > Microstegium vimineum. The sequence goes on along the minus strand of CM039134.1, from coordinate 45,058,136 downwards.
TCTGTTTTTTTCTGTCAAGGACACATGCAAGAAAAGGTTTTAATACATTCTTTGTTCAGTGTGCTTGAATCTAAGTGTCAAGGAAATTGGCCTGGAGCGAATACTTAAATATCAATTTGTTTGGCAGATTATGCAGTTTTTGGAGACTCAGGGGTTCTTGGATTATCTGGAGAGGTGCAACAGTGCAGAAGAAAATGCCCACAACCTTCTTGATAAGTTGCAGGATGCAACTGGAAGAGGACAAAACCCTTTAACCATCTTTCCTTCTCAAGTTGCTGATCCTGAGATTATAACAATAGCTAATCCTGAGATTGAAGGTTCAGGTACTTATTCAATTTTTATTATTGTGCACTAATCTCTCCATTTTTGTTGTGGCAATTAATTGTGTGTTCTACTAGTTCAAGCTCTACATTAGAATCAAAGGTACACCACTTAAAAACATAAACCACAGTGCATCATTATTTTCACTGAATGGATCATGTTACTCTCAGTACCAGTATCATTCACATGCACACTGCTGCATGTTCCTTGTCAATTGGAGTAATGTTAGCATCATATCATCTAAAAAAAGGGTAGACTTAGAACTATGCAGATTATCATGCATAAAATATATTTATTGGATCTAACTCATCATCCTGTAGGATTTGTTTTTTATGAACAACCAAGTTTCTCTAGTGAAACTAATTGATGGTATGAATTTGTGTATTAACAGTCCGTTTGGTTGGTGGGCTGGGCTGGGCTGGAGCCATTCCTCGCAATTTCTATTTTGTTTGGTTCTGGACTTGAGGGATCTCAAATTCTCAACTACTGGGAATTTCTGCCAGATACTGGACAGGCTCCTCCCAAAAACTGGTGGAACGCACTCGTGCCACACACACAGCTTTTTTCTGCTGTTTCTCTCCTTGCGCCTTTCAGGGCGAGTTGTTGGGCTACGTCATGGTCATGGTCTGCGATCTGTACAAGGAGGCGGAGCAGCTGTGCCTCCCCGTGCTCAACGATACTCTCCTCGCGCCACCACCTTTGCTCACACTGACACAACTCCACATGGCTGCTTCTGCTGTCCGCATCTCTCTCACCCCATGTTGCTGCCTGGTACCTCTACGCCGCCGAGGACAAGCACTACATGGAACTAGGGAAGTTGGTGGTGCTGTTGGAAGCCACATGGGTGGCACCCTGAGCCCAGAGCTACTTAACCATGCAATGGGAATTCAATGGTGCTTCGGCTCACAGAAGGGAAGGAACAGTGTGTTTCACTTACAGGCTGGTCCCACAGTGACGCTGACTAACGGGCGCTGTTATCCCATCATCCACATTCCTCCAACCAAACACAAACACTGAACAGCTCCATCCCTCCAAACAAATATCAACACAAAACCATTCCATCCCTGAAACCAGGGTTGGGCTGATCCCATCCATCTTGCTCTCCAACCAAATGGACCTACAGGATCCATGCATAACTATTTCATTTTCTAATTTCCTTATGTTGAGGTCCATGGTCGATTTGTAATGCTTGACGATCAAGGACTTATGTATAGTGCTTAGGATTCTAGTGTTTTGGAAAGATAATTAACCTTATATCTGTATTCAGAACCAGGCAATAGACACTGCTATAAGAGGTTTCCAGCAAATGCAAGAACAGAAGAACAAGAAGAAAAACGTAAGTCGATTCTGGCGTTAGCTAGTGGGGCTAGCAAGCAAATACCAAGGTAAGAAGGCATGCTTGAAAAGTTTCTTTGCTGTTTTTTTTCCAATGTATGTATTATTATTGCAATCACATTCATTTTCAGTTCTCCTTCTATCCGAGTAAATGGGGGTCCAAAGGCAGAAAGTCTGAGCCCAAGAGAGAGGGCGGTAAGACATCCTGCTATGTGATATAATCTCTACCATTGACCTTCAACATGAATAACAGCATAATAATCTTTTGTGCATATTTGGTTATTTGGGTTAACAGGCTGAGAGAGAAAGGATGGTTCTGGACATAAAAGTAAAGCTCCAGGTAATTCTCACCTTCATATCTATTACCCCAACCACAATACATTTGGTTTCATGCACTTTTTAGCATGTATTAAATTGCTACCGCCAGCATTATACAAAGCTATTGGGGATTATGGAAATTATGTCCAAATCTTTGAGCATGTCATGGATTTGTTTTTCTTAAAAAATGACCTTATTAATTTGCAAACAACTAAAGTACCCTGAAACCAAAATGAAACAAGAATTGAGACCAAGTTGGAATCTTATCTAGTAACATTTCAATTTAAAACCCAAAGTAACCAAGCTACTATTGACACATTGCAGTTTTTTTTTAACTCGACCTGCCGGGGTAAGACAGCCCCTGGGCGTTGCATTAAGAAGACCTTCTCGTGCAGGCAGGTCGAGAAAACCCCCAAACCCTTGCCCCACCCATACACAGCGGTACCGTAGCCCATGTGAGAATGATCACGATTGGGGCCGGACCTTATTGCAGTTAATTTAGATATTAGTTCTTGGGCTAACTGATATACCTCGATTCTTTATATGTTGTGAAAGATTTGAGTTCTCTGTTGATAGTTTCAGATTAAGAATCTTTCCATTTCAACTCTTGTCAAACCAAAGCTCAATCTTGAGATAACCTAGAGTAGTGGAAGCTGTTTAGATGACAGTATTTTCTATCTGTGTCATGGGCTTTCATTACTGATATTGCGTAGTGGTGTTTTCTGTACTGGTATAATTTTAGCTTGTAGTTTTGTTTCTGAGGCAAAAAACTGTAGTACGTTCATTATGCCTGCAATTTTTTTTTTTGCTTTTCTATTGGTGCAACCTCTTTTATGTAGGCCACCACAAGCTTTTCGGTTAAGTATGAAGTACTGTTCTGATTGTCCCTTCTAAGGGCAGAGATAATTACCAATATTGTTTATTATGTATGCACATAGCATGTTATTACTAAATCTATGCATATTATCTCCAGGGACTCTGGCTTCGTCTTCTGAGACTTGGGGCCACTGAGGATCCTCTCTCATCTTTTGAATATGGCACCATCCTAGGTATTTTGAAGTTTGAGTTTACTATTTGTCTGTGCCTTCCATATCCTCCCTGTATTTTTCCCCTAAATTTCTTTTTGCAGCTTTGATTGAGTCTGATGCAGAAGGCATTGGGGGAAGTGGCTTTGTTGAATGCATCAGAGAGCATATTCATTCGGTAATCTGGATCTCTAGGATCTTGCAATTGATAAATCTTTACTTGGGCACTTTCTAATCCACTTTATATCTTGCTTTACTATCTTTGTAGGGCTGGCAATGTCGCTTGACTGATGAACAGTTTATTGCTGTAAAAGAACTGGTGAGTCATATTTCTAATTTCCCATTTCTGGACCCTTCAATGTTTAAGTACTAGTTTCTCTTGTAAGTTACAATTGGTGATATCTGCTCGAGCCATTGGCTTGTCATATCCTGGATGGTAGGACTACTGGTACGTTAGTAAACCAACAAGCCAGCTGGTGATACTCATCAGGTTTGATTCCAGATAATTTAAATATAACTTGTGTGTGAGATGAGGTTACCGGTAAACCAGCTTTATCTGGTTTATAAAAGTTTCTTTTTGTCAACACTCATTTGAAGATTCAAATTTTGTAACTTTTGGCCACTAGATAGTTAGCAACATCTGAAATTGTGGATATCATGATACATTATTGGTGCCATTAGATTCATGTTCTGTTCTTGATACTGTTGTTGTTTTGAAGTATATATTATAGGAGCAACTAAGGGTTAAGTTTGGTTTTAGATACCACCATGAGTCAAATTATGCCTTTTATCTAGATACATTGGGAGTGCCTGTGAAAGGGCCTCTAGAGTTGGCTTGAGTAGCACTACAAGGTCACCACCCCCCCCCCCCCCCCTGCAAGAAGTCGTTTTTTTTAAACATGGAATGCTCTATGTTGGTTTGGGATTAGGTTAGATACCACCTTTTAAACTCTAGTTTCTAGTTTTGAATATTCGCTATCAGTGCAGTTTTTCTTTATCTCATTCTGCTGGTAGGCTTTTCTTTATCAGATTTTCTTCTCCATATTTGTTCAGCACTTTTTTCTATTCTTATTTCATCACGTCTATTTTTACCAGGTTATGAAACTCACATGTCCTATATGCACAGCTAAGCAATATGAAACAACCTCATTGTATTTTTTTCACGTGCAGCTTAAGATGGCTATAACTCTTGCGAATTCCGCAATGACCTGGCGACTATTAGAGATGCTCTTGAAGTTTCTGCTGAAATGTACAGAAAAGACCCAAACAATGTTCAAGATTACGTTCAGCGCCATCTATTATCATTGTCAGTATGGGAGGAGCTTCGGTATGTCATACTTAGTGTAAAAACAATCAGTTTCGTATTAAATTGAGCTTATTTCTCAAATTCGTGTAAGTCAATTTGCTCCAATAATGTTGATCTTGCCACTTACCTTGGAACTTTTCAGTATTAAGAAAGTTTATACAAAAGATAATCTATAATCGATACCCTTATTGGGACTGCAAGTGGACAATATCTGGTGGTCATGCACCAGTCAGGAGGCATGAAATTTCCGTAACTATTCAATTGCTTGTAATCTAGACTTTATTTACTCCTGTTACTGCAGAGGGTAATTGGTGAGTAGCTGCTGTTTTCTTGATCAGTATTTTACTGGTCAGGTTTCTGAAACCTTAGTTACACCTCTACTGTAATGAACTGGCATCTGCTTTCTGTTTGCCATGTCATTCCCGATTGCCACATAGACGCACATGGGCTTGTCATGTGATCCATTTTTAGTAACACAAGGAATGCTGCTACTCCACAAACTTTCTAAATTGATAGAAGTTGAGGTAATGTATGATTCAAATAGAACTTGGAGGCTTAGCACTTGAAACAACTTTTGATCAGAGGGACTGCTGGTTCGGCTATCTCTTTAAGCTGGAAGGCCTTTTTTCTGGTGAACTAAATAAAAAGAAGTTGCATGTCAATCTGGAACCATCAGAACCCTTACATTTTTTTTTGGAAGCCGTCCTAGTTTAATGCAGTGTTACTGCTGCTCGGGAAGAGCTGCAGCTATGGAGCATGGCCAGTAGCCTGGGTAAAATACCCGATACCAATTACCAACCTAAGGTACCCGATCCTAAATTTGGATAGTGATTTTGATTACCCGAATTAGTTTGGGTAATTCGGGAATATCCCCGTTACCCAAGCTACTCAAAGTTTTGTGTGTCTTTGCATTTATCATGTGTTGTTAGTTGAACACTTGAACTCATCACTTTATTACAATATAATTCTCTCTTTGAACAAATGACTATAATATATTATTCTCTGCAAATTGGTTGAAATTCTATACAGTTGCTACTGAAATTATGTATAAATACTATTGAATTTCGTCTAGTTTGCTGATTTCTGTAAATTTGGGTATATCGGGTAATACCCAAACCTGAATTATCGACAACGGGTAGTATTTTTTCGGGGCTAATATCGGGTAGTAGTTTTCATTACCCTAGTTACCCGACCTGAAAAAACCGGGTAACCCGAACGCCCTGGCCAGGGCTCAGGGTGTCTCACCTAGCTTCCCTTGCACCAATTGGAGGCTAGTCCTTGGAGGCTCACCTAGCTTCCCTTGCACCAATTGGAGGCTAGTCCTTGGAGGCTGCTGCCTGCTGTTCCTAAGGAGGTCATGTGCATTTCTGATCCAAAGGCGTGTGTGTTCTTATGTAAAGCTGTGAGCGTATTGGGTTTGTATGGGTTCTAAAACCCTTTTTTTCTTCTTAATATAATGATACACGACTCTCCTGCGTTTTGGAGGAAAGAAAGAAGTTGCATGGAATTCAAACAAATATGTTAGCAACAGAAGCACTACTATTTAATTTGTTTGTGGAAATCACTGTCCTACTAGCAAGTTCAGAGTACCAACTATTAGTCTTTTGATCTGTTGATTGTATTGTATATGACTTGATTTCTGAACGAGTACACTAGTTTAGAAATTTGTAATTGTCCTGTTCTTATTTATTGATTTATTTCGTTTATGACTTCTTCTTTTGCAGCTTCTGGGATGGCTACTTCGAATATTTGATGGAAAATTGTTCCAATAAGTAAGCAAAAACTTTGAATTGTTTGGTAATAGTAATACCACTGTCTTAATTCCATGCGCTGAATTGGAAGAACAATATTCTCAGTATAAATGCACAGCCTTGTGCACAAGTAGTATAAGGTGAGATTATTTGATGCAGCTTAAAAATATCAGTTAGTAAAACAAAGTTTGTGCACAAGGCGACTTTAATTTTTTCTTTTAGGTACATTGAGGACTTAAAACCCATGTAAATCTCAAACATGATTTAGAGTATTGGATTAAAGTCGGTTTAACAGAATTATGGCAGCAATCGATAGTTTTTTTTTGGTATGCAGAAAAGTTCTAGTATAGTTTTAATGAGGGATTTTGTAAGGCTGCCTGTGCTGTTTTATCTTATGTTTTCTTTTCTGCTCTTCAGGTCAGCAAATTATGTAACATTAGTTACTGCACAGCTCATTCTCATGGCAACTCACATGGTACTCGACGCTTTCATCTTATGTTTTTTCAAAAATGACTTCATTTTTCTGTACTATCTTACTTTTTTTTATTAAATAATGAAGGCTGGATTGGGATTACCTGACATTGACTCTTGGAATATGATTGAGAAAATAGCCGAGAGAAACAACTTGGGTTATAAGCAGCTTGTAAGTCAAACTGCAACTTTTGTCATTGAGAATTGGTTGCTTTAAACACTTGTTTTCTTACATTTTCTTCACACTTCTTTAGATCAAACTTAGAGCATTGCTCACACATCTGCAACAACTCCGGATTGGCTATTGGGGGTTGCTACAGGGAAAAGCCAACCATTGCAGTCATATGGCATGGCTTCACCTCATGCGATTGATGTGTCTGATGAAAGCCAACAACCTGCTGAAGCATCTGGGTTGGGCCGAAGTTGGGTGCAAAGTATGTTCAGCAGAGATAGAAGTTTAAGAGCCAGCTCTTTCAACCGAGCTAGTAAGTTTTCAGCTACAACCATCTCTGCCCTTCTGAGGACCTTAGTACAATTTTTTTGAACGCAGGAGCTCTGCCTTCCAATTAAGAAGAAGAAGAATTGACCTAATTTACGAGGGAAAGTGGGAAACTACACCTAAAAACCTTAGTCACACAATTTATTAAAGGAAAACTGGCGAAAAAACTAAACATGATTGCCTAGACAACTAACTCTGAGCAACCCATTAAATACCCAAAGGTGGCACACAATCGATGGAGCCCACACTGCATGTCATCGTTGCTGAGCTTATCACAAGGCAATAAGCAGCTCCGACTTCCCACGACAAACATCAGCCAAAGCTCTTAACACGTCAACACTCACTCGCAACAAGCCGCGACCCCATAGAAAAAGAATGCAATGTGTCATCATTGCCAAGCTATGTTGCACCCTACAACAAAGCAGCTCTGACTTCGCCACTGCATATTCACTCTATGAGAATCAGAGATGCACCACAAGAGAGTAGCGGAACTAGAGCTTGTAGATGGTGCCCAAAGCTCCAATCTCGTCGAAACCCAAAGCTTGTAGAAGAGCAAAAAATGTCCCATATGGACCAACATCCATCTAGGTGGTGCAAGATTTTCTAGGTGACACCTTTAGTTGTCATCACCTACCTAAGAACCTAAGGCGGAGTTTCCTCATAAGAATCCCGCAGGATGAGGGGAGGCGCTTCGATGATGTTTCCAAGGAAGGGAACAACACCTAAAGTGTCGCCGTCGTCGGCTCCGGGTAACACTGGCTGAGCTTTGGCCCAACGCGCTCCACCTCACACCCACACAAAAGGGCCACACCACCACTCATCAGCCGATCCTACAAGCACCGTAGCACGTGGTCACAAACCAACACATGCAGCCAAACGCAGCATCTTCCATAAAGCCAAATGAAGTTGCTTGCCGTCTGCCACTGCACGCAGCTCGTGAGCTGAGCTCATGGAGCCGTTGCAAATGGAAAACCATCCCCACAACTGGTCTCCATGGCTAGCCCTGCCATGCCCCAATAGCATGCGTGCAAACTCGTTGAACGCGGCCTCCAAGCCACTGTCATGCAGCTCTGCCCCGCAACCACCTTGCCCCCTTCATGAAGTCAGCCGCCTCTCCATGACCGTGCTATCCTCCGAGCGCAGCTGGCCTGCAGCCTGCACCTCCACATCCACACCCTACTACCAACGACCTCCGGTGGCCAGCTCCAAGCGCGGAGTCTACAGATCTGGCTGAGGGGATGCCGGATCCGCACGCACCGGGCTGGACGCCCCCCTGTGCAAGTCTAGCCTGGGAACCCCTCTGGGAGGGGCAGAAGATCTGGACACCGCGTTCCTTGGCCTCTACCGTACTGCCAGTGTCGAGCTCCGGTAGTGGCCGGGCAGTGGAGGTGCGAGCAGTGGTGGAGCTGGGGAACTTTCACGACTAGAGCCAATATTCTGAACCACCAACATTGAATCACAGGCTAATGAACAACAAAAGTATACTAGTATATAGATTTAGCTGAAAAACAAAGGGATTACTCTAGAGCTTTTTTTGGCCCTACTGGCCCTAGCCTGATATCCGCCACTAGGTGCGAGGGAGGTGGAGATGGTGCCGCCCGAGCCGCTCCTTGGAGAGAGCGACGTGGGGGCCTTTGGGTCGCTGTCCAAAGTCCAAACTGTCCCTCAGTCCCAAATTGGACCTTGATACAATAGAGCTTATATTTGCATAACTGCAGACTCTATATTTCCACATTTCTAATATAGCCATCGTTGTATCATGTCAGGTGATGCAAATGCTGTTACTACCACAGTCAAAACTGACATCTCAGCTGCACAAAAGAAAACTCAGACTAACATGAGGACCCTTAGAGGACATACAGGTGCTATTACTGCTCTTCATTGCGTAACTAGAAAGGAGGTCTGGGATCTTGTTGGTGATCGTGAAGATGCTGGTTTTTTCATCAGCGGAAGCACAGATTGCACGGTTAGCTTAAAGTTTATGCTGTTATGCTTATCCTTGTTCAATTACTTTTTGCAATACTTTCTCTAGCATCACAGTTCACTTTGTTATCAGGCATGCCAGCATGCTCCAGGGCCAGTATCCATAAGTTAATCGTAAACCTTGCGAAGGGAAGGAAGATGCATTACACTAGAATAGGAATTGGTGTGTGTGTGTTTTGTGAGAAAGGCTACCATCTCCCCCAGTAAAGAATACAATGTTCTTGAGAAAAGATAGCATTTCATCATACTCTGTTCTTTCCTTTTGTTATGTTTTAGGAGTTGGATTTGAAATAAGAACAACAAAGCCTTCTTGTCTAAGTATGTCTGGGTAGGATGTCTCAACTTGGCTTGTTGACTGTGTTGGCTTATTGTCAATTGCCAGAGGAAATAGTTGTTAGAAACAATCCTTGCATTTACTGCTTATCTAGCAGGTACTAGTGTATGGGCTTTTTAGGTGGCTTCTGACATATAGGTCGGTTTGCTCTATATTCTTTAAGTCTAGCTGCTGCCTCTGACAGCAAGTAGTAAGAGCAGGTCTTTTATAACAAGTAGAAGTAGTCTATTTTATTTTTACTAGTCCACAGCAGCAGCAGCAGTATATTTATAGTAGTCAGTTCTTCTGCTTGGTCAGTAAGATAGGATGCAGGCTGTCACACAGCTGCTATAGGCATATGGTCGGTATACAAACCAACTTATGTATTGCTATATATATGTATCCATATGCAGTCAATAGAATTAAGCAAGTTTGCTTCAAACTGAACTGTGTCCAGCCACTTCACCTCACTCTGCTCATCCTATAGCTGCTGCATTACTAATAACAGTAGTAACATTCTATCAGTTGTGGTTCTGAAAATTGGTCCTTACAGGTTTGAACTGAGAACTAATTTGTTAGTACTCAATTTCCATCAATTGCAATCATATTTGATTGTTACTAAATTACTACCTGGTCATAGTAATTTTTAAAAAAGAGTAACCATGACCGCTTATATTTGGCTTTACTGCATGACCTGAATCATGCTTGGTATTCCCTCTGTCCGGTTTTGATTGTTGCCTAAACCCTTCTGCGTTTACTGACTCCAGCCACAAACGTCAAAAATCATTTAATAAGTGCACGATTGCCACAGGAAAGAACAAACAGATACTATCACCTGTGGAATACATAGTGGCAGACGGTTGATGCATAACTCGCGGTAGAAATGAAACGGCACATGCGACCAAACCCAAGGCAAAAATGGACTGTGCTATGTACGGATGATCATTCTTGGATTTTTAATTTCTTTTATGATTTTATGCTGGACGGAGGGAGTAGTTTGATAGTTTCATCTGTATTTTTTCTGGTTTTCTTATGTTAGCACTCACTTCATTTTGAATTATACTAGTAAGAATCAAGGAACAAATGTGAAAGAGTAAACTGCCTCCTTGAATGGATTAATAACAGTAAATGCATCAACTCCAACATGCATGAGCTACAAATAAAATACATGTCAACCAATTCCATAAATGTGCTAGTAAATTACTAGTAATACAAATTTGGTTGATAATGTACAATTTTAGATGCAAGACCATGATGAAGGTGGGTTTGAAAGCAGGAAAAATGAAGAGCCACCTCGAAATTGTAGAATGTCATATATTTAAGAACAAAATTTGCATGCCAGTGACATTTTTTTTGCAAGATAGGGAATTTAACTTGTTGGAGGCCCTAAGCATTGCTTCATTACCTTCATCTTAATGGTACCAAAGCCTGTGTTTATTGTTGATTTGAACTAAGCAAAAGTTCATGTGCACTTTATTTAGAATTTGTTGGTATTTTTATGCGATATGGTTGACAACCATCCCTCAATTTGAATTAAGCTATGCTAAATTATTACTTAATATCTTTATCTGTCTTTGATGTGGACACTGAACATTTAGTTTGTTTCGTACATCTCACAGGTAAAAATTTGGGATCCAAGTTTGCGTGGTTCTGAACTTCAAGCAACACTTAAAGGGCATACTAGGTAGTAGCTATTATCTAAATTATCAAATACTGCATTGTCATTTTGACCATATTGCAGTGTATGGTTTTTTATGATACATTTGTCTGATACTTCTGGGAATTTACTGAATAGACTAAAGCCATTTACCCTGTTCCTCTTGTATCGTTCTTGAGATAGTTGTAGATTGTCCATTTCGTTTACTTTGTCCCTGATTTTATCTATCAATTTATTCAAATTTGCAGGGCAATTCGAACAATCAGTTCAGATCGTGGCAAAATAGTTTCTGGAGCTGATGATCAGTCTGTCATAGTCTGGGATAAGCAGACTTTAAAGCTTTTGGAAGAACTGAAGGGCCACGAGGCACCGGTGAGGTTCTTACATTTATCTGTAGATTTGATTTAATGTCTTCATTGTCTCTCCTTAGTAACTCCAAAGCATGTTTTGTTCAATATTGGTATAGGTTAGTTCTGTCCGGATGCTCTCAGGAGAACGTGTCCTTACTGCATCCCATGATGGTACTGTAAAGATGTGGGATGTCCGTACTGATACCTGTGTTGCTACCGTGGGTCGTTGCCAAAGTGCTGTTCTCTGTATGGAATATGATGATTCCACTGGAATGCTGGCGGCTGCTGGAAGAGATGTGTATGTACCCTTTTAACTTAACCGGGTTTTGTATACTTCAATCTTTTAAATTTATGTGAGATGGGTTGGAATTTGTTCTGAGAAGTTTATGCTCACCAGAACGGCGCATGTCTGGGATATTCGTTCCAGCAAGCAGATGTTCAAGCTTCAAGGGCATACGAAGTGGATAAGGTAATTTCTACGCTGCATTTTCAAGTCTCTCTGTGTAAAGTCGTGTGTGACTGACATAAATCGTTTATCGACTAAAAAGATCAATGAGGATGACTGGAGAGACCATAATAACGGGTAGTGATGATTGGACCGCTAGAGTGTGGTCCCTTAACCGGGGAACATGTGATGCAGTGTTAGCATGCCATGCTGGTCCCATACTATGCGTGGAATACTCACCTTCAGATAAAGGAATTATCACTGGTATGTGACTATATCTCATTTTAAGAACAGGGTGGCCTGAAATGTGGCTCTATATTTGAATACTCTGCATGTCATATGCTTCTGACTCTTAATTTATTCCAGGTTCAGCTGATGGGCTCATACGGTTTTGGGAAAATGAAGGTGAGTTCTTAGTGATTGTAAAACTAATTTCCGTTACTGCATTGATGTTTTTGTTGTTTTTTGAGGAAACTAGAGTGTGTGGTTTTCTGCATGCTTTACGGTGGGTTGTTTGAGTGATGTTTATTGCCTATCAACACCTGTTTACGGGTGTAATCTAAATGTGTCTTTCTGTGAAGTGTTTGTACCTGTTTATGAAAAGATGAATACAATTTGCAATAGGATGCCGTAACATGCTGCTTTTTTTAACACGCAGGAGAGCTGCATATCATTTCATTAAGAAGAAAGGTCAACACTTGCACACTTAAACACCCACAATACTCTAGAAGACTAGAACATAAACTGAAAATAAAGACCGAAAGCAGCATGGCCGGAACTATGTTGTAGGCTTGCAGGACTGGTTTTCATAGTTTTTGAAGTCCAGATGTTGCCAATAATCACCTATTTGATAAAGGATACAAGGTTATCTGGATTTACAATTAACTAAATACTCAATATCATATTATTTGTATTTAGTAGGTTTCAGTTTAGCAACTATACATCATGCCAATGATTTCAAGACATATTAATAGTATTTGCTGTTAGTACCAATTCATTGCGTTATATATTTATGTCTATCTATTAGCCTTGCCAAGGTTAGGAAAAAAAGTGTAAGCAAGCCAGTTTGCACCAGGTGAAAGTCTCTCTTTTCTTTCTTTTTGTGTCTTCCATGACTTTGGATGTACTCAGCGAGATATGTTGTTTGGGGTAGAATTTGTAGAAACTTATAGAAAAGTTTGGAGAATTATTTGATTTCCCAGATAGTCAAAACTGATGGGTGTTGGGAAATTCCTGAAACTCAAAATGTTTTGTGGGGGTTGCTCTTTTTACAACTAACGTACATTTGTTGAATGGACATCTTTTTTTTTCCTGTTGTTTTTTGGAAGTTTATAAAGTCTATCATTTAGCTACTGCACATGGCTGAAAAACTAAAGTATTTCGTTCTCTTTTATAGGAGGAATAAAATGTATCAAGAATCTTACACTTCACACAGCATCGGTTCTGTCCATTAGTGCTGGTGATCACTGGCTAGGGATTGGTGCTGCTGATAATTCTCTGTCTCTTTTCCATCGGCCACAAGAAAGATTCGGTGGCTTCTCAAATACAGGATCAAAAGTTGCAGGATGGCAGCTTTACAGAACTCCCCAGAAAACTGCTGCAGTGGTATACTATCAGCTTAATCTGCACGCAACGCTTTCTTTAATTTTTTTCCAGTAGCAGTGCTGCTGGGACACACATATTGATGACCTTTAGAAGATCTAACACAACAATTATATATACCAAAACCGCCTCTTTTAGAATGAATGTCGCATACCTGGGATCGCCACCAATGATGCTCCTGGGATTGTTTCCTACTCGTATATTGAACCAATTCTTAAGAGCATGATGTATATCTACTAATGCAATGTTTATGTTTGCTTAATTAATCCAACTTCTCTAAGCATGATTGTAGGTCTGTAGTAATGATTAAGCTGTGAGGTGCTTGATATACTTGTACATAAACAATTGTAGCAGATATCATAAGGCTCATACCAACTCAATCTTTGGGCAACTGCTCTTCTGTTCTGAGCAGCTGTATTTTTTTTGTTCTTTTCATGATATTCTGAATTATCCATGCTCAAATGTTCTGAATTACCTATTGCAGGTGAGATGTATAGCATCTGACCTGGATAGGAAAAGAATATGCAGTGGTGGTCGCAACGGACTCCTGCGCCTTTGGGATGCAACTACAAGCATCTAGAACTGATTGTTATGTAAAAAGGCAATTGACCATGATGTTGCATGCCATTTTCCTTCTTGCTCCTTTTTCCTTTTAGCTAGGAATTTATATGCTATTTAGAGGATAAGAAAGGAGTCGTACTTTGTTGCGCTCTGTTTCTTTCTCATTAAAAAAGAACTTTCCTGTTGAGTGTATATGCTTGATGTCTCTTACAATTTTGTTTATATTTTCGGGTTCCGATAGCCTTACTTAGCTATGTTTTTGTAAGAAATATGAGAAACTTGGGAAGTTTTGTACTACTACTAATGCAAATGTTTGGTGTAATACAACATTCTTTTTATGTGCATATTCTTCGTATGAACCCGCACAAGTGCAAACATGATGGCTATGATGCATCACAACCCATATTTAAGGGTCTGTTTCTTTGAGCTATAGTTTTAAGCTCAATTTATAGCTTTTGGTTTTTGGTTGTTATATTTCAGCTGTTGTTCTTTTAATAAATTTTGAGCTTCTTATTACACCAAAAGCTAGAAAAGCTTCTCAGAACATATTTTTCAGCTTTTACTTCATTTTCTCACAAGTTAGCTTTCTCG